>VZTX01018064.1:6033-36733 GCA_013400915.1 Pardalotus punctatus | reverse complement strand
CCCCCCCCCCCCCCCCCCCGTGTATAACTTGTTAGAAAAACTGATTAGTTTACAAACAGTTCCCTGGGTTTGTGTTAATGCTTGGTAATTTGTAGCTCTATTCACATTCTAAACTGGATTTTTTTTCACTTTCTTTGCTTTTGATTGTCATGAAAACGAGGGAGCTCTTGCTAGCTGCTAGAAAGAAACTTCCTAGTGAACAAAGTTACAACCGATTTCTCCAAACGTGTTCCCAGAGCCATCCAGCTACAAAATGGCCAAGAAAGATGCAAAACTGGAAATCCTGCTTTTTCCTGCAGAGGCAGTGAGTAGTTCCGTGGTGGTAAGGCTCATGGAATGTCAGTGCCAAATCACATTTGTAATTAATGTTGCACTTGATAGAGCAGAGGCTCTTTAGGTTTCTGCTGTAATCTTAGTGCATTTTCAGGCCATCTCGTCTGTGGCTCCTGTCATCAGTGGCCAATAAACTTCATCTCTGACCTCAGAAGGAAGTTGGCAGCTATTCCTGCAGGAGAGGTGGCAGATGGCAGCATATCCATCATTTGCTGACATCAGTAAAGCAGCAGAGGAGAGGCTGGGAAGTGAAAAACACCTGCCTTTCTCTGTTCTCCTTCCTGCTGCTTTGTCTTATAGTCTGAAAATGGCTTTTCCTCAATTTCGATCCCTCTGGAAACGTTAGTTCAGTAAGAATTCACTTGGGGTGACATTTAGTAAGCAAGTCCTTTTACAAACTTTATTTGAAGGCAAAAGGCACAAGGGGTGACAGCAAAGGACTTGGTGTGTGTGTGGCTGTGTCTACGTTCTCCTGCGTTCCACATGTTTCTTCCTGGTATTTCAGAGAGCTCTTCTCAACAAAACTCACTTGAAGGGGCCTTTTCTCTGACTAGTTATTCCTTTGGGTACCACAGCCACCAAGAACTCCTTCCTGCTCACATCCAGAAACAAAGGAGAAAAGTGTCACTGGTGTTCTTGCACTGAAAATTATCTGGATGGGTCTCTGTTCATCAACAGATTTATTAGGGATTATGCCTTACATTGCCCTCCCTACTGAGACTGGGACTTCTCTTTAGAGAAAAAATTAAGAACCTGGAAATATGGGCAGAGTTGAGGGAAGGTGTACGGTCAGGAGAGAGAGAAATGTCCTGGAGAAAGCAAACAGCAAAGGAAGGGAGGGGAGGTAAAACAAGGGAGAGAACAGAAGTGAAGCTCCAAGTCTGGGGGAGACATCTGACAAGTGACAGGTACTTGTCACACAGCCCGAAAAGAGGCAGCAGTGAGAAATTGGGGTGGTTCAAACTCCGTTGAAGAACACTTGAGCAGCTCACACAGAGGCTGCACTCTAGAAGCCGAAGTTCAAAGGCAGGGATGCTTCCAATGGTTTTATGGTTCACTTCTGGGTCATTCGATTGAAAAGTTTCTAAATTTGACAACTCCTAATGTTCAAAGAGGTTTCACTGTTTTTACATCTGTTCAGCTCATCCATGCTTGAGATAAATATGAATGGCTTGATTGTTCATTTTAATAAAATTCCAATAAAAAAGAGCCAATTTATACATATATATATACATATTTATATATATATAAAGTGCTAATTTATACATCCACATCCTTCCAAAAAACACCACACCAAGCTAAAGGTGCCCGTATTCCTGCCACAAGAATGCCCCAGCTGCTACAGAATATCCTATGGCGTTAATGTCATCTGATTGTCACAAAAAGCAGAGAACGCTTGTTTGTTTTAAAGAAAGCTTTGGAAAATGCCTGTGCAATTCTTTCTGTCACGGAGCTATGATCCAAGTGAACTTAGATAGCAGCAGATATCGAATGGGCCATTCATCTTCTTTGTACTCTCTAATATTCTCCCAGCGCAGTAATCTCATTCCCAACTGTTCCTTACGTTATACAGCACAAAACAATGCAAGATTCCATTTTGAAATATTAACATCTTTTACTAAATCCACCTATTTTGGTACAGATGAGCTGCTTGGATATTTTATCCATGTCCATGGTATTTATGTGCTTGCCCTGTCAAATCTGCCATGGGATTAGTTCCCAGAGCCTAAAGCCTCAGGACTGGCTACACCCTGAGCTCTTAGAAGCAGTGTGCTAAATCCCGCCGGGTGGTTTCACTCTGACATTGTCCCACAGGTAGCAAGCTCCTGGCAGGACTCGCCTCAGGAGGAAAAGAACACCCAGCACAGCAGTGCGTCCAGTGTGTCAGCAACGGCAGCTGACGCAAACAGCGACATCTGCACACCGGGAAGCCACGAAATCCACCAGTGCTGACTGAAGTATTTTGGGGTCGTCAAGCGTCATTGTTTTGGACTTCTCCTGACCTCGCTAAGCAGAATGGTGCCGCTGTCTGTAAGCTTCGTCTCTAGTATTTACGGTGATAACAAGCTCTGTAGGCATTTGTTTTCTCTCATCAAATCATAAAATGGTAATGTAATTGTTAGCTTGCCTTGCCCAGTTCGAATACATTTTTGCAGCCAGTAACCATTCCCAGTTCATTAAGTGCCTGACCTCAGCATTAACACCCCCCCCCCCCCCCCCGCTCGGGTTGCCTTGGAAACAAAGCTTCCTGTGCGTAATCCAAGCTTATCTAGCTCTTTATCCTACATGTGACCCTTAATTACTTGCTAAATTAGAATGGTTTTCTGAAAATCACAAGAGGAGGTTAATATGTTCTTCCAGAGCTGGTCAAGCTAAGATGACACTAAATTCACAGGGAATTCAAATTCCATGATCCCTGAAGGCGTCTCTTTCAGAAGGAAGATGAACTTTCCCAATGGGAGGCAGTGTGCCATGATAATGCTCCTGTCACTCACTTTCCTTGCCCAGCTTGTCCAGCCCCAGCTTAATCCAGTGTGAACAACGGAGTAAGTAAATATCAGGTTGATTAATTATGGTGCAAGATTCAGTAACCACTTGTCTTCTGTGATTAACATTGTAATTGAAATTAAGTAATACACTTCATACACAGATTGCTGGCCTAGGAGGAGGAACAAGGCAGAATTCTCAAGGCTGTGACAGGGAGATGAAGCATATAAAATCACAGCTCAAAATATTGTGTTTTAAAATGTTGTACATTTTAAGAATTTTCTCAGTCCAAAAACCGGTTTTTTTTTTAAAGACTGGACTTGATGATTTTAGAGGTCTTTTCGAATCTTAGCAATTCTATTATTCTAAAAAGAAAAACTGTTACTTCCAGATGAAATGGGGTTGGATTGTTGAAATATGGCTTACAATTTCTGAAAATTCACCTTGCCTTTACTGCTTTGATAAAAAGACATCATGAGAAAAGGTAATGCTCTCTGAGATGCCCGGTGCTTTTCCTATCCATTGTTTCCAGTGGCAAATAACTCAAAGACAGTGAGTCTGGCTTCTGTGAGTGGCTTTATAAAGATGTGCTGCTAAGGCTCAAATGCTAAGGCGTGGTGTCAGGAAAAAAAAACAAACCCAAAATGAAAATCCTCTGTGACTTCCACAAAGCATTTAATTAACTACACAGAAATTCCAATGCAAAAATCTCAGTCTCTTTCAGCATTCCCATCTATTGTGACACAGAAAATAATTCTGCCTGTGTACAAAGGCTTGCTTTCAGGGATCTTTATAAAAATCATTAATCACGAAGGTGGGGAGAGAGCTGACAAGATCCTCTGGGTCCCGAGACAGCCCCTTGCATTTCTGATCAGAATCCCCGTGTTCAACACAAGATACCTCAGAAGTTTAGTAGCCTAACCACTTTTTAGAAGAGTTCCCTCACTGAAGCCTCATTTGTTTTCTCTTTTCTTACCTCTGCCCTTTCCAGTGTGGGTTTGTCAATGTGTCCAAATGCTCAGAGCGCTGGATGCTGAAGGACAGATTGGTAGCTGCTGTGTACTCACAAGGGTTTTTACTTCCCTGATTAGACCTGTGGAAAATATGACTGTATTTTTGTAAGACTAATGACAGAGAAATTATACCATCTATTTCCAGGCAAGATTTGAGACGATGAAAATATTTAATTTGTTGGCATTGTACAGAATTGCGACTATACAGATTATCATCCTGCCCATGCTCTCCGTCCCTGCCAATCCCAAGTGGGTTTTGGGCCAGTGAGCTGTTTTCTGTTTTCTCTTTGCTGAGCCTTCACTTCCCTGTTATTTGCTTTGAATTCAAATGTAATTTTCAGGACAGAATTCAAGAAAGTTCTTATAAATAGGAAAACATAGAGTACTTCTTTCTCTACTGAAACAAGTATTAACTGATCAAGAATACTCAATGTACTTATATATAGAAGTTCTTCTAAAATTTATCTCAGAAATATTTTCCTTGCCAAGTCTCATCTGGTCAGTGTATTCGCTTACTCCTTTGTGTAGATGAAAAAGAAGTGAGAATGTAAGGTTGCACTTTCATCCATGCTGAAGGAAATATGTGCCACTAAAAAAAGAACTTAATCTCTCCTGAACGCCTCCAAATCATCCTCTTCTTTAGCAGGCTCTGAACCTACTTACCGAGTCTTAAATTGCTCATACTCACAGATTAAGTAAAAGAATGGATGTCACAATGTAATGAGTATGAAAAATGTAGGACAAAATCCAAGGGTGTAAAGAAACTGGGGAAAAAAAAACCCCACTCCCGATAATTATTTTATTCTGCAATGAGGCTTTAAGACAGGCTGCTAAACGAAAATGGAAAGAGTGAAAAAGGAAGCTCCTAACTGTTGGTTCAGTGCTTGAATTAACTTTGAGCCGAGAACTGTCCCTGCTCTGTGACGCTGCACGCTGACGAACAGCCGTGTTTCTCACCTTGGCAGTGCCGGGGTCCCTGTCACCGCTGTCAGCTGGCACGGCCGGGGCCTGCCTGTCCCCTGAGGTGTGCTTTGCTCACCTCTGTGGGAGGTTGGCCACTCATCTTGTGAGAAACAGTGTGGATTTTCCTGCGGGATTTCCGACTACTCTGCAAATGAACCGAAAAGAGCGCGTGTCAGCGCAGTCTTTGTTAAGAAAGCAACATCGAGGGCAAGGAACAGATTATTTCTCCTTCGGACCCTGCGCACTGTTAGCGGCTCGCAGCCGTCCGAGAGGCCGCACGAACGCGGCGGACCCGCACAGCCGCTCAGCTCCCTGGCACCCGGAGCAGGTCGGAAATTCGCCAGGAGACACGGGGACCGGGGCCGACCTCCGACCGCACCGCACCGCGGCCAAGCACCGGGGGCGGGAGCGCGAGAGGACCCCGCCCGCTCCCCGCCCTCACCGCGGCCCGGTTCCCGCCCCGCCCTCACGCCGGGCCAGCCCCCCCGCTCGTCCAATCATGAGCCGCCCCGCTGGCCTTACGCAGCGTCCTCCCAAGATGGCGGCGCCGCTCGCCCCGCTGCTGCTCCTGGTTGCCCTCGGCCGCCCGGCGCTCGCCACCGCGCAGGCCACGGAAGGCGCGGCGGCTGCGCCGCATCGTCGCTTCGAGTACAAGTACAGCTTCAAGGGGCCGCACCTGGTGCAGGCGGACGGGACGGTGCCGTTCTGGGTGCACACGGGCAGTAAGTGGCGGGGCCGGGCTGGCGGCGCTCCCGGTCGCGGGGCGCGGGTTCGCGGGGAGAGGCCGTGGGTGCCGCCGTGCCCTCGGGCTCCACGTGGCACCGGCGGCGCAGAGATGCTGCGCTAGCGGGGAAGGGCCTGGGCCCGCCCGTGGTGCCGAGGGTCCCCCGGCCTCCTGGTGCGGCGGCTGCGGGCCCTCCCCAAGTGCTGATGTGTCACTGGTGCCGCGCTGGACCTCGGCCCGGCCTTGCTGCCGTGAAAACTGTTGGGTTTCATCGTATCCCAGCTGGCAATGAAAAACGTGCTTTGGGGAATACGACTTGCTTGAACAACTTTTGTATGGTTTATGTGCCCTCTGGTTTCAGGGTTCCGTTGTGCTTAGAAAGGTCCTCGTCCCTCCTGAGTGTCCCCCCTTGTAAAGTCCCCGCTAAAGGCGCTGATATTTACCGTTCCACCTTCACGTGGTTTCTCTGCAGTGACTTCTGCTGTGTTTTTAGTTTTTGTCAGACTTTAATTTAGGTGCTACTGCTTAATTCATACGTGTAACTTTTTTTGCTCTTGCTTGACGCTATGCTGCAAGTGGCATAAAGGAAAACTGCCTATAGATGAGCTTTTTTGCCCTTGCTTTTTAAAGAAAATAATCCCAAAAAGAAATGTTATTTAATGCAAACAAATGGATCTCTCTCCAAATGTGTGCCTATTATGCATTTAAACTGCTAAACAGATAGTTAGAGCATCTTGTTTCCTTTCTAGATGCCATCCCAAGCGCAGATCAGATCCGTATAACAACCTCCTTGAAAAGCCAGAAAGGGTCAGTGTGGACAAAAAACAAATCAATATTCGAATATTGGGAAGTGGAAGTGACCTTTCGAGTTACAGGAAGAGGCCGCATTGGAGCTGATGGTTTGGTAGGAGCAGTTTGATCTAACTGAGAAAAATAAATGTGCTTTGAAAGTAAATCTTGATTTATGACTCTTCTTGCTTTCATCACAGGCAATCTGGTTTACAGAAGAGCAAGGCTTGGAAGGTCCTGTTTTCGGGGCAGCTGACAAATGGAATGGTGTCGGAATTTTTTTTGATTCCTTTGACAATGATGGAAAGGTTGGTTGGAGGGAAACTTTTCTAGAAAAGATTAGCAGTGAATTTCCTGCCTGTTGTGGATGTTATTTTCCTGCTCTTCCCCTCTTTCACTTCAAAGGGATAAAATAAAATAGTCAAGTTTCCCTTATAGTGGAAACACCAATTTCTAGGTCTGTCTTCAGAAATGCTCTTTTGCTTGGAATAAATCTGCCTGGAGTAGCTGTGCAGCAAAGATTTTGTGGCAGATGGGTATGACAGTTGCTGTTTTCAATTCTCAGTCTTCCAGTCCAGAACTGTCCTGAAACTTAAACAGTACATACTAGGTCTGCTGTGCTGGTTTTGTTTTCCCTGCCCAGCTTTGGCTTGCTTTTAGACATTTTAGACAGGTTTTAGTAGAAGGCTGTCAGGGATGTTGCTGATTTTTCACTTCAGATGAAACTAATCCATTTATGTGCCACTTCTTCCCCTAGAAAAACAATCCTGGAGTGATTGTTGTAGGGAACAATGGAAAGCTCCTGTATGACCATCAGAAGTAAGTTTATTTTCCATGTTATTGAAGAATGCTTGCTTTTGAATGATGAAATGTTCCATTAAACCCTTTGAGAAACATTATAAAAGCTTCTTTTATATGCAACTTCATTGTTTCCTTTACATTTGAGGGTTTCCATTTATTAAAACACTGCTTTGGCCGTAACAGCAGAGAAACTGGCAGCTGATGGATGTTTAAGTGGCATATGCCCTTTGGGATGGGTGAACTCAGATAAACAGAGGTTACAGCATAGATATTATTGCTGATGGGGATCTGCCATGCACAGCTAATAACTTACAGAAATGACTAACCGAAAGCTAATTGCCTGCTACTAAAATTAGTTGGATTAACTTTGATTTCTGATTGTTTACCAGCAGCACAATGGACACCTGTTTGCATTGTTTGAGAGGAGGTGTCTAACTTAGTTGGTGCAGTCACTACAGCTTATTTCCATCTGGGTTCCCAGGTGCAGGAATATATCTTAGAAAACAGATTTCCCCATTCATGCATTCCCTCTGCATTGGGTCCCACGTACAGTATGCTGTACTGGAGATCCCAGGCTTGAGAAAAACTGAATGCGGTTCCAGAACAGCCTTGGAAAAGCTTGCAGTTTGAAAAACTGTGAAGAGGTTGCTTAGTGAGAGTTAGACACTTTTCTGGCCTGGCTGATAAATCATAACCCAGAGTTTTATGCATGTTCTCTTTTTGCCTAGTGATGGATCCACACAAGCACTGGCATCCTGTCAGAGGGACTTTCGGAACAAGCCCTATCCCGTGAGAGTCAAGATAACTTACTACCAAAAAACGCTGACTGTAAGTCCTCTGAAATAACAGAATTACTCACCTTTCTCAGTTTCTAAAATGCAAGACTGATTTTTCACCAAGTTGCAACAAATATGTCAGTTCCAGTGTTGTTGGAAATGTTGAGCTTGGCAGCAGAGATTGGAAGGCCTTGCTGTGTATTTAAATGCTACACGGGTTCTTTTGGCTGCAGGTATTGCTGATTTTTCTGATGTTACTTAGGGGTCAGTTGTGCAAACACACTCATAGTGTCCTCAGACAGTTTTGTTCCTTTTGACTTGGCTGTAGAGGTGTCCCAAAGTCAAGATCTGTTTAAGCTTCCACTGATTGAGCAGCTCCTGAGCTTGGAATTTCTTAAGCTGCTCTAAGAGTTGCTGAGGGTTTTGTAGCAGATATTTGAACTGGAGGTTCTTTAAATGTGGCTAAATAATAAAGCTATTTAACAGTAGATTTAAATGTGCTACTTGAGGCTTCTCACCTCCAGAAACAGTAGAGTTTTGAAGGCTAAAGATTAAAAACCACGGGTATAGCAAAGTCTTTAAGACTTCATAAACACTCTTCAGATGATTGTGAATTGCTTCGAGGTAAGGAGAGAAAAATACTGTGGCGGTGCTGGGGTGTGACAAAGTGTGCATGTGTTGGCTTCTGATTCTTTCTAGAATGGTGCTGTTCATATATTCACAGGTAGCAGCCATGAACTGCAGAGCTGTCATTCTGTAGTAGAGGTTTCTCTGAAAGTAAACATGACTGCACCTAAAAGAGGGCAGACTTTGTACTGTGTTGTAATGGGAAAAGCTGCCTGTCACTCTTGCATGAAAGTTCAATTTCAGCCTCCAAGGCTCCTCTGTTTTCACCTGGTCCTGATGCCTCCTCCAGGAACTCCTCTGTCCCAGATGTTGCTGTTAACTTTACCAGGTCTCTCTTTCTCTGTGGATGCGTTTGCAGAATCTCTCTAAGCTCTGAATCAGAACTGCAAGGGGTGACTGGTGTAGATTAGGTCTGTATTGTCTAGAACCTTCCTAGGCTGTGCACTTTTGAAAATAGAAAGCTTTTGTAAAATGTTCATAAAATGAGTCTTTCAGGAAATGAATGGTTTTTGGTTTCTAGGATGAGCTGCTGAGTTTCCCAATAAGTTGTATTTGTGACCATTACTGCAAAGTGACAAAACAATCAACAGAAATGTGAAAATCCTAAACGTTTGTCCTTTTAGGTATTAATTAATAATGGCTTTACTCCGGATAAAGAGGACTATGAGTTGTGTGCCAAAGTGGAAGATATGGTGTTGCCATCACAAGGGTACTTTGGAATATCTGCAGCCACAGGGGGACTTGCAGGTAGGAAATATTAAAAATTATGGCAAGTGCTTGTGGGGACCTGCAAGGCTTGCAAGAGAGATTGGTTGGTTGGGTTTTTAATGCCAGTGTTGATCCATTATACCAATTTTTGACCATGATGATGTAATTAACCCTCTTGCAGTCCCAAATCACTGACATGCTTAGGCCTTTTTCTGACTACAGCTGAAGAATTTTCAGTTTTTCCTCACAAAGCCCCTCTCCTTCCCTACCACACAGACTCCTGAGAGGACTTTGGGAGGCTGATGCTTCCTGAAGACCCTTTGCAAGTGAAAAGTTGGCATGGGAAGTACTGGGATTTGTAAGGTGGTTTTGTTTTGTTTGTTGAATACAGATGACCACGATGTGCTGTCATTTCTGACCTTCCAGCTGACTGAGCCTGGGAAGGAAGCAGTAAGCCTTTTTATGCATGATTACTAACATATTGTATTGTGCATGTTATTTTATGTGCAGCACCACATTATGGCATTTCCTCTGAAGTCACACTTGGCATTCCTGTTTCAGAGTGTTTTCTGTTTTAGAAAAATGAAACTAGTATTGTAATGTTTCAGTAATACTGTGATTAATGTTTTCAAGATCACAATCCTGATAGTACCACAGAAGCAACAAAACTCCTGATGTTAAATCAAACCATGCAGTACTACAAAGTACATTTTCCGAGGAAAGTGGGCAATTATCTGTTCTTGCTTCCAACTTTCTGTACCTCTACAATGATTGTGTACTGCTAAACAGCATTTATCCTTGTAAAATTTGTTTTCATTTTCTGTTGGGAAAGTTTTTGATTTGATTTCCATGGGAATGTGTGATTTCTCACTTCAGCCTATTGTATGAATCTGCTCCAGAAATTTTGTTACATGTTCACATCTGAAATCAGAATGGCCTTGTTGCAGAGTCTGTTGTATTAAGAGTAGGGCAGAGCGTGAAAAAAATCTCACACAAACCCTTCCCTCCAATAATGTTTTAAAGCCAACACCAGATGCAGAAATCCCTCAGAAAGATAAAGAGAAGTATCAAGAAGAGTTTGAGCACTTTCAACAAGAGTTGGATAAGAAGAAGGAAGAATTTCAAAGGGAACATCCTGATGTCCAAGGACAGGCAGGCAAGTTATTTGAGCCATTTTTCAGTTGTCTGGGAAACTGTTCGTTTTCCAGGATGTTCAGAACTACGGATAGTCTGGCTGATCTTGCTAAGCTCCCACTGTTTACTTATATTATTTAAAAATATTCACTGTGAAGTGTTTGCTGAAATCTAAAGTTAGAATGTGCTTACATGAAAAAGCTTTTACATGCTTGCCTAATGCTGGGCAAACAAGAACCTGATTATTTAAAAATACAATGGAAGCCGCTTGTTACTTCTGTGGATTTTACTAGCTGTATGTGAATGCTAATACACTGGAAATACACTTCAGGCATCTAGACCTGGAATTTTGGGTTGTCCTCGTTTATTGCACAGTGATAAGTTACGACTGTTCTAAAGGTCCTGTGCCATTGAACTTGATCTGTGTTTTTGAGCTCCTGTTCAGCCTTTCATTGCTAAGAAATAATCCCTTGGCCACAGAGTCTTTTGGACTTTGGGATGGTGAGGTTGTAGGAAAAAAAGGTAGATGGATGTGTATATGTTAAGGGAGCAAGAAAAGTGATCCAATGCAACTTGTGAGGAATGTGCACATATGTAAGAGCTCGCTGTGCTTTTTTCTTAGCAGCAGATGACATTTTTGAAACTGTGAGCGATCGTGAACTGAGGCAAATCTTCGAGGGGCAGAATCGAATTCATCTGGAAATCAAACAGCTTAACAGGCAGCTGGACATGGTTCTGGATGAGCAGAGGAGATATGTCTCTGCAGTCACAGAGGAGATGTCTAAAAGAGGAGCTGGGTTTCCACATCAACAGGGACAGGTAAATCAAAGCCGAGCCTGCTTTCAGCAGCGTGATCCATTTGCTTTTTCCAATATATGTTGATCTTTTTCCTCCTCTGCCCCTGCCAGGTTTCTCAGCAAGAGATAGAGACAGTTGTGAAAACTCAAGAAGAGGTCATTAGACAAGTAAAGGAAATAAGGTAAACACCTTCCAAATATTAAGGCTGTGTTTTGAATTTTATGATTTTCCACCTTTTAACTCCTGTATATTATTTCAGTGGGACAATATTGACAGACTTGAAGTTTGTGTCAGTTCCTTAGCAAAGACTCTGCATATATTTAATTTCTGTAATGGAGTCAGCTCATGCCCCAAGGATTGCTAAGCCCCCTAATTTGTCTCTTCTTTTTGTTATGAAATTCCACCTCAACGGGTGAGTCTAGTCCCTTTAAAACCAATGAAGTAAAACCTTTATCTTGAAGTCTGCTAAAATAGATTTCTGAAGATGCCTGTCTTTGGGGATGCCTCAATACTTCTTTTAAGATGTTTTACTGTCACTGTCTTAATCAGGAATGGCTTTAGGCTGGTTTAGCCCTAAAACATTCGCTACCTTGTGTTTAAAAAAAAAAGAGGAAAACAATTCCTCCAGTTGTGCTTTTTTTCCCCCTGTATTAGTTCAAGAGCAGCTCTTGTGATTTATCTAAGTAGGTCAGTTTTTTTTGTAGAATGAAGATTAGAGCGCTTCCATTTTTGCACTTGTTCTTCCACGGAAGCTTTTCTGTTAATATTCTTGCCAAATCTTTATACCTTGCAAGCAAATTAGATTTTCTTGTTAACATTGGCAGTCTGGCCTTTTAGTGACTGCTTATCAGCTCGGGGTTTGCGTAACATCATCTTAATATTTTTCTTAGATTAAAGAAATGCTTTATTTAGAGAGAGAAATGAACAGCCCCTTGTTGCCTTGCTTGTCATCCCGCAGGAAAAGGACTTAGGGGCCAAGTAATTTTCTTGGCAAGATTGTGGATTTCTTAATCATCTGATTACAGAAGAATCTTGCATGTTTCTACACTAGAAACTATCAGCAGGGTATTATTAATGCAGAAGTCAATATAAATTCAATTTGCTATAGACCGTGTCTATTAAGGGAAGTTATTTTGCTTTGAGCAAAGACTGGATCAGCCTGGGAGGAAGGGGGTGTGCAGATTTCTGTTCATTATGTAGAGATGGTTCTGTCAGGAGGAAGAAGAGCCAAGTGGGTGTCCCACTTGTGTTCACAATGTGAGGCATGTGGAAGGACAGAATTATTACCAGGGGTAATCAGGCAGTGGGCATGATGGGTTAGTTAAGAGAAAATCCTCCAGTGAGAAATTTACTTCTCAAATTCTTTGTTATTATAGCACTAATTCCAAGTCCGTGTAAATAAAAAATTGCTGACCGCTCTACAAAGAGTTAGGAGTTCTCTGTGAAAGCATTGAAGTAAGCTCCCATCTGAACCAAATGGCAAGTTTTAAGTAAATTAAAAAGAAATCCAAAGGCATACATTTTGATTGTCTATTCTGTTAATAATGAAGAGATTATCATTCACATGATAAATATTTTAGCTGTGGAATAATCCTCTTTGCAACTCAAAAGAAACAGCACAGTAGGGGAAAATTATATAAACATATTGATTAGAGATTAAGGTTTTTTCTTTCATTGACTAGTTTACCTCAAACCAAATTAGTTGTGAAACCTCAACTTTTTCTGGATTTAATTTCATTTGTTGTAGAAGCAAAATGAATTCACAATAAGACAATATTAAGTATTATGACAATGCCTATGGGAAATGAGTTCCTCCTATAAATGGTAATCACAAAACAAGGATGGATCTAAATCTTATCTTATCCCTAAAGCCTCTTCTTTGTTTTTTATTTCTTACATTACTGCTTTTATTTTTTTATTTTTCAAACAGCTTTTGGGTTTCTTCAAAGATTGCATTAAACTCTGCTTATCCTAAAGCATTGGCAAGAGCCTCAGACAGAAGTCTTGTTCTACAGGCAGGAAGGCAAAGCCCATGTCTGGCAACAGAATATTCACTAGTTCTTATTCTCAGTGTGACTGAGAGATGGGGCATCATACAAATGGCAACTGTCTGCAGAATGAGCGATTTTTAAAAGTCCTGGTTTGACTAAAGGATTGTTTCTTGAAAGGTATTCTTGAAAGCTAGAAAAAAATGTTTGCTGCCTTTTGGGGCAACTAAATATTTCAGACTTATTCTAATGAGCTAGAAGGTGTCCAGAATAACTGCTGTTTGTAGAAAAGCCGGTGTGTGTTGAAAGCTGTTTTGCTGTTTGCCTTGTTTCAGGAGTTCTGTGACGGATGCTCTGAGATCCATCAGTGGAGTGCAACATCCCGGCTCTGCAGGGGTCTATGAGACAACTCAGCACTTCAATGACATCAAAGAACACCTTCATGTTGTAAAGAGGGACATAGAGCATTTAGTACAACGAAACACGGTAATTTCTGTGCTGGGAGTGTCAAGTGTGACTGTAACACTGCTTTCTTTGGCTCTTAGTGAAAAGCTAGGATGAGCCAGCATGCAATTTAGGGAGCAATTAATCCTTCATTAAGCTGCTTCACTAAAACTACACTGCCTTGACCTAACTGCATGATCTGGGTCTTGATGAGAAGTTTTGCACAAAGAGCATGAGTTTTAGTCTAATTTCCTGTGGAAACAGGGTCACGCAATTAGGTTTTCTGGGTGCTTTTTATTTGTGTTTGTCCCCCTGCTGAACAGCTCTGTACAGAAGGGAGAGCTTTAATCAGGGGAAACTCGGGCAGGCTCTGCTTAAGGTTTCTAAGGGCAAAAATGACTGTGCTCACATTCAGGAGCACCTTAGTCTAGCCTAGGTAGCAATTAAGCTGAATTACCTTATGAGCCATGGAATGTCCTTGATTTATTTACCAAATTTAGGTTTTCTTTCCCATATAACCCTCAATTTAACATCAGGCAATTTATCTGAGAAACATAAAGGTGGAAGAGGAAAGTGAGATGAGGAGTCAGATTATTTTTCAGAGTACTGTTATTTCTGCTTGTGCTCAGATTTTTACATCATGTTGCAAAGGTGTTGTTTTTCAAGTTTTTGATGATCCATCTTGTTTGCTCTTTTCTTGATTTTTAGCCATCTAGTGAGAAATCCAAGTGTCCAGAGTTGCCACCGTTTCCATCATGCTTATCTACAATGCATTTCTTCATATTTGTGGCGGTGCAAAGTGTGTTATTCATTGGTTATGTCATGTATAGGTAAGTCTGGTTTTGCTTGACGACAGCAGGGCCAATAGTTTTAGAACTGCTGACTGATAATGCCATTGGAATGGTATCATTGTTAATGGTAATCTTGTTAAAACAAGCCATCATTCAGATTGGAAGAGATCTTGGGAGGATCAGTTCAATCTTCTGAACCAAATGGGGTGCACACTGAATTCAGACAAAATCACTTGGTGTTTAAACTGGTCAGGTCTTAAAAACCTCTATGAATGCCAAATTTTCCACTGTCACAGAGCCCACTGGAAATATTCAATTATCATAATGATGTTTATTTTATTCTGTCCCCGCTCTCCTGTGAGTATCAAGTGGGAACCTGACCGACCTGTTTCAATGTGACTGTTGTGTCTTTTTTTTCAATCTAAGCTAATTGGGATGGTTTTTCTGTTCTCTTCCTCCCCCTTGTGATGTCATAATGTTGAAATTCTATGAAATTCTCCATGCTTGGGAGTCTCTTTGCCATCAGCTGGACAGATGTCTTCCGAGACAAACCAAGAGCTGGTCCCCTCCGGTTCTTTGTGATGCCCTTGTAATTCTGGCACCTTGCTGTGGTTGCTCCACAGTGTCTGTAGCCACTAAGAAAATGAGTATGATCTGTGCCAGAGGGAAATGGAAAGCCCATTTAAAGTCAGTTCTTTCCCTGCATGGGTTTCCTTTTCTAGGATGATCTTTAGGCCAATCAGATACTGAGAAGCTTCAGAAAATGTTAGGAGTATTTTAAAAGTCAGTTTGTTTTTCCTTTCATTGTTTTGGCTTCTGTCCAGAATGTGGGGCTGGGTTTTATTTCCTTTTGTGTCTGATGCAGAATTGGAACTACAGTGATGCTACCAATGTCTTTGTATATAGAAAAAATTATATCCTGTTTCTGGGATATGATTTGTATTTGATTTCCCTATGTTTCTTTTGGTAAGGAATGGAACTTTCTAATCCTCAAAGCAATGAGAATTTAAAGCAGTTAGCTAGTTTTAAGTTAAAAGAACTTGAAGAATTTTTTTCTGCATTTTCTTTCAGGAGTCAACAAGAAGCAGCAGCCAAAAAGTTCTTTTGATGACCTGTTCCTTTTGTGCGTATATAACAGCAGTATGTATGCACAGAAAATTCTATACTTCTGTAAATGAGGGAAATTTTAGTGTTGGATATACTTCAATATTATAAATTATTGAATTTTGTTAAATAAAATGAGTTCTCATTTCAACTCTTGAAGGTAAAAACAGACTGGGAGCAGTGGAGCAAATGCTGGATGGGGGGAGACTGTGTGCCCTATCTAGGGCTGTGTTTTCAGCTAATTTTTTCATAAATACTGAAAGGCAAATACCCCATTCCTCTGCTTTTGTTAAGATTGCAGAGGAGGAGTTGAAACACCCAGGCTTGGTGCTGGTTCATAGTGTGAATTGCAGATGGATGATTTGTGCAGAAAACTTGCTACTAAGTGTCCTGACATATCAGTTTAAAAAAAAGAAGGCAAAAAAATCCCAAACCCCAAAGATCTGTTCTTCTGTGGGGTTTGGTTTTTTGGTGGGTAAAAATTTATTCTAAACATTTTATTTGTTTACCACTTGGATCTAACAGTGTGAGAATATTTTCGTTACTTCAAAATCTTTCTGAAATAGGCATTTCAGCACTTTTTAATATGTGCATACAAAGACAGGCCTTTAAGACCCTGACTGTGGATACCTGATGTAAAAAACAATTACAGAGAACATGCAAAGAAACGCTTCTCTCCTTATTTTGGGGTTTGGTTTTAGGCAGTGAGAGAAAATGTGCTAAAGTAGTTTCTTCAAGTATATTGTGGGGCTGATCTCTTTTTTCATACTTTCAAGTCTGTCTATAATTTTGTTGGGAGATGTGTGGAACTTTTGCAGTGAAGATTATTGCTTTACCCATCTTCCAATCTGATTGTGTTGAGGATATGTTTAGTGTGTGAACTTGTCTTTACTTTTCTAAAGCTATTTTGTGTCTTTCACCTATCAAGTACAGATGCTTTGATTTAAATCTTGACATGGTGAGTATTGTAAACTGCCAGTATTGAGTGTTAATCCATTTCTTCACATACTTGCTTCAGACATGTTTGTTAATCTGTAGAACCTGTATTTTATGTCAGTTCCTGCTTGAATATCAAAAGCATAAGACTGAACATTTGGTTTTGATACTGCTTATCAAGTGAACACTTGCTTCAGGAAAGAAACAAAGCAGAGGGCCCAACTTAGGAATGTGAAATTAATTAATTCTGCCTTGTTTACATATCTGTGGTAACTTTGTCCTGGAGTTGTTTATGTGTAGAATTAGAATAGGTATTTCTGTGGTCTGCTAAATTCTCTCAAATACACAAATGCATCAGGATACTTCACTTATAACTGTTGATTTTTTTGTCCAAATCTGCAGAGAGGATCTGATATAACTTATTCCTGTTGCATTTCTACAGTCTGCTCCCTTGGAATGCAACACATGCTGCCAAATTCACTGTAATGAAGAACACTTCGGTATTGTGCCTGTCAGTTTGGAGCAATGATGTATCTATGCAATATATTTTGTTACTTCAAATACGGTGTCCACAAAGTGAATGTCTGTGCTATACCAAGAAAATGAGACTGCCTACACATCAATTAACACATCTGCAGTACGGAGGATATGCCAAGTGGTATAGCTTTAGAGATTCATTTCTAAATTTGAGCAGATTTTGCTGTACTAATGAGAGAACCTACTGCCTCAGGCTAGTCAATGAGAAAACAACTTTTCAGATAAAGCAGAGTAACACATTGGAATTTATCTCTTCAGTTCTTTCAACACCAGCAAATATTTCCAGGTGCCTTGAGTCTAAGCTATTACAACCCTGACTCTTCTAACTAAACTTAATATATTTTCTTAAATGGTTCTGAAATTGTACAGTGCTGTTCCTTTCAGTTGCAGGCCTTCTTGCAGCAGTGCAACATCTAAACAGAACTCCTTCTCTCACAGCAGGCTTTGGAAGACCCTTTATGCAGAAAGTATTTTGCTAAGTAGGTGCACATATCTACGTGAATGAGGAGCAGTTCCGATGTCTCAGTTGGAGTGAGCCTGGATTTTTCTTACTGTGAATTTACCCACCCATTCCTTTGCTTTAAAGCTGGAGCAGCCCATCCTTGTGTTTGTTTTGTTAGAAAGAGCAGGCTGGGGGTGCTGTGTAGGGGGAAGCTTGAAGCCTACAGTTTTCTCTTCAGGAGGAGGTTCAGCGTGTGTTTGTGCTGCTGCTCCATCAGACGTGTCTGCCACTGCAGCGAGGAAACTTCCGTGGCAGGGAACAGAAGGTCTGATGTGGAACGTCACAAAACTGGTAACTTTGCTTCGTGAGTCATTTCACAGTCATCTCTCCTTGGAATTTCTGTAATTGCTTCATCACTCACTGGATCAAAGGAAAACTTTCAACTGCCCAGCTCAAGTTTTGTCCTATTTGTTCTTGAAGTGATAGCAACACATTTGGACTTCAAGAATGTTTGTCAGTCAGCGTAGCCTCCTGTTGGGAGGTTTCTTTCACAGTGACAGTGTGTTTGGTTCATACCAAGTAAGATTTCACAGCTAGGAGAAAAAGACACCTTGGAATGCAGTTGGACAATATGAGGGAGAACAAGTCCAATCATTGTGTTTGAATTGTGGATAATAAGTAGCACATATTTGGCAATGACAAAAGAATGGAATTGTACTGGTGGAATTTATTAAATACATGGTCACCCCTGAATCTTTCACAAGTCAAATGCATAATATGGTTTGTAAATGACCTGGTTTATGGTTTGTAAATTAACCACTCTGGTTTGTAACTTCTGTGGGAAGAAAATCTGACATTTCTCAGTGGATCAATTACTGTAACACCAAAAATTGTCTACTGGAGTTTTTTTATTTTAAATTCAAACAGCTGACGTTTTCGTGTTTGTTTCTCACTGATGTAAATTGATACTTGGAGTTCAGAGATAACCTTATTTGAATAAAGGTGCATATTTTTAGTAAGCCTTTTTCTTTTCATTTTGTACATGTCCATGAAATCTAATCAAGTGTATTTGAAGCATTCTTTATCCTCGGTTCAGAGTCTGAACACCTACAGATCTGGGTTCAGTTCTGCCTGATACTGGGGAGTTAATGCTATTCTGAGGCTGAATTCCCTCTTTAACTGTCATTTTTTCCTCAGCCAGGAGCAAATTTTTAGTGAGTGGAATCTTGAATTTAATCTATTAAAGCTGACAAAGCCCTAAAATACTCCTTTCTAATAGTCCACCTGCTAGAAAAGGCAACATCCTCTTGGTAGAGGGATGAAGCAGGGGGTGGAGTCCTGGTTCTTCCAAGAAAACCTACATCCCTTTGCATTATGTGACTGTTAGGAACACAGAATCTAGAAAAGACTGGGAATTTGGATGGCATTTTTTTGCTGGCCCCCTTGTGAGGCTTTTAGATTTAGCTTTGCTGTTTGCCTTTTCCAAGACTGAATCCTGTGCTGGGGTTAGAGATCTGTGTTCCTAGATGTGGAACACAGGCTTTTTTATATTGCCCAGTTTCTGCAGATAAAACAGGACTAGAGTCTTTATTTCCCTTAGGCTAGAGGGAAAAGACATAGCCTTAAAGGCAGTGGCAATTAGCTGTCCTCTGTATGTTTTGATGAAGCCTGTGCTTCTTGCATCAACAAAAAGCAGTAATGTTCTATAACGTCCATTTAAGCAGTAGTTAGAGCATCTGCAGAATTATTCTGGGGATGCTGGCCGTGTTGTGCCTTTTCTCACCAGCTTCAGTCCCAATAGGCCCAGTAACTTGTAAAGCTCTTTTTGTTATTTTTGGTTTCAGAGTGAACATTGGAAGGTTTTTTGCTGATGGGAACATTGAGACCTGGAGGGCAAGACCTCTCAGCAATCCCTCCCCAAGCCGGTTTGCAGCTTTCTTGCCTTTCTCAATCCTGTGAAAGCATCTCTTTTCAGCAGAAAAGGATGCTAGCAACATTTCTAGAGGGATCAAGGCCTACAGCAAAGTTAGGGAAGCTTCTTTTCAGTAAAGACCAACAGCACAAAGCTTAACAGATGCCACTTCCCATACACTTGGAGAAGACTGACACCTAACACTGGAAAAATCATTGCTGCATGTAATATTTGCAAACAAATTCCAGCTAGGAAATTAAGAAGAAGTAGTTGTTACTTGGAATTAATGATTATAAGTTATAGTTTCAAAAAGAAACTTAAAGTTTCTTGTTTAGTCCCTATTAACCCAGGATCCAGGGTTACAGAATGTCCTACTTTTTCTTTTTTTTTTTTTTTTTTTAATAGTAATAGGTCTGCTTTAATTAGAAAGGCTGTAATATAGATTAAGGCATTAAGCAAACTGGAATCCTCCCATCTCTCAGTTCACATGAAAATTATGAGAGTGCTGGGAGAACCATTTAGATAATCAAAATTCCAGAATGTTTCATTAAGGCATGTGCAGTAGGATAAATGCTCAAAACCCAAACTCATGAACTTTGCAGACTGAGCACGTGGTTTTCTTTCCCAAAATAGTCTATGACCTAGGCAGCAGATCTTGCAAATCTTCACCTAAGTGGACCTGGTGGGTCTGGACAGGCTGGGGAAGAGCTGGCAGAAACCCAAAAGAAAGAAAAGTAGGAAGACCTGAGTTGCTTTTGTTGGAATTACTTTCTTGAAAAGGAAGCCATCATAGCAGTGATGCCCCATTCATCTGTGAGACAAACCAAGCATGTGAAAAGGGGCTGAATAAAAACCATGCAAGGTTCTTTCTGTCCAATGAGATAAAATATTCACAGATAAAAAGAATCAGGGGTTTTGCTTAATGAAGAATTCAAGTTTTCAAATCTCAAATCTGAGGGTTTTCCATTCAGTAGCCTGAATTTTGATATTTTGCTCTGGCTACTGGGTCAAGCAGCTTTTCAATTCAGATCCAGGTAATGTTGTGATCTGTGAAAGTGAGAGAGAGCTTCAAGACTGAAGACATCAAAATGCTATTGCACATCATAATTGATTTTTGTGTGTGTGCATACAATTAGCTTAAAGTATTAATGTAAAAAGTAGGTAGCTGCATCTAATGATTTTTTTGGAGTAATCTGAACCATCTGCCTCTGTATATTAAGGAGTTCACTCTTTAATCCAGATTATGGCTGACAAACTGGTTTTGGCATTCACGTTTCACTAGCACTGTGCCCTTGAAGGGCTGATGTGGCTGTAGAAACTCTCTCGCTTACAACTGTTGGGTTTGAAAACATTCTTTGTTTGGCTTCCTTGCACTTGTTTTCTTATAACTCTTTTTTTTTTTTTTTNTTTTTTTTTTTTTTTTTTTGGAGAAGATGGCCTTTCTAATGAAAAGTATGTTGAGCAACCAGGTAAAGAATTTGGGACTTGGAGGTGGAGGGGAAGAAAGCACAGAAGAAAGCACTCCTTCTGATCCAGCAGCAGCTGCAGGAATGACCAGAGAGGAGTATGAGGAATATCAAAAGCAAATGGTTGAGGAGAAGTGAGTACCTGTTCCCTTACTATGAGTATGGGGCTGATTCTTGGTAACTTTATGCAGATAAAAATAACCCAAGAAAAAGCCAAACATGTGGCTCTTCACTTTTTTAAGCAGATGAATAAAAGTTCACCAACTGGAAATTATAAAATATTATGTTCCCTCTTCCTGTCCCCCCCCCAATCCTGCACCTCTCTCCTACGCTTTCCTGCTATCCCCACAGCTTGATCTGCTGGACTCATTCCTAGGTGGTGTTACTTGATCTAGAAAAATTTCCCAAGCTGTGTGTAGTGCAGGATTTAATTCTAAAATGTAGGTAATATGTTCTCCTAGTGGAGTACACTTTCAATATGTAATATTTCGTTCTCCACATTTATTATAGCAGACATGAAAAAGTATTGAGTACTACAGCTCATTTATCTTGAGCAGAGGTTTAAGACGGTTATTTTTTTTCCTAAAATCTACTAAATAAAGCAGAACTTTAAAATTTATGAAGTCTCAATTTTGTCTGTAAAGGCAATCTTTGTCACTTGTGTTTAAAAATGCAAACAGGTAAAATGGAGGACTTGGTGTGTAGGAGTTCAAACCATGCATAATTATAAATAAAACTATTGACTTTTAAATCTCAAATGCATCTGTTCCTCTAATGGTCAATTACATAATGGTTGTGTAAATCCTTCTTGTAAGATGATTATAGGTGACAGGTTAATGACTGACGGAATCTGAGGTATCCAGGTCTGTATTTAGCATCAGACATTTCTAGCAGGAAACCCTGAAGAGGTGTCATTTGGTGTGGAAAAAACACAGAATGTTTTGCTTTGCCTTTTCTCAAGGGATATTTAAAAGAGAAATAAGCACCTGCTGGCAGGAATATGCTTTATGGAGACTGAGAAGCAGCACAGGATTCCTGGGATAGGGAAATGCCTGGGAAAAGAATTAATTCTCTAATGTTTTTAAGTGAGCCATGTGTCCTTTCCCTGATGAAAGGAAGCGTGGCAGGAGCACCCCTGAAAGTACAGTTAGAAACTCTGAGAAAAAATCATCTCAGGATGAGATGTGGTTATGTGTCAGAAATCCCTGGCATGGGCAGAGCATGTTCCTGGTTCAGGGCTCCCTGGCTTTTGCACAGGGTTCAGCTCTGCAGGAGTAGAGATCACAAAAGGAAATGTGCCTTGCTGAAGTTGTGCTCAGGCAGTTTTCAACCCGTAACCAACCAGGCTTTGAGTTCGTCTTGGATTTTAGGTTTGATTGCAGGGGTTTTGTTTTTAGAGAGACAGAAATCCAAAAATCTCATTTTGGAAGCAGAGGAAAAGTAATATTGCATTTTGCAAGTAGCTTTTATGTGACAAAATACCTATATTGAAACAAGATTAATTTTGCAATGGCATTTCTGTGAAAATGCTACCGGGGAAAAAACACATTAACACATTTCAAATGTTACCAAAAGTCTTTGAGGAGACACATCTTGCAAATAAATACATAAGTAATCTAACAAAAAAATCAAAAGTCAGTGCTTTTCCACACAGGGAAGCTTTGGAATTAATTACCATTGTGAAACAATGAGTGGACAAGGAAAGGCCAGGAAAATTCACAGGTGACAGAGGCACAGGAAGTGTGGCCTCTTTGCATCACTTTATTGGTGTTGCTCCTTTTGTGCCTTTGGACAAGTTACTTACCTTGGGAAATAACTCCTGTGTTTAGCTTTTTGCAGCCAAGCAAGTGGGTCAATGCAAAAGATTTATTAGTATCTTGAAGGAACATTTGCTCTGATTTCCAGGATGGAAAGAGATGCAGCATTTGCACAGAAAAAAGCAGAGCGAGCCGTTCTGAGGGTTCACCTGAGAGAAAAGTACAGACTCCCCAAGGTAAGCCTGCAGCTCATGGGCTCATCTACTCCAGAGGCCAATTTTAAACCAATTTTGAACTGCCCCTTCTCTTTTCTTTAGTCATCTTGGCACCATCAAATATTCCCAGGAAAACCAAAATATTGAAAGCAAGAGCTTCAAGTGACAGAGAAATGTGGAGGCTTGTTAAAAGCAGGAAGCAGCTGTAATCGCCTCTGGATCATGACAGAAAGCACAGTTAGATTGACAGCTTTTCTTGACATAAAAACACCTGGATACAAACACGGGTAGCTCAATCAGGGGATTACCCTGTAAGCTCCAGCACAGAGAAAGTAACTTGGGGTTCTGTGCCTAGAAAAGTTGTTACTGTGTTATTTTGAGAGGTAATACAGGATACAGTGCTCTCTCCCGGGGTTTGGATCATGCATTTGCTCTGAACTCACTACTGAGAAATTGTTGGCATACATCATTTATAGCCCTCAAGGAAACGTGTGGTGGTTCTTAGCAAGCAGAGAGTTTATTTATATTACTCACCTGTCAGCTCTGAGTCATTGCCACTTGTTTTCTGATCTGTGCTTTCCAGTGAATTAAAATGGAGGAAGGTAAAGAATGCAACTGCTGTAAATTTAACTGCTAAAAAATGTAGTGCTTAATCCAAGCAAGTCATTTAGGGACTCATCATCAACAGAAAGAGACCAGCCTCATCTAGCCAAGCTTTCAAATAAGCATTTAAGGTGGAGGTGGGTCAGTCCCAGAGGCTGTGCCTCTTGCAGAGAGTGGCCAGGTGACAGCTGAAGTCAGGTAAGATGTGTTCCACCCCTAAGAGCCCAGTTCTCCTGGTGCTCTAGCTGGAAAAACATACCCTGGGGGTGAGTTTAATTACAGAAAGATTAATTATGCAAAAAAATTAAGTCCAAGATTTTAAGTGATTGATTGGATTGGAGGCCTAAGTCTCTAAACACCAGCATTTTAATTAGCAGCTGAGTAGTAAAATATCATTAGGCTTTTCTTTCCTTTTGGAGGCATATGCTGGGACTGCTTCTGAGCAGCCTTTACCCAGTGTCTGGCCACAGCTTTCAGCTCCAGGAGGGGCTGGTTTGGGAAGTTCCAGGATACTTGAGCACTGCAGCTCCCAACTAAACATAAGTGGAGCTGGGTGTCTCTGTGTGATTTTGAAATTCTCCCACCTGAAGTGCTTTTTTAGTGCCCAGGTCTCCATTCCCCCTTGGCTGACACCTCATAGACACACAAGCATGTCCTGATGATCTGACCCATCTCCAGCAGATCTTGGCTTTGGCATGTAGTAACTGCTCTTTGGGGGCAGATTTCAGTAAAAACTCTAGAACACTTGCATCTGAGGTGAGAGAGTGGCTCTAAGCCAGGAAAGAATATTGCAGGATACACTTTTCTGAAATTGTTTCTCCCTATATAGCATTTATTGGTTTTCATCAGCTCTTAGGAAAACATGTTATAGAGGGAAGAAAATGAAATTATTACATGTGTGCTATATGTCCCTGAAAAAAAATTCAATGCGGTGATACAACACTCTAGCAGCAAAATGCTCTGAGACTTGTGATGATGCCTTAATTACTTTGAAAATTGAAAGTAATTTCAGGTAGCCTGGTATGGGCTAGAAACGCTGAATATTACCAGTATCAATCACTAGCAAACACTGTAAATGAAAGCACAAAATTCAGGGCTAAGCAGGGCCCCCTTTGTGCTGTAAAATCTAAAGCTCCACGCTCTCTGGGCCAGATTTATAAGAGAAAGTAGACCCTTAATGAACCTAATCCTATTAACAGAGTTGTCAACTTAGGTTTGTCATCAGGAAGATGTTTTTAGCCATGAGACATTTGATCTATGGACAAGATTTTCATCTTAGGAGTATTCAATGCATCACGTTCATACCAAATATTTTAAAAATACTATATAAATACATACATTGATATTTTAATAATATTAATTTTTAAAAAAACTCACCTAAGCTTCTTAAACACTTGCTGCCTTTTTCCTGAACTGGGATTCAGTAATCAATGAATTTCTGCAAGACCCAAACACAAGGGTATGTGTTGATGGTGAGCTGTGGAAAAACAGAGTCCCAATTTAGATGTTGGAGGGACCAGACCCCACACACCCTCTGTGCTCTCCAAGCTGTGATCTCTGCAGCCTCTGAGTGCGTCATCTGCTATTTTCATTTTCTGCTTTAGAGTGAATTGGATGAGAATCAAATACAAATGGCTGGAGATGATGTGGGGTTGCCAGAAGACCTTCAGAAGATGGTGGCAGAAGATCAGGAGGAGGAAGAGGACAAGGACTCTATCCTGGGCCAGCTGCAGAACATCCAGAATATGGACATGGATGCCATCAAAGAAAAGGCACAAGCTACCTTTACTGAAATGAAACAGGCGGCTGAGCAGAAATGTTCCGTGATGTAGAAGAGCCATGACGACCCAAGGGCTGTCACTTCAGTCTGGTCTCTCTGGGGCTGCAGAGGGAGAGCAGGCAGAGGGGTGCACGTAGCTCTATAGCATTCAGTGTAAATATAGCAAAGTGATGAGAGAGAGACTTAAAACCCTGAGGGGAGAGTGAAAATTTACATGCTGGGACTGCCTAGGAGGAAGTTAGAACTGATCCTCAGTTTTGAACATAACATTTTTCCCCATGGAAAAAAATGGCTTTAAAGAAGTTCATATTGGGGAAAAAATGTGCCTTTTCCCATTTTTTCCAAGTGATCGAAATGCTATTAAATGTGTCTGTTTTAACAAAATTGTGCTTCTGATACATCACATAGAGGTGACCACTAATTTAATCCTGCTTTCAGAAATAAACCTGTATATTTCTTACAAAAACATGTCTGTTTCAAACATCTTGAAGCAAACACAGTATTCAAATATTTCCATTTGCTGCAAAAACTTGATTTTTTAATCATCTCTGTAGTAAGTGTAGCAGTGCAGTGCAGGCTCCTCCAGGGTGCTTCCATTTCCCATCCTCTCAAAGACACTTCACACCTCAAAGAACAGCAGGGACGCTCTGCTTGGCTGCTCTGTGTGCCAAATCCCGGGGCTGGGGTACCAGTACATGATTTTTATAGGCTAAAACGAGCTCCCCACCTTGATTCTGGGAGTTGTCTCCATGGAAGGCTAAACATGGAAGGTTGTGTGCAGGTAGGGCACCTGAAGCTTGGGGAAAGGCATAGCTTCCACTAATGTTAAATGTGACTGAGACAGTGGGACAGGGAGCCTGCTACTCCCAAGGAATTCTTGAAAATTTAGGACTTTGTAAGTTCTCCAAGAGCTAGCCTGGGAGTTAAATTTGGAAATGAATGTGTAGTACCTTCCTACAGGTTTGTAAGTCTCTTTCTCTCCCTCTCTCTCTTCCTGTCTCCACCCAATCAAGTAAAAATATTCATTTTAAATTAACA
This sequence comes from Pardalotus punctatus, assembly GCA_013400915.1. NCBI lineage: Eukaryota > Metazoa > Chordata > Aves > Passeriformes > Pardalotidae > Pardalotus > Pardalotus punctatus. Next base: position 10,567 of record VZTX01018064.1, on the reverse strand, counting down.
AATGCACTAAGTATGGTTTGTCTCCTTTCTTTCTCTTTTCCTTCCTTCATTGCTTCTCTTCTCTTCTCTTCTCTTCTCTTCTCTTCTCTTCTCTTCTCTTCTCTTCTCTTCTCTTCCACTCTCCCTGTTTTTTCCCTAACCCTGGCCTCAGGCATCGGTCTGTAAAGAATTTAACTGTCTATGTGGAAAGACAACTGGATTCTTTTAGGAGGTCTTCACATAAATCACCAGCTGAGCCCAACCAGCCTGCGGTTGCTCAATGCATTTCCCTCTGTGCTGGTATAAATCTGGCTGGTGTCTTCACACTCTTGTGTTACAGACTGAATTATCTTGTCTATAAAACACCAAAATAAATAAGCCTAAGGCTTTTGACCTCTGAATAAAAATGTGCCTGGGACATCCTGAAAATCTTACTGAAAGCATCTGGTGGCTTAAAGGCCCTAATTAAATTCGTCAGCAGATACAGGATCAGCATTTTCAGTTTAAAGGGTCAGAGAAGAAAGTACAGTCAGAAATCATCAAACAAGCGATTAATGAGATTCCAAAAAAATGTCAGGGCTGGCAGAGACCAGGAGGTGGGACTGGGAGGTGGCGTGGGATGGCCCAGCCCCAGTGAAGCGCTGCTGGCAGGGGAGTGGGCTGCCTTAGGAACCACAGTCAGAGCAGAGGCTGCCACGCTCGGTCTGGAGGGGCAGGACTGCAGATCTGTGCTGCCCTCAGCAGGAGCCTGATCCCCAGCCTGCCAGGAGCGGTTGCCTGCTCCAGGCAGCACCTGCAGGGCTCAGCCCTCCAGCACTGGCTGTTCCCTGCCTTCAGCCCCCAGCCGCAGGCCTGGGGAGGCACACGGGTAGGAGGTGGCAGGGCCACCCCAGGTACATGCAGCTCTTGAGGTGCTTAGCCCTGGGGACGAGTCACAGGGGAGCCACTGCATGTGTGTGTGTGCACGTGTGCTGGCATCTGTGTCTGGGAATGCTGGTGTCCATAGCTGTGCACAAATGCACATGTAGGTGTGTGCACGCAGCTACGCACGTGTGAGAATGCACACGGACATGTCTGTGGGTCTGAGTGTCTTTGTCAGGAGCAGATTAAAGCGTTAGGTCACATGGGAGCTGCTGCTGGACCGACCCTACTTGGGATTTGGGTTCTTAGAGTTAATAGGATCGCTGGGGCTCAAGACCGTCATCCCATCAAGATAAATGTCTCTAGTGCCCACTTTTAAGCAATCCGAATTCAATTAGGCTAATTGGAAAACAAGTAAAGAAGGATTGCATTAATATAGCCTTATAGCATGAACCTCTCCTCCCTTCCTCTGAGCATTGCAAGCCCAAATGCCAGAGCCCTCACACCCAGCCCGTGGTGCTGCCACCAGAAAGGGCTGCCTGGCTCCCCCAGCCCATTCCATACCCAACAGCCCAAAGAGAAGCAGGACTGCAGGCGCCCTGTGCAGTTCCTGGGGGCCAGGCAGGACCTTGGCAACAGTGGAGAAAGCACAACTGACTCTGCTGAGCACAACATGCAAAGTCTCACCAGGAAAGCAAGGAAGGTGTGAGCAATGCAGTGACAGGAGGAGGCAGCAGTTTCCTCATGAATTATGCTTTCAAGAAGGCTCTGAAATTGCACATTTAGGAATTCACGGGGATGAACGAAGCAAAGCCTTTTTTTTGTTGCTTTTAACAATCTATTGGCTGATATAGAGCATGGAGGGTACAGGTTCCCTCTGGGTGAATATTTCCTCCTTTTCCTTTTTTCCCTCCTGTTGATTTGCAGTCTGACCTTGGAAGCCCCATTTATCTTTCAGGGACGTCCTCCCTGCTACACATCTTTGTTCTGGAGAGTGATGTCTCACCTGCAGTTTGACTTCAGCTTCAAACCTCTGCTCTGCAAGGCAGTCATTATTTCAGCTTGACATAAAGAAAAGGCAGGGCAAAAGGAAGGAAGAATCTGTAGCATTTTATGGTGCTGATTTCATTGTGTGAAACCACGTCCCATGGATATGTCTCAACAGCAACAACGAGATGAAAACTATTCCCCTATAGTCTTCACTATGCTGGTACAGGAAAGAGGTACAGCAAACGGCTGCACTTTACAGATTGTCCATCTTGAGTTTCCAAGCATAACTTCAGCAGAAATTGTAATAGTACATTGCAAAAAAATAAAAAAGGTGATGGAATTGGGGTATCTCGTGGAAAGGCAAGTACCAGCCCTGCCTGTTTCATCCATCCCCTAACAAATACTCTCAAATTTTATTCTGGTTGCCCCTGTAAATTTCCAGATGTCAATGGCCTTTGCAAAACTGTGATGTGCCAGAGTTTCTGAGGCTTTATATTAATATGACACACATCCCAGAGGCCTCTGTGGCAGCAAGGGATTCAAGTGCCCGCTAGGACATCAGACTCAAAGGGAAATGTTCAGTCACTGTTCTTTGCCATTCGAAACCCCCTGTGTAATCAGAAGAACCGTTAGACTTCATCCCTCCCTGGAGCACTTGATGCCTCCTGTGCTTCTCAAGGCACACAATCTGTGCCTGAAGCATGGTGAGAGAAAAGAGAGATCTGGGACTGGAAGAGTCAGAGCTGTCCCTGCTCTGCTACAGGGTTATGGGGTTTGTTTTTTTTTCAGGTATTGTTTCAAACTGAGACCCAGGGAGTGGCTTCCTCTTTTAACAATTCCACTGCCCTGCAAGAAGGATGCTAGTGACAAATGTAGCTCTGTATGGAAAATACAAGTGTAGTGATCTACTGTTGAGGAAAGAGGATCCTTCAGACTTCTTTGCTGCATATTCACATTTGGATTAACAGCAAAAAAAAAACCAAACACCTTGACCCTGTAACTGACAATTTTGACAGGTACCCTAAAAGCAGCATCTGTGCCAGTATCCAGTGCCCTTTATGGCACTGACTAAAGGGTTTTTCCTCCTTCCTCTCACCTTGCTGTCTTTCTTTGCTACAACAAGCAAAAATTATTACCAAATTTGCCCGGGGCTTCTAGAGGGACAGGTATGTTTTGTGCTGCTTTTGAGCGCTGTAAAACCCCAGCCTCAAATTAGAAGAAATTAGGGACATTGCACAGCTCATTCATCTTCACTAATAGAGTTCCTGGGAAACACACATGTAGATTCAAGGAACACAATGGCCCCTGGCTGATTGCTTTGAGTATCCTGCAATGCCCCCACAATGGTATTGACTTGCTTTTTATATCGTGCACAAAAGCCACACTAACCTTTTCTTGTCTCTTCTGCTGGCCTCTTCCCTCTGTGCCAACGGCTGGCTGAGTTCTTTCGGATTCAAACCACACCCCCCCCAGCAGTCACTGAAGGCAAACCTCACCTGGAGCCAGGAAAAACCATGCCCTCCTAAAAGAAATTAACTTTGGGACATCAGACCATAAACGTGCAAAGGGTGTGGACACTGGCAGAAGAAAGCACTGCCAAACCTTTCAAGTGATTTCTCTGGAAAAATCTACATGATATGCAGCCTGTTGGGGCAGGAGGGGAAGAAAAAATGAAGATTTATTGAGAGAGGTCATATTTATTAGACTAGCTAACATATCTGAAAGAACGAGCAGCAGCAGTGTTCTTCATTCACATACACTGTCCTCAGGCTTCAAATGGAAGCATCTTCAAAGCTAAGTGTAGGCTGAGAACCACTCTGGATGTTACTGGGTTTGTCATTTAAACCAGCTTGGGACAAAAGGTAGCTGGTGCCTCAGAGGAACTGGGAAGTACTAGTGTGAAAAGTGATAAAGTGACAGAAAGAGAAAAGCAGGAAAAATATTGCAGGAGATGTGATGCTGTTACCTGATTGGTACTGTGGTGGGTTGACGTCTTCCACCAAGCCAAGGACAAGTGAGGTGTGGGATCTCGCTCCCTGCCTCACCTCCAAAAACACTTTGTACATCCCCCAGGAAGCCATGCCCTGCCTGCTGCCCCCGCCAGCCCTACTCAGCCTACCCCAGGAGTACAGGGTCACAGAATCGGCTCTTCTCGCAGGCGCTCCTCTCCTATAACAGCATACTGGAAAATTTCCTCACAAATACTGCTCAGCGCTTCCTCGGGTTTGTGAAGTCTGAAAGGCTGAGCCCCGCTCCTGTGTCCATCCTGACCAGAAGCACCCGGTTCTGAGGTGCGTTTGGAGGCAAGCAGGCGCCGGGCAGAGCCCCAGTGCCGCTGAGCCGGCCCGAAGCCGCGGATCGTCCTTCGGGGCGGCTTTCGAGCGGCCCCCTTGAAACCTAAGCACATAAAAACCGGCCGGGATGGATCCGGGCTGCAGCCGTCGGGCAAGAGGCTCCGTGAGCCGCCGCGCAGCGCGGGGCCGCGCCGGGGACCCCCTGATCTCCGCCCCGGCCCCCCAGGCTCCCTCCTCCCCCTGTCCCCTTCGCTGAGTTCCCGTTACCGCGCCCCCGGCAGCGGCTCCCGCGGCTCCGGCCGTCCCGGGTCGGTGCCCCCGTGCCCGGCGCTGCTTTCCACAGCGCTGCCCCTGCCCCAGGGCTCCGGCCGCGGCTCGGCTCGGGCCAGCCCCCGGCTGCAGGGAGGGCA
>VZTX01018008.1:1563-40978 GCA_013400915.1 Pardalotus punctatus | reverse complement strand
TGCGCCGGCGCCGCGCACGCCTGCTTCTCCGGAGTGCCCAGCCGGTGCCCGCGGTGCTCGCTCAGTCCCACGGCCGGCTGCGGAGAGAGAGGGGCGGTCTCGGTGAGAGCCATCACACCTGGGGGGCCTGGGGAGCCGCGCCCCTCGGCGGGAGCGCCTTACCTGCATGGCAAAGTGCTGGTGCTGCTGGACGGGGTCTCCGGGATGGGGCTCAGGCACGCGCGGAGAGCCGTACAGTTTTGTGGGATCAGAGCCACGCAAAGGACCGAACGTCCCTGGCACCGCTGGTCTCTGGAGGATGGGCAGAGGTGCAGGGGAGAGAAATAAAACAATTTGTGAAGCGTAGAAAAGCAGCGGAAATACTGCAGGTGAGGGGAAGCCAAGGCTGGAGTCACCACACAGATGAGCAGCTGAACTGTTTTGGAGGTACCATGGAAAACCTGTACCCTGTCATTTATGAGCAGACACAACTCCCTTATGGAGGCCACTCACACCTCAGCCCCTGCACTTAAGGCTGCCACACACTCATGTGCCACCCAAGTCCTGGGGAGCAAGCAAGAAGACTCGAGGGGGCAGGGATTTGCTTCAAGAAGAGGAATGGACCACAAGAGTCTGGAAGGAGGAAGACAACAGGGAATATGCTGGCTTTCCTTCAAAATACTCAGTGCCTCCAGTTCTACTGCCACCTACTATCTGCAGCACAAGAATCACTCTAAACATTTTGTTTGATCTCTAGCTAAAAGGGCAAGGGATAGCCTAGATCTCAGGGGAACAGCAGATACATCACACCACAAGTCATCACTAGCTAAAATGGAAAAGCCAGTGAAGGATGGGTGAGGAGCAGCCCAGAAGGGAGGCACAACAGGTGGCATTCAGAGAAGAAATGTTGGGCTAAAGACGGGTCAGTGCTGCAGTCCAGGGTGGCCTTTGTTTGATTTAGTTTACTGCTTTTATAAATACTCAAGGCACGAAATGCAGTAGTACATAGATGGCATGAAGTTACCAGGCATCTGTAAACAATTGAGACAAAAAATCCCAGCTTGTTCAGCTTCATAAACTGGAGGGTAAGGGAAGAAATGTGACAGCTTTCCATGCACACTGGGGTAACTCTCCAAGGAGAGAACTAGGGGAACCCAGCATACACTGGGACATGCCAGCCATGGGAAACATTAGGAGATGGCTCCCACCTAGTGTGGCAGTGACTTAAATGGTACCAGTTTAAACCACTGGGCTGAAAAGTTTCATTTGGAGGAACCATAGCTCTGACCCTTCATCTCTGGGGAAAGGTTCCTGTCATGCACCAAGGATTTCATGGCAGGAAGTTCCATTCCCCTTTACCTCCCTCCCTCCCTCGGCCTGAGGCAAAGGACAGCAGGAGCTGCTCCTTACCATCTGTCCAGGATGTGGCACAGGGCTGGGCATGCCGCCGTACTGCAGGGAGCGGGGGAAGCCTCGCCCATTGGAAGGGCCCACTTCTCGAGCAGTCTGCATTGGGTTGCCACTTGGGTCATCTACCGACGACGAGGAGAAGGAGGAGGAAGAGGAAGAGGAGGAAGAAGCAGGAGCCCTGGAAGTGGCTCGATATGGTGGAGGTTTTCCTCCATTTTCCAGGCGTTGCTGTCTCTTGCCAGGCCCGTCGGGGTCTCGTGACCGAGTCCACACACTGCCTGTGCCGGAGCGGCCAGTCCGCCGGCTCCTCTTCTCTCGTCTCCCATCCTCTCTGATCCAAAACTCCTCATCCGTGTCTCCATCTTCCCCAGGGAAGTGCTTCATCATTGCTCGGTGGAAACACCTCTCCAAGTTGTAAGCCATCTTTGTATATTCTGCAGTCAAAAACCCCCAAGAACGTCAGAGCCTCATAGAGAGAAACAATTACACAACATCAGATAAATCATCTCCCCTCTGGCAAGTTTCTCTGAGGAAGACTTTTGTTTCTAACTAGTTGGCTTTGGTTCCTACACTCCATAAGCAAGGCTGCATCAGTTCTGTTCAGTAACCCCAGCAGAGGACAGGCACACAGGCATGACAAAGTACCACTGGCGGCAGAGCCTGCAGACTCAGCACTAGCTCAGTGCTCCAGCCCAGTGCCAAGAATTACATTAGGAGGAGCACCACCTCTGCTCGCAGAGATGTGTGACCTGCACAGTTAGCCAGCAAGAGTGCTGAGGGAAGAAATGTGAACTTCCAGCAATGCTATTTGATTACATTCAGAGGCTTTTCTTGGACTCGTTCAAATCTCTGCTGTGGACCACAAGACAGAGGAAAATCAGCAAACACAATTATCTGTGTAGTTTCCAAAGCACTTGCTGACCCTGACACGAAAGCTACTGCCAACAGCAGTGTCCCCACTGCATCATTTCCACTGGACAGTTCTGCTGAGATGAGCTTTTACTTTTTGTTGAGTGCATAGGAAGGAAAAGACATGTGAGAGCTGTTGGTGGCAAGGCCTTGAAGCAAGTGACTTTCCAGTTGTTTCCACTAAACTAACCCTGAAGTTCCTTGGGGAACAGAGCTCTCCCAGTGGCAGTGCAGGTATGCTTTTACTTACAGACAACAACAAGAAGCTGATCAGTTCTTAATGTTGTTTTCCCTTTCTCACAAGGTGTTGCTGGTGAGACAGTCTGCAGTGATGACCCACCATATGGGAAGTGATTTCTTATCTAAGCAACACGTAGAATTTTAATTGGCATGGGAATAAACCCAGGATTTCCCATTTGCAGACTCGTGTTGTTCCTTCAATAGCCAAGGAACCTAAAAACTACATTTCCCATCCAGTGGACAAGCCTGGTTCACTCCTCACTTTTCCATGGAACTCCACAAACACTGGGAGTTAACCAGACTCGAATGCTTTTCAAAGCCTGTATTAGTTACTATGAGAAAAAGGGGAACACAGGCACACAGAAGCACACGAAGGAATGAGCTCAGAACAAAACAGACTCTCCTCTCTTTGTATGCTCTGTCATCACCATCTACCACATGGCAGTCCTTAGTATGCCCAATTCAGCATGACCAAACTGTGCTAAAAGCCTCACTAAAACCCTCTGCAGGTCTCAGTAGCTACAGCCCTTTCATCTGGTCTCCCAACAATATTCTGAAAGAGAAGCACAAATCGAGGACTGGTGAGGAGGAAGAGGGCACTGCTTGCTTTGGCTGAGCACTGCAAACAGACAAATTTAGCATCTTACTGCTCTTACCACTGCCTTCACCGTTGTACTTAAGACAGTTCCTGAACATGGTCTTCATATCACCCACAAATTCTTCCTTGGTGCAGTACTGACCTCCATTCAACTTCTTCTCCATGCTAGAGATATCCATGGGGGCCTGAAATACCACCAGATTTCCCTTCAGTTACAGCAAGCATAGTGGGGCTTACAAAGCTGCAGCTCAGAGAGGGCATGGGCAGCAGAGGATGCTCTCCAGAGAGGCAGCCATCCATCTTTGGTTTTCTTGACTTGTGAGGCTAGAAGGGACTGCCAGAATCATGGAGTTTGACTGTGACAGTAAAACAGCCCACAAAACTTCAAAATACTTCCAAAAAACTGCATCCCAGTCAACAAGGCAGCATCAGTCAAGATGGCTGGGCCACTTTCCATACCTTAATGATCTGGTAGTAGTTGGGAGCATACGATTCATCAACAGGCTCCAAGAAGGGCCAAGAGTCCTTGTGAGCCTTCACCACATCCAGAACTGGCAGTAGCAAGAGAAAGGTGAATGGTTACACACACACAGAAGTATTTCATCTTGAGAAAGTCACGCCAAGGGGAAAAGCTGGGGTGGGACTAACCTTTGTACATGGCTGTGAACTCATCGTCCAGTTCAAAGCTGTAACGGGAAGCACCACAGTGAATGTGCAGACTGAGGACAGATCACACATGCTCTGCACTCCATTTCCTCACCCACCCATGCACTGCCATAATGCTGGAAATAGCCCTCATCACAAACACTCCTCTCATATGCACCAAACCCAGATGTTTCTCAGCTTACTCCTCTCACTGCTCTCCATCGTCACTTCTCCCTCTGCACTCCTGTGAATGGTACCACACTCACTGCTTCAACGCTCCTGTGTGCTGCAGTGCCCCACTGTATACTCACATATCCTTGGTCCTTCGCTCTTCCCTGGTAGGGGAACTGGGATCCAAGTGGTAGAGCTCAGGGGGGAGCTCCTTCCCCTGTGCCAGCAGCCAGGCCCGCTCTTCACGAAGTTTCCTCCTCCTGGCCCGTTCTGCAGTGGGAAGAGATGAACAACCGTTCAGCACTCCTTGCCCACATCTTGCAGGGAAACAGAAGGTGCTGCTGCAGCTCTCAAGAACTCCAGTGAGATGGTCTTGTTTCAGCAAAAGCAGCAACAGCACAGGAGCAGGTGAGGTGAGAATACGGCACACCACCAACATGCCTCGTCATCCTGTCTGGTTACAATCGCTGATTTTGAAGCACTGCTGTGACACAGACGCTCCCTTAGGCAGTTCCAGAAGTGGTGTGGTACAAAGAGGGAGGTTCAACACCCAGCCCTAGGCACAGATCAACACTATGGAAAGAGCTGGCTTGTTGTTATCTTCCTTTAGGGGCTCCAGCTCAGGCAGGTGAACTTGAGGCAGCTGGTTTTGCACTGAACAGGATGAAGAGCAGTGCCAAGAGAAGGGTGAAGCTCTACCAGCTGAGTGGCAATGAGTAACTGGGGTCATTTATCCACCATGACCATGGCTGGCTTTGGGAAGGTTGCTCAGGTAGGTCTTTATGGCCAGCAGCCAGAGTGAGCAAGCTGCCACACACGAGGGCCACTGGGACAGCTTTCGTTTAAAGAGGTGAGAGACAGGAAGAAGCAATGCTGGTAATATAACCTGTGGTTTGCAACCAGACAGCTGGCTAACAGATTGCTTCATAATAGAAAGTTTATGGGCTCTTATGAACCTCATTTCCTTTTTCTTATAGGAAATCTGAATTCATTTGACTTGCAAAACACCTGCGGTTGGACCAACCTTCTGTAGGAGCAGAATTCTGCGAAAGTTCTGTTCAGGGAGAGATGTCAGAGGAACAGGACCCCAGAAAACAGGCCACGTCAGGGAACATTAGAGTGAAAGAAAGATGGGGGAGACTTGGCCAGCACCCTCTAGCAGAGGCTCTGCCTGTGGAAAATGCCAACCACCCAAGAAGGACCAGCTCTGGTGGAAAAATATTAATTTAATGTCTTACTCTGTCAGTCAAACCCAAACTTGGGATGGGGCCTTAGAGCACAAGAAAAGTACGAATAGCTACAAGGGGAGTGTTTGTAGGGACATCCATGGCCAGATTTGGCAAAGAGCAGTAAAAGAAATCCCAAATTTTCTGTTAGAAGACTCAGGGTAGCACTGAAGTTGAGAGTACAGGACTTGAATCTGAGGTGTCCAACAGAATCTAACAGCACCTATTATAACATTGCATGACCAAAGTCCAACACCCAATTGCAAACATATCCCAAACAGACGGAAAATTAGAAGAAAATTTTGATACCCTAAAATTTCTGTTGACGGATGTCCAGTTTTAACAAGTCTGAACCAAGTAAAACAAATTACGTCACTTTCAAATCACTTTCTCTCCATCATAAGAACTGTCATGACAGCAAATGTTAGTGGTGGGCGTGCTTGGCACTAAGAAAAGATCATTAAAAAGCCAGTTATACCTGGATTTCTGCTGCTTCTAGGGATAAAAATATTGTAGTGATTTAACTGAACAAGTAACATAACCTTTGTGAACAGCTTTTGAACCAGCTTAAAAGGAGACTTCTCCTGACTGAGCCTAAATGAACTAAGGAAGAGTTTAAACTAAACTGAAAGAAACTGCATGAACCAAAACAAAAGCTTCTCTGCCAATAAAAGCACGAATGTATGCTAACTTGGCTTAAAAGAGGTTACTGCTCAACCCCATGCCAGTTTCTTGGAGTGGCTCTGGTGCCTTTGAATCAGATGATGTAGTGATTGCATTTACCCAGAAAAGGAAGTGGCTTATACCAAAACAAAACCATTTCACAGGAACATTTACCTTTGCAGCTCTTGTGGAACTTCAAGACTAATTTTGTCTATAGAGGTGAAGCATAAAACCACAGAGAATATGCAATTTGCCAAGAGAAACAGATATCTGTGGCAGATAGGGAAGCTGGATGAGTCTCAACTTAAAGCACCTGATTAGCTAGGACTAGCAACCAGGAATACATGAAGGCCAAGGAAGTAATTGGATTTTCTAAAGGTTGGAAAGGTAAGCAGGTAAAAGAAGCTATTCTTAGATAACATCTGGCCTCCTACCAAACATCTGCTAGCAAACTGTTTCATTTTGGAAAGTTTACAAGGTTTGCATGAACTTAAATCTTTTTTTCCCTTTCTGACTCTTTACCCACTTCGGGACTCATGATACTGACACTGCCACACATTGCCAGTTTTCTGAGGATGTTCAGCCTTTTCCTAGAACTGCAACAGTCCAGCCAGTCACTGTGGCTAAAGCAGCAGCTGAAGGAATCCCCATAAGGGAGGGGAACAGAGAGAAGGTGGTCAGAAATGAGCTTGCTCTGACACCCACACCTACACGTCCTGCCTGACTGCCTGTGCCTTGATCTGATGTATTAAACACAATGTGCCTGTTTGTTGAAGAACAGCTTAAATCAGCATTTAATAGCCACAAAAATTTTAGACCAACACCTGAAATTGCCACCTCTGGTGCTCTGTGTAGGCTGGTCCCTTCATCTTTAGTTCTCCAATTGTTAAGGCCAGTAGCAATATAAAAATACTACTCTTGCTACTCCCATGTTATCCCATTCCCTTTCTCCTCAAAGGGAATTCTTTCATCATGCATTGGGCCAAAAGAACGAAATGCTGTTTGCTGAGAGCAAAGCCAGCTAATCCTGCACACAGGGACATCATGAGGAGGCAAGTGAGGAGACAGAACTGAGAAACAACATGAATAGCAGGGAAAAAAATGGACAGCTGGGGCAAAGGAGAAAATGAGCACAATTGAAGAAGACAACATGGTTGAAAGGTGCACTAGAGAACAGCCACCAACACCTACAGGACAGACTAAGGAAAAGAAGCTGCAGTCAGACCAATTTATCAGAGGTAAGTGCAAGAAAAGATATTCTCATTAGCAAATTGGGCAGGGGAGAGATGCAAATGGCAGACTTTAATTCAAGATCTCAGTCTTGCCTTTGAAAGCTTCCACTCCTGCTCCACACTGGCCCTGCACACGTTACCTTCCACTGCTTTGACCTTCTCCTCCATCTCCCTCTTCCTCTCTTCCTTTAGCAGCTGCTCCTGCTCCCTCTTCTGCACTGCTAGAAGGATCTGGCGCTCCTCCTCCTCCTCTCTGCGCCTCTGCTTCTCCACGGAACTCAGCACATTCGGGTTTACCTGAAAGAGAAGGGAGCACCAGAAACTGTAATGCACTGGCTTATTGAAAGCTGAGCAGAGGAAGGTTTACTTTGAGGAAGTATTAAAGCACACCTACAATGAATGACTGGGAGGAAAAAAAAGGGGGGAAAAAAGATTTGTATGAATGATTTCCTAGATGAAAAGCAACATGGAAAGGGAAGTTATTTGTCAAGCAATGAAATCCTACTGATGCAAGGACAATGGAAGGAGAAGCGATGGGTTAGACAAGCTGCCATTCTGTCAGGGATGCACCGTGTGCATTTCTCTTCCCTTCCGGGCAAAAGATTCAGGCTGTTGACACCCTTACACAACACCTCTACCTCTTCCAGCTAGCAGAGCTCCGAGTGCAAGCGTGAGAAGAAAGGACTACTTTGCCAAACCTGTCTCTGCTGCAAAACACAGAATACTTCAATAGGAAAAGAATCTGGTACAGCCTTGGATCAAGGTATCATTAGGAATGTTTTCCTTTTCTGTTCAAAATTTCTGTATGCTAATCTCCCCTGAGCTGGCTCTCACTTGTTTGTTTGGACAGTTTTCCTGCTGGGTCCCAAAACCAGTTCTCACATTCAAGGACACCTGGCTCTTTATTGCGCCACTTTCTCACCTCCCCACTGCCAGCAGGCTGCAGGGCTGTGTTTGATCCTACTTAAGACTGCAGGCTTCCCAGACCAGGGACTGCATGCTCCTATTTCTCCCATAAAGTGGGAGGCATGTATATGGAAGTGAGGAATTATCTTTATTACCTTAATTTAATTATAAGACAAATGTATCAGTCATCCACCACCTACTCCTACCCCTCTGACCAAGATACGTGTGCCTTATCAGCAGGGAATATCAACCGGAAAAGAACAATGTACACACAGTTTGCTCCAACTTCATTTTCAGGGAATAACCAGCAACCACCACTTAGGCAGAAGGCATTTCCTGAGGATTAGCAATCAGCCGGGGTCCGTTGGCTGCTGCTCAGACCATCAACTTCTCCAGGCCCATTATTAATCCCCAGGAAAAGAAAAAAAAAATTCTGGCACCACGATTACTATTTTGTCCTTGTTTCATTGCCCAGGAATGGAACCTGGGGGTGTTTTGATGAACGCCTACAAATGCTGTCCAGTTTCACTGTACATTCATTCCCCCTCTGCCTCCCCTTCCCCTACACATGCCTGTGCTGCCCTACAAACTCCCACTCCAGTTCTCTGTAGATGAGCACAATGCATCATCTCCCTGTCTCCAGTGGCAACAATATATTAAGAGAATTTTGCTTCAACCACAACAGCCACAGAGGAGTGTCCAAGAGAGAGTGATGGGACTCTTAAACCATTTTCCTCTAACTTGATAAAACTTTAAATTGCAGTAGGAACCAAAAGAGGCAGGTTCTGCAGTAAGAGAAAGAGGTGAGCAGGAATTGGCCCCCAAACTTGGTATGCCAAGATATTTCAATGAGGATGTGACCATCAGCCTTTACATTCTCCAGCCAGGAGATCAAAGCCAGCCTGGCATGACACATTGATTTATTTGATTGTTGGTACACAGGTGAGACCTTCCCTTTCCCTGGGTCAGCACCACTTCCACCGTTCCTGTCCTGTGGAAACAGGAAAACATCCAAGCTGCAGTGCTCACACCACGACCTCTCCAAACCTGCAGGGCGCATTCTGCACCCTACACTCTGATGGCACAACACAGGATCCACAGCTCCAGATCAACCCACCACAAATATGGCATCAACAAAGCAAGGTGACACTTTTAAACAAAGGAGAGGGTGTCATCCTACCAGCTCTAGAAAGCAAAAGGAAAAGCAGAAACCACAAACACAGTGTAGCAAGCCCCAAGGACTGCAGCAGACACGCACAGATGCACTTGCTCCCTTCAGCACACGTAGGGCAGCAACAATGCTGCATGGGCTCGTAGAGACACTTCAGACACAGAAACAACCTGATTTTCACAGGGACCCTCAGCCCAGTGTCCCACCTAACTCCATTGGGGATGAGTGTGCTCAACTCAGGGTTAAAAAAATACACAAACATGAACCAGTAAACTCCTGCTGGATTGGTGGGAGCAGACACTTATCAGAACCATAAAAGAAAGAACCAAACGCAAGTAAAACTTCCTTCCTGACCATGGAGGTGGCAAAAGGACGTTTCTCCAGCTTCCTCCCCACTCGGGGGTTAAAACCACCGTGACCAAGGCATCACCGCCTCCTTCCCTCCGGCAGAGAGCACTCCAGGACACAACATCACCGCCTGCCCTGACCCCGGCACTCTCCGAGGGCCAAACTTCTGCCTTTTGCTTTGCTCTCCAGACAGCGGGTATCGGACTTCAGGGGCAGAAGGGCAGAAACCTCTAATGCCCCGAGTGCCCCGAGTGCCCCGGCCCCTCATCCGCCAACCCCTTCCCGCTCAGGTTTCCGTGCTCTCCTAATGAGGGTGCTGCTCAGGCGGCTCTTAATGAGGAGCTAATCTGAACCACCTGTTGAGAAATCCCCCGCAGGATCAGGAGCCCATGGAGCAGTTACATCTCCAACTCAGGCAGCAGCCAGGAGAAAGGGTCACCTGCACCGGGCTGAGGTTTGGTACAGCCAGGACAAAGGGTCACCTGCACCGGACTGAGGTTTGGTGCAGCCAGGACAAAGGGGTCACCTGCACCGGGCTGAGGTTTGGTGCAGCCAGGAGAAAGGGTCACCTGCACCGGGCTGAGGTTTGGTGCAGCCAGGAGAAAGGGTCACCTGCACCGGGCTGAGGTTTGGTGCAGCCAGGAGAAAGGGTCACCTGCACCGGGCTGAGGTTTGGTGCAGCCAGGAGAAAGGGTCACCTGCACCGGGCTGAGGTTTGGCACATGCAGGACAAAGGGGTCACCTGCACCGGACTGAGCTTTGCCGCCCCAGGCTCACCTCCTGCCCACCCTCACTCAGCAAACACACCATGGGATGAGCTGGCACCTTCCCTGCTGCCCCACGGCAGGGATGGCTGCCACATCCCGCTGGGGAGCAGCGGGAGCATCACCACGGTGGCGCTGGCTGGCTCCCGTGTCCCGGCGCAGCGGGTGCCAGGAGGCCCCTGCTCGCTGGAAACGTTTCACTGGCCCACAGGCAGCAATTAACAGCCCTCTGCCGCCGCAGACCTGGAGCACCTGCGGTACTGATTAGCATCATTCAGGCTCCATGTGTTTCCCACTCCCCTCCTCCTCTGGGATTTCTGCAGCCTGTGAACAAACACGTGTCCCTGCGCTTCCTGCATGGTGGGCTTTGCGCAGAGCAATTCTGGCCCCAAACTGACCATCACTGCTTTTATCTGCAGCATGATGAGAGGTTCTTCCTTCCTTTCATTTATCTGTTCTAAGTAATTACATTTATTGCAGGGGGAACTGTACTTTCCCCTTTGTTTTGGGGGAACCCCTGACTCTGGCTCACGGGGCATATTCCCTGCAGCTTAATTTCCCAGGGTTTGACAAAACACCAGGTAACTACCTTTTCTTTACATCTACAGCGAGAAATTCTGCCACAACCTGATAGAATCGAGACAATTTTTTCCTCTGAAGCTAGTCCTGTGCTGTCTGACCGATTGCTTTGGGTAGCAGTTGCCAGTTCAAAGACCCCCCATCTCCACAGCCCCGTGTCCCCGGCTGTGCCGGCGTGACTGTTAGGGGCTGTGTGGTGAACTGGATCGGAAAACTGATCTACGTTAAAAATAACCCCGACCAAAGAAAAAGGTTATATTTAACTCCAGTCGTTTTCCCTGGGTCTGGTTCACTGCACAGACCCGCGAGCAGCAGCGGTGCTGTTACCCTGATGGGGTGGAGAGGAGCTGAGGGTGAGGAGGCACAGAAAGTGCCATTTGAGCCCACAAGGCTGCAGTTTGATAAGCATTTCTTTAAGCAGCCTAAATTGTGACTTCCATTTCCAGCTGACCCCCTCCTAGCTCAGCTCCACACTGCATCAGTCATTCTCTCCCTCGGCGCTATCTACACCCTCATGTGTTTGCAGCCTCACGTTTTCCCCTTGGCTGAATTTCTGTCATTTCCCTTTGTAAGCCGGTTCTTCTAGCCCTCTCATCCTTCTTCAACTTTTCTTTGAACTGCCTCGAATGTGCCAGCACTTTCATTGAAGTGGAATTCCCCAGACTGAGCGCAGATTTCCATATGCAGCTGCAGCGGGGTCTGCGCGAGCCGGTTACCTCTGCGATGCAAGGGCAGCACCTCCCTGCTCGCCATAGAAACCCCGGGTGTCAGCCTGCCTTTGACGGGCATTACCACCCATCTCTCTTTCAGCACAAGCACTTTCAAGCGGCTCCTTCCCACTGAATAGCGATGCTGCGGTTTATTTTTTCCCCCAGGAGGCATCTGCTTTCGCCTCCCTCCGTCTTCCTCCCCCTCGCACCCCCCCTCACCTCCTGCTTGATTGGTTTGATGGGCTGATGGTCAGACATCCACCTGGGAGAAAACTCTGTCCGCTGCAGACGCTTCTCCTGAAACAGGGTTGAGAATTGAGGGAAGGAAAAAGAGAGTGGAGGAAATTAGGGCACATCGGTGACACTGGCAGGAGAAACTCTGAGGGCTAGAAGTGACCATGAAATCCCTATTAGCTTTACAAGGGTAGCAAACAAGCAAACTGAACTCAGTCCAAGAACATCACGCTGCCTGCAGAGCCTGTTTTACAAAGCCATCCAGCCGAAGGATCCCTTTCCAGATCTGTCCCACCTGAAAACATTCGGTTGATGGATAAAACCCTTCAGAGTTTTGGGGCTCTGACGTACCAGCTCAAAGCAGACTTAGCTAGGACAGCTAAGCAGCCAGTGCCCCTTCAGCAGAGCCAGCAGAGAAACGGCAGTAAAAGTAGAATCAGAGGCAGTTTGCATAGAAAAGCCAGGCTGTAAATCGCAGCAGTTCAAAAGCACAGAGATCCCCTGCTAGCAGGAAAGGGACACAGAACACGGCTGAAGACAGTAACCCCTTCAGCCATCCTACCTATGCTGCCGTGCAATCACGAACCACATCCTCGAGCACCGACTCCAGCCCTGCCACAGCGTGGGGGAGAGCTTTCCCCCCATTCACAAGCTCAACAGCCCCACATCCATGGATTCACAAGCTCAACAGCCCCACATCCATGGGTTCACAAGCTCAACAGCCCCCACATCCATGGATTCACAAGCTCACCAGCCCCCACATCCATGGCGTGGCTGGCTGGAGAAGAACGGGGTGACGGGCTGCGGGGTTTAGCTCTCCTTCACTCAGCAGTGTCCATGCTCGTGGAAGCGCTCAAAGGGAGGTAAACAGGATGTCATGTCTCCTCACCTTCTGTGCAATCATGTTGCAGATCTCCGGCAGGAAGTCTTCACTCAAGAGTTTGTAGAGCTGCCTCTCTCTAAGGGAAGTCCTCTCTCTGAAGCTCTCTGTGACCTGCCTCCACTCCTCTTCCGTCTGGCACAGCAGCCACCATGTCCCACGGCCAGGCCCCTGGGACCCTTCAAAAACATGAAAGGATGTTATCTCCACAGCAGTTATGACTAACAGCTCCTCTCCATCCCTTCTCTCCTCTCCTCAGGGTTCAGAAAAAGCAAAAGACACTGGCAATGGCCACTTATGGAAAACATTCCCTTTGCTATAGACCCAAAGCTCTCTTCATGCACCAAAAGCACTGCTACCTCCCTTAGGGACAACTGAGAGTGATGCCAAGACACACAGGAAGCCCACAGGTGAAGAAATAATGGTGGCACATGGGGAGTGCGACATCCTTGTAGCAAGCCCACACTCCAGTTATTGCAGACTGGAGAAAAGAATTTAATTTGTTTCTTGTAATGGAGGCTGTCAGCCAGAGCAGGACATAGGGAAATGCAAATGTCTGATTTAGTCTGGCAGCAGAATAAAGCCATCAAAAAATAATGTAATTTGAAATAAGCCTTCCTTTTTTCTTTTTTTTTTTTTTTAAAGCACTGCAAACCATTTCTGCAGTGAAAAAATCCTCCCGTTCCCCACAAATGAAACATTTTGTTTGCAGGCACTTGAAAGAGCAGAAGAGGAAGCGAAGGACAGGGTTCATCGGGCTGCCAGATGAGGGGGAAGTTCCAAAAGTTCACATCCCATCCCTGCTCGATGCAGAGTGGGATTGAAGCAGATCACCCACTGCTCTGAAGCATGTCCCAACCACCAAGACACTTTGAGAGCTGTTCCACCTTGTGTGAAACATTTGAATATTAATTGTGAAGGAAGGGCTCTCTTGCACTGTGGTTGGAACACCCACCTGGAGAGGGGGAATGTGGTTCCTGCTCCACAAATGTTTACACAGAGCAGGGAAGCCTCATGGGTTGCAACTTGTATGCTTTTGCCCCAGGATGCTCTCTAAGCTAAAAAGGTTGCGGACTTTTTCTCTTTTTTGGAGTGGGGAAAGTCTTGGATCAAACACCTTCAGGCTGAGGAGTTCTCAGCTCCCTCTAGACTTTTCTAGGGCTGACCACTGGCTCCCGGAAAGAAAGCCGTGGTCATCAGCATCACTGGCAGATGTCATGCACCTTCTGACCACATTTTCAAGAAAACTAACCGTGAAAAGTGTAAAGAAGTGAAAAACCCGAATCTGGCTCTGGGCCCTTTGTGGATCTGAGCTGTGAGTGGCTCTGACACACAAGCTGTCAGGCTGTCCTAGGGAGGACTGGACATGTGCAGGCTCCCTGCAGCCCCCTGCCCTCTGTCAGGTGTCTGGGTGCAGTGCCAGGGGCACAGAGCGAGCTGAGCTCGTCCCAGGTCACAGGCCAGCCTGGAGCTCAGCCCCTGGCTGCACTGGGGACGGGTAACTGAGACAGCAAAGGTCCAGCCATGAGCTGATTCTGCTGCTCTGGCTGTGCACAGCCCTCCCTTGCCCACCTGCAGCAGGGCCTTACCTGCCTCCTGCCCCCAGAGCCTGTATCCTTGTTTCCCACTCCCCTGCCAGCTGCCTGGGACGACTCATTTCCATAGCAAACAGGACTAAGGCACTGCTTTGTGCCAGCTGAAGATTACTCTGCAGCTGAAGTGACACAATTTGCTGTTAGACAATGATCTGATAAAAACCCCAGCGCCTCGCGCGCATCGCTCCGGCTCTGCCGCCCAGCTCGGAGCAGCCGGAGTGGCCGCCAGGAAATCTGAAGACAAAGGGCAAAGGAAAGGAGGCATGGGAAAGACAATGCCACCCTTGCCTTTTATTGAGGCAACAGGCAGGCCGAGTCCCTGGGTTTTGTGGGAGCCAGTGGACACCCGTGTATGACAAATGAGTCCCAGCTCCCTTGAACTCACTTTCACATCACGTTGCTAACTCGCTTTTTGCCTCGTTAACCCTTAGGTGGGTACCCCTGAGACATTGTTTACCACACTCAGCCACCCAACGGCCACAAGGAAAAGTGAGGAGGATCAAAAAGGTTCTTCCTTCCCTATCTTGGCATCACTCACTCCACTCTCTTCCCCATCAGAAAAAAACACCTGCTGGCAAGAGGGGTGTGTGTTTACCTCACCCTTGGAAGACTAAGGACCATTCACAGCCTGCTTTTTGAGGTGAGCCCTCACATTCTAGTGTATCCCAGTAGGTTGGGTTTCTTCATCCCAAACTCAGCCATGATAAAACAGGAAACCTGCAGGTGCCCAGGCTCCCAGCTGCCAGGCATTCTGTAACACAAACCCCCCATTCAAACTTGGCCCCAACCACCAGCAGAAAGACTCTCCCTTTCCTGAGAAAGGCCACGTCGCTAAAGGCATCTCCCTAGGCTTTCATAATTTAAGAGCTGTGTTAGCTGGTGGTATCAACCCTGATACTGCAAAATCTCCTTACCATTTCTTATCTGCGTCTCATGGATAAGCAAGTTCTCTTCTGCCTTCTCCCTACCGAAAAAGAAAGAGAAGGAGTGATATAATAAATACATTACTTCACGTCACTGAAATGCAGCTGTTTCTGAGGAGAATAGGGAACACTGCAATTATTCAATACACAGTGAAACTGTGAGAAGAACACTGTGCAGAACACACATTTGATATATATTTTCACATATATATTTATCATAGCTCTGTAAAGTTTTTATAAGTGAAGGGTGCAGGCTAAAGTTTGGCAAGTACGATATTTCAGTTCATATGGGAAGCATCCCAAAATCTATATGGACTCAAGGGGCCAGGATTTCTGGCTTCAAGCCACACAATGAAAGTATTCTTTATCAGGAGCAAATTCCCTAGCACTGCACGGTAGAACTGCATTTGAACTGAGCTGGTTGGAAGAGTGGTGCCCACTGTCTCACCGAACTTCCAGCTCAGTCAGAATTTGCTTTGGAGAGTGATCAAAGCATCCCCCAAGCCTGAGCTTGCTTCACTTTGGAGCTGCATTGAAGTTATGGCTGCATGGTATATACATACTTATTGGGGGAACCCCAGAAATACATGATACTTCCCTCTGGGAATGTGTGTTTTTTACGTCTGTTGCAGGAAGAACCCTTCCATACCTCAGCAAATTTTCCTCCAGTAGTTTTTTCCGCTTTGGAGGTCGCCCTCGTCTCTTGCCTGTCTTCCCAGGAACATTTGGGGTGTTTGTCTGCCCCCCGCATCCCCTGAAAAATGGCAAAACCACCATGAAATATCTGCTGAGCAAGGGAACCGAGGCTGGCAGGACGGGAGAAGGGCACGGAAATCGGAACAGCTGCTGGGAACCCAAGCAAAGGAGGGATTAAATCAGAGCAGCCACAGCACGGGGAGGGGAGAGGAGGGATTCCCACTGGCTGGGAGCCTGCTCTGGGAGCCGCCGGCACGGCCGGAGCGGTGCGGGGCAGACAGGCAGGAATGCGGTGGGGCAGGCAGCATCGCTCCCACAGCAGGCTCTGCCGGTGCCACAAAGGCTGCAGGACACAAAGCGCGGCGCGGGGCAGCTCGTGGTCTGCTTGGCAACTCCGGCCCGCCCTGCAGCCCCCCCGACACAACAGCAGTCAGGCGGAGCCCCCTCCAGCCCCCCTCGCCCCCACACACGGGGAGGGGGCTGTGGGGCTGCTTACCTGTCTGGAGCCAGCTCTCCGTTGGGCTTGCCCTGCACCGGGTCCTCCTTGTACATCCGTGTGCCGTAGAAGTACCAGTACAGGGCACCGCTGCTGTCCTCGCCCAGCGGCTCCACGCGCAGGCTGTCGGCGTCCAGACCCTGCGCCCACCGGGAGCCCCCCGCCAGACGGTGACAAGTTGAAAAGCGGCCACATTGTCACACAAAACATGATGACACCCCTCCGTAAACACCTCCCTCCCTCCTTCCCTCCCACCATGCCACAGCAGCAGTACAGCTGCTCCTCCCGGCCGAGCTGGGAAAATGTTACTCCAGGGGGAAGGCGACGTTCGCTCTCTGTCCAGGGAGGGATTTAGATTGGCATCTCTAATTTGAATGGCCTCTCTCGTTTTAACATTTCATCTCTGGTGCTCCTGACAGGGAAGGTCTAATTAGTGCTGGCGACAGTCACGCACAGCCCTGAGAAGCTCCCTCCCCCCTCCCCTCCTCTACCCTCCCCCAGTATCCTTCATCCCCATCCTTTCATCTCACAGCATCCCTCAGCAAGGCAGCAGTCTCGGCTCTCACAGCCCTGCCATTACCATTAAAGCCCCTCCAAATTCACTCTTTGCAGGAAGAGTCACCAATGAAGCCAATTTATTTAGTGACTCCCGTGTTATGAATACATGCACACAGGACAAGGGCCCAAGTCCTGAGCAAGCCTGCGTAGGGCAGAGGAGGGGAAAGGGAACTGCTGACCCCCTGTGACCCCTCCTCATCCCAGGAAGATTCACTGATCTGGCCCAGCTCCTGTGGGCACACAGTTTCCCTGATCCCTGCTGCCCCAAGCACCTTGAGCAGGTCGAAGACATCGTCTGCATCCAGGCGGTAGTCACAGAGGCGGTGCAGGATCTCCACCCGCGTGCGCAGGGGCAGCTCCTGGAAAGTGGACTCCCGCAAAGGGTTGGGTTTCCCTTCCTCCAGCTCCCAGCGGTAGTTGATGATGTCCTCCAGGTAGCTGTGAAACGTCTGGGATCTAAGCAAGGAAAGAAAAGTCACACACACTGTAGTCTCTCCAGAAACACCTGGTGCACCGAGCAACTCCGACAAACACAACACAGTGACAGACAGCACCTGAAGGAAAACTGTCAGCTGTGCTTGGGTCAACTCCGTCATTCACATTCCCCAAACACAGCAATCTCATTGCAACACCACGAGATTTCATGTTATACACAGGCAGTTATTTCTTTCTAAGCTGAAAGAATGAGCTAAACATGACAGCAACTCATCCTCTTTCTATCCCACTGGGCAGTGCCCTGTGCTGGCACCAACAGCCACCCTCTACTAAAATAGGATGCAACAAATTTATGAGTCTAGTTCCCTTCCAACTCTTCCCATTTGATGTGGAGACCGTCTTCTTCAGATTTCCATTTGCCGTTCACATCTGTCATTGCCAAGCCCTGCTCCCCTCTACTTCTAAAGTAATTTTCCGTGCCCTGGTTCAGTGCCTTGAGACTTTCCATCCCCAGCGTGAGTGCACCTCCCAAAAAGGAGTCAGGACAGGGGACTCCCTCCTCTGCAGGCTCCCAGATGATAAAGCTGAACACTTGAGCTCTCCATAAACATTACTATTAAAATTATCTTTCTGCATTTTGAGCTGGGTCACATTAAGTCCTACTTTCACTCCCAAGAGTTCATCACATAACCCAAGGAAGCAGATATTTCTTACCCTCATCTGGCACTGAGAGTAAATGCTCCCATCTGACATGTAGAAGACCACTGATGGAGCTTAAGGCTAAAAGAACTCCTGTCCATATTTTAATGAGACTTAAGCCTTTATTCTGAATGCTCAAAATTTCAGGGGAGGGAATGAAAAAGGGCTGGGGAGGCCATGTGTCCCTAAGTATAAAACTTTCTGAAGATCTGTTAGTCTCACTTTGAGTCCTGAGATTTGTGAGACTTGCCAGGCTCGCTCAGCCTGCTCGAGTTGTGTACCCTGAGCACAGCAAAAGGGGACCCCCCCATGCCCCAGCCATTCTTGCACACACGGGAAGTCCATATGCCAGCAAGAACACCACTGGGTACACATTCCCACCAGCTCTCAAAAAGGCAGCTCCACTTGATAGGTTTTTGGCACAAGCAGATTACTCTATATGATTAATGGAACGGCGCCAGCGCTACAGAATTGCATTTCCCTGAGAAATTGCTAACTTCTACAAAAGCCGTTATATTTTAACAAAGAGGTATGGGGAGTGTGATCCAGCTGAAGAAAGACCATTAAAAGTCAACAAGAAGTTAGCTGTTAGGCAGGGGTCTTCACCCATTTGTCAAAGACTGGACTTCTTCGCAAGGACCATGAGTGGACAGTGACTGCGAGAATGAAGGAACAGATGCCTCAAGCCACGTCCACCTGGCAGCGTTTCCCTTCCTCCTTGAGTAGAGAGAAGTTGATGCTCCCACCCTGCAGATCTCTCCTCACCAGCCTGCTTCTTTCTGACGTCAAACACAAGCTGACCTCCCAGAGATCTCTCACCACATGGCTGTTAGCAGCCCTCTGGTTGGATTTAACAGCAGATGCTTGAGTGTACCTGGATCTCGTGCCCTTCTGCAACCTGGAATTTGCTCCTTTCTGCACGACACAAGCAAAGCATCAGTGCTCCCAAATATCATGGTTTTACCCTCACTAATATCAGCAACCAAAGAAACGGAACTTGAAACAGACCACTATGCTGAGAAAGTTCAGTCAGAAAGGGACAACTGACTTCTATGAAATGCCTCAGAACTGCCTCAAGTAGTAATTTTAGGGTAAAAACTAAAGCAAATACCCTTTTAAAAGTGAGATATTCAGTATACCTGAAGTAGCTGTGCAATCCCACAGTGTCTTTCTCAAATACCTCAAGACCCAACTAGGAGGAAGGATTTCAATTTGGGAAAGAGAGCAATAACAGATTCCCTTTACAGGCTTCTAAAGTGTGCTATTTCATCACACATCTTGAATGTCAGATATTTACAGAAGCCATTAGATTAAAAGAAAAAATGACCAAAAAAACCCCAATTCCCCAAACAAACCACCCCCCCCAAAAAAAACCAAAAAAACCCCCAGAAAGGCAGCTTTGATTATCTTCCAGAACAGAAATAGTTGTAAGTTCTCAGCATTTGAGTTTCAGCTCCACAAGATCAGTTCTTCAACTCTGTCAGAGCTCAAAGCACAAGACCATTTCATCAAATCTAATACAGAGGTTCTGGCTATTTCCAATAAAATTGACTGGAAAAGCAGCTTCCCTAGGATCCTGAATAACCAGTGGATGATAGAGATAGCCAGGAAGAAACCACAAAAGTAAAAGGGTTTTATCTGCTCCTATTTCTTTTCTACCTAAAAAAAAGCAGGAAGGCATGGATCAGACAGATCCTTTCACCACTTGCATGAGTTCACTTATCTTGCTCTATCATTTTGGCTGCTCTCAAAGAAAACTGATCCAGGAAGCCGTTTAATTCCAGAAGATCATTTGAAATCTTTGCCTCTGTAACTCTCTTTCCCCCTAGGGATTGGCTCTGTTGATTTAACCAATTTGGTTTTAGTTTGACTTTCACATAAGTGGCTAACACTAGAAATTTCCGCCATCCACCCGGTGTTCAGTGCATTACAAGCTCTGTTCTTAAGAGTACTTTTGAGTTCCTACCCCCATCAATTTTCAAAGACAGCTACTGTGCATTTGTCGCTTTGAATAAGGATAGAAATGAGAACCAGAGATGGGAAACAGATGTCTCAAGGCATTCCCAATCACTCTCAATCTTACCCAATTTACATTTTTCCTCTTAATGGGAACCGACCTCTTTTCTCCAGACAAATGTAGGGTGCTCGTCTTCACCCTGTCTGCCACACCTATAGTTAGTTTCCCTTATCCCATCTCAATTATATTTCTCTTTGAAAAAGTTTCTGAGAGAGCTCCCTTGGTTTGGAGAAGAAAATCTGCAGGGAGCACAGCAATCTAGGAGAACCCTGCCCTTGGGATTCTTCCCTGTGCAAAGCAGAAATGCCCAGGACTAACTGCTTAGAATTACCTGCAAAATTCAACCCCAAGATCAGACAGACTGGATCCAGGAATGGAATGACCTGGATAGAGTTTGTTAAATACCCTTTTTTCAAGCTCAGTGGTAGGACAGCAATACACTTGCAGGTATGCCAAGTCCTAGAGTCTCTGCTGCAGCTGAGAACCTCCAAAAACCCTTTTGTAAGTGGGAAGAAGACAGGAAGGAAATCACTGAGCGGAGGAGACAGATGTAGCTCTTCTCCAGAGGTCCCCAGCATCACTGAGACGTGTAAAAACACTCAACCAGTGGAGGCAGCATTAGGCCAGTCATGTCCTTTTCTCTCCAAACTGCAGCATTCCCAAGGAGGTTGAACTGGTACATGGACACGTTTTGTCTCAGGGCACATCTCCTAAGGAAAACCAAACTCTTACTTTTGGGTAAGTTGGGAGTCCTAGAAACAAGTTACAAAAAAAGTGTGAGACCATGGGCCACAACTCTCACCACATCTCAACCACTTCCTGATGTACGGCACAAGCAGCTTCCACAGCTCACTAACCCGGGAAAAGTATCGCAGAAATCAACTGTAACAGATCAGAAAAGGCACCTCAAAGAACTCTAAAACTGTAAACTTCTCCCATGCCAACTTGACTAGCACCATTGATATTTCATAAAACTGAGACAGAATTTCCCTTACTTGTCAAAACATCCCTTACTTTGCAGTTGCCCCCCAGTGTGCAGAGCGATTTGGCAATCTGTAGTGGGGCAGTGGAATAGCACATGCACATCTATGTGGTACATCCCACAAGGATGCAGATGATTTCTCAAGAACCCAGTGCAATTCTTAGTCTTAACCCCAGCCAAGCTCTGAAACCACAGGGCTGTTGTCAGAGGTCCCCATCTTTTTTTACAAAGATTAGAAAGGAGGTCAAAGCTGAATTGCAACTGTGGTTGAAAGTTTTAATCGTGTGTTGCATATACAAAAGGAAATCTGGGGCACAGGGAAGGACACGACCCAGCACATCCGTGTCAAAGGGGAGGAACAGTGTCAGACAATCCACAAGGGTACCACTGGGGCTGCAGCTCAAGTTGCCTGTGATCTTCAGCAGCAGCTGCAAAAAAATCAGGGCATAAAGAAGATGGAGCAAGTTGAGGGAGGGGCTCCTCTCCAGCATGGGTATCAGCGCCCAGAGCAGCCAGAGAAATGATGCAGCCCTGACAGCTCAGCGCCGCAGCCCGGCCATCTGCTGCCCGGCTGCCTCCGCGCAGGGAGGTTTTGAGCTCCACGAGAGGGGAGCTGAGCACTCCTCCCCCTGCCTGGCCATGCCAGCGTTTTCCCCTGCTCACGGGAGAAGCACCCTGCCCATGCTTTTCACTCGTGGGGTCACGCTCTGCTGTCAGAAAAAAGAAGCTTGGCCAGAGCGCTCATCATGCCCGGCTTCCTAGAGGGGCTCCTTTGGAGACCTCGGCAAGAGAGGTGGAAAATTCACTGAGTTGAGAGGATATATGGAAAAATCTGGTTGGAGCTTCTGGTGTGCACACTTGGGAGGGAACAGCTGCACCTAGAAACCCCAGCCCCACTGGGACCCTACAGGAGCAAACTCAATGTGAAATTCTTTCTGAGCAAATTGGGGCTGGAATTATGTGTACAGACACACACGCTTGGTTTTTTTATTCTCAAGCCCAAAGGAAGCGGAGTCACTTGTGCTTTTAGTTTTAAAGACTCCAAAGTAAATCAAATCTTGGCTGGAAAACTGTAAACAAAATCAAGCCAAACAAACAAAAGCTAAACCAAACACTGATTCAGTAAGAGAGTCCCTGTGTCAATCTGTGCTTCCCGCAGGCAGGATGCCATGGCCCAAGTGTGGAATTACTGTCACAGCACATTGCCCTATCTGGTCTACTGCTGCCAATTTTTTTACAAGCCCTCCCCCCACACTCATCTCTTAAAAAACCCTAAAACTCACCCGCCACAAAATCTTCAGTCCTATGGGAGTAAATATTGGATTAAAGGAAACATTAGGGTAAGGAGTTGGAATATCGGGGACAAAAATTTACCAGCGATGCTTGGACACTGCTGGCACAGACAAATAAACCTTTTGAAAAAGTTCAGGTGCCAAATAATTGTCTGGACCCACTAGCTAGAATATCTATCATGCTGACAGTGTTTTAGGTCTCTTGTTTCATTTAATTTACAAAATGCAATGGAAGAGTAAATACTGGAATGCTCCTGAGCTGAACTGCTGGGGAAAAGGCAAGACTGACCTGCATCTAATCCCAGACAGTATATTGTTCTTGAGATTAAAACCAAGAACCCTGACAAAACCAGAGGATGACAGAGAGCAGGAACAACAATAGACCTCTTCCACCTCCTGCCCAAGAGTTGTTTTCCATTTTCCTCCCACATACAAGACTGGGAGAGCTCAGCCTTTCTACCAAAGACCATTTAAACGTGAATGCAATTACTCTCGCAGTTCCTCTTACAGAGTTAGCCAGTAATGGAAATAATAGAGGTGATACTTCTGTCTGGAAAGGCTTTAAAAGCTGAAAAAGACTTGGATACATTCAGCCACCCAGCACAATGTTGCTTTTAGGAGGTTCTCAGTACTAAATGAAAAAAGACTTCTGGGGCATCTAATTCACAGCACACAAGAGAAATGGGTTTGCCTCTGTGATCTCTCCAGTCAAAAGAAACAACAATAAAAATCTAGGTCTTATCAGAACAGACGTTTTATAACGGAATTAATTTTATGGACTGAAGATGTTTCACCTTATGGGCTGGCACCTTTTAAGTTCTGAATTGGCAAAAAGGCACCAGCTTGGTGTTGGGAGTCACTCAGGTGTTAATGAGAGCATTAACTGACAGATGGCATTCAAGATATTTCTCGCCTCTCCGATGAAGACAGCTTCTTCGCTGCAGCAGAGATCAGGAAAGCTTAATTCTTAACGAGCATACAATGCTTTGGCACAAAGGCAAGCCCTCTGGAAGGTAATGGGAAGGATTCAGGGTTTGTGGAGATGACCTCAGTCAAACATCATTAACAGGGTCAGGAGAAGCAAAGCCTATTTCAGAAGAAAAAAAATAATGTAAGGGCCCCCATGATCAATCTATCGTGGCTTGTCAGAAAGAGAAAGCTTAGGCTGACCTTAGAAGCAATATGAGTTACTACTACCAGCCTGACCTTGAGCTCTCATGTAACAATGGAGACCTTTTTTTTACTGTATTAATGAGCTTTCTTATCTGAGGTGGGGGAGGAAGCTTTAGGGACCAGCTTGTACTTCACCTTCAATTTACCCTGCTGAGAAACGAAGTCAAGTACGATGCAGGGGGGAAAAGACACTGCCCCATCCTTTGGGGCAGAACAGGGCTGGAGAGGGATCCTGGTGTGTGCAGCTGGCTCGGGAGGCACCACAGCCAACAGGGAGCACACACTGCCAGGCCACGAGGTGACCACACTGCAGAGGCTCCGGGACAGCGAGCATCCTCAAGGGTCTCTCCACAAAACCACCAGAAGCTGGAGATCCTGGAATCACGAGCTTCAGCTTTAACAGCCACGTTCAGCAGTGCCACTAGGTGCACTGCTGATGGGGACAGACTTCAAAACTGCCAGCCAAGGACAGGGCAGAGGGAGCAGGAACTGCTGGCCACACCACCCTTGTGACAGACCTCAGCAAGGTCCAGCCCTGCTAGAGCTCTTGTGATGAAGGGGACAAACACCCAGGCACATCCTGCTTTTCAGTGCCTGTTTTGGATCATTCCTGGAAAAATCCTTCTGGCCAACTAATGGCTGTGAACAAAAACAGGACAGATGACATTAATGGACCCTGAACGAGTGGGGGGAAAAAAAAATTCAAATTACACTGATCAGAGCTCCAGAGTGAAGTTTCTCCTCAGAGAGTTGTAAAGACAGCAGAGATTGCTGGGACATGAGACAATGACAAGGCATGTACAGCTCTGTCTTTTGTCCTCCACAGCAAGCTAAAACTAGTTTTTTTAATGCAGACATTTCCCAAACCTCAGTAATTCCGTGGCTTACCTGTGCGGCCATCAGGAGCACTGGCAGTGAAGGGGAAGAGAAAGACACCTGAAGAATGAAGCAGGTGGATTGCAGTGGGCTCTACACACAAGGACATTTGTCCTCACCGTTGCTGAGCACAGGAAGACAATCTTTCTACATCAGGACTACATTTGTTTCAAAACAGAAGGACAAAAGATTAGCTGGTGAGCAAATGTTAAGTACCAGCAGCTCTTCCCTAAAATATTCTGGCCTAACTCCTGGATTTGGCAGTCTGAAACACGAGCAGTTGGAGGTTTCCACATCCATGAAGGATATACCCAAGTATTCCACAAAAGCAAAGGACAGCAGAGTCATTTCAGTACCAGCAAATCCCGTTCCCTGCTCCTCATTTGTCTATCCCATACCTCACTTCCAGAACACAAATGTGGCAGAGACCAGCCCAAAAACACGCTGAAGCCATGCTTAGAGAAGACATCAGGGTTCTGGACCTTTCCTCCAACATGGCAACACCAAGTTAGGTCAGGATGTTCACCAGCAGAAGGGCTGCACAATCCTGCTAAAGAAATCTCATTTACATGCCTGGATGCTGCGGACTTCCCACCTGAACTCCTAAAGCGTTTGTCTTTAGAGAGGGAGGAAATCAGCCAAGAAAACCCGTGGCTGTCAGCAGCTAAGAACTCTCTTACTCCTTGCCTTCCTCCATCTTACCCTGAGCGATTTTCCATGCGATAAAACCTGGGGGAGCTGGAAGGGGAGCTGGAAGGGGAGCTGGAAGGGGAGCTGAAGGGGAGCTGGAAGGGGAGCTGGAAGGGGAGCTGGAAGGGGAGCTGGAAGGGGAGCTGGAAGGGGAGCTGAAGGGGAGCTGGCAGGGGAGCTGGCAGACACGCTGAATCCCACAGAGAAGCAGAATAGGAACAGCTACGGAGCGAGGCAGCGTCTCTGGGGAGGTGAGGAGAACGGAGAGCTGATGTGGCTGTCTGGTCTAATAAGGGATCACACCACAGGAGCATGTGTTGGCCTGACAGAAGCAAGTGCAGCCACTTAACCTGGCTATGACAGCTGAAGTGGGAGTGTTGCTTTGCTACCCCAAAAAAACAGGGAGTATGAAGGCAGAGAGGGGAAGGCACGAGGTCACCACAGCTGCCCATCCTTCAGGAACATTCCAGGTCTGCTTGTCCAGACTTCTCACCCCAGCCATGGCTGCCCAGCCTGAGCAACCATGGAAGTTTCTGGCTTGGGCTCCTTAGCATTGCTAGACCACACTCAGCAGCCTTGAACTAGATGGAGATGCCCTTTCAGCTCCCCTGAGCTGGACTGTGCTCCTTCCACCCCTTTTCCTTCTGGAAGGACTGGAGGCAGCAAGTCCTCTCTTTCTAAGGAGGAACTGAAGTCATCTCACACACCAGTGTGGCAAAAGGGCACACAAAGGGCTCTGATCTTCCCCAGCTGCCTCTGGCCCACACTTCTGCAGTGATTTCGCTCTTATCTAGCAACAAGCCTACAATGACACGGCTGCTGGGGGTGCCTTGTTTGTTATTTTGCTGAGAAAAGGCAGAAAAGCCGCAGAGATATCAGCACAGAGACAGCACCGTCCTGCATTGGACTCTTCTGGAAAGGCTCTTTCCTTAGGCTGGCAAATGCCAGGGACAGGCAGGAGTGCTGAGATAAGTGTCTATTTGATCTTTTTTCCCCCATTCACCCTGGATTTTTCACCGCTTTATGTTCACAAAACGCCAAGGCAGCTAATCAGTGCTCTGTGACCCCTGTTAATTGGGCTGTGTGAGAGAAAGGCAGCACTGGCAGGAGAAATCACACATACCTGTTACTTTGAACTGTCCTGTCATATTCTGTCTCCCTGCTTGCAGGGGCTCCAAACACCCTTCTGTGAGCCAGGGCTGCTCTATTTCCATCACCATCCTCGGGATCAGCAGGAGGGGCCACAGGTGGCCCTGCCTCTAACACCTCAAAGGGCAGGGAGGCAACAAAGAGGCATATTGTTGTTTCTCCTTCCGTGTGAGAAGGTGAAAGTAATTTTAGGCGAAGGAAACACAACCTGAAGGCACTGATGGCCCTTCTTTCACCTCTGCCCAGCTGCTCCTCAGTGCCCTTATCTGCCTTGCTGTTTTCTCCCGCACCCTCCCCAGCACAGCACGAGGAAGGAGCGAGCAGATGCCCAGCATCCTTCTCTCTATCCCGAGAGAACTGCAGCCTGCATGGCCAAGTGAGCCAGGGAAAGAAATTGATTGGTGTGAAGATGTGACACATTGGAGGGAAAAGGGGTTGGATTTGCCAAGCCTGGTGGATTATGCAGTTCTTGGAGGATGAGGAAGACACATATGGTTAACTAGATGCATGCTGGGTGCAGGGGACTGCATATGATTTTTAGGTAGGAGCAAGAGCTGCTTGTGTGTTTTTGTTGTTTGATTAAGGGAAGGAACAAACAGGAATATGAGTATCAATGAAACCAGAGCAGCCAGAAACATCCCAAGCAGCAGCTGAAGGTACGTGGTACCACAGGAAGAGAAAGTCCTGGGGGCAAAGGGGATAAGCAGGAGGATAAATACACTGCCCAGACAGATTCAGGGAATATTAATGGAATTAAAATAAAACTTAAATTGTGATGACTACCTATTTGCCTTTCAATGCTTGCTCAACCCCTCCTTCAAACTCGGTGACTCTCTGCACAGTCTCCATCAAAGGAGACTTGTGCTCTCAATGCATGCAGGGTTTTGGACAGACAAGCAGGAACTCCATCCCCCACTACTGATGCTGCAATTTGAGTGAAAACTGATAATGACAAATCAATGAGTTGGATAACTGGAGTAAAACGGGGGAAATCATTCTGCTAAAAGATCCTGAAACATCACTATGTTGAGCAAACAGTATTGCTATATACATTTGTGAAAACATGAATTAATGTAGCATTAGATGAACAGAAAGGATTATTTACCTTGAGTGAAGAAAGAAGAGACAATTAGAGACAGTTTTAAAAATGGTTTGGTTCCTTAATTACATCTGCATAAACACAATAAATTAAAGAGTGATGATGCTATTTTCTATGGGCATTGTTGTTTTTAACTCAGGGTGACCACGTTCACACCAAAGGTGTGTTTAAACACACCTGCCCAGCTTTGCTGACACTCTAACCCCACAGGTACTCTGTACTTCACATTTTATTCAATTTTACCTCTAGGGTACTACCCTGACACCATTAGTCAAAGGGTGCAGTAACAAATTGGTTGCATTCCATGGGATATACAGCCCATGAAAGCAGCCAGGGTAGCTTTAAACTCCAGGAGGAAACCAGCTCTGTAATCAGTCACTGACATGCATTTTCTTACCTTCCATCATGTTGAAACTTGCACTACAGCTCCAGCAGGGAGGAAGGCTTGAAAATAGAGACCTCAGTTCCTTGAGATGTAACAGAAATTCTAAAACACTGTGCATCTGGAAATATACAGGAACTTCCAGAAAACTCCTGGTGAGATGGTTGGTCAGAATATCCTGCCTGTCTGAATGGGAAGAAGACTTCAGTCTCTCAAGAGGTAAGAGGTTTCTGCTTCTTTGGTGGAGGTTGCACAGGACAGTTCAGCAGTCACAGAGGAGTCAAGCTGAGTGTCCCAGAAGGGTCAACGACTCTTTTCCTGCCTTGAAGAATCAATCTGCTGAGCCAAGGGAGCCCAAGAAAGATCAAGATCAGTTTCTAAAGCCTTACCCAGCAAGGGAGGCATAGCAGGTGTTAGATCAGTGCTGATGCCATCACATAAAATGGCTGAGGTGCAAAGGACCACGGAAAGAAGTTCTCTCCCACCATCACCTATGATAAATTAACAACAGAAGTGCCTACTACACCGACAAAACTTTGCTGTCAAGTGTCAGGTGATTCTGCTAGAACACACAAGGGTGATGTCTAAGTGTTGGTCATCTCTTGCCATGTGATGACATTGATCTTGGCTGGGGACGGGCAGGGAGAATGCCTTGCATTAAGCAATGAATTCAGATAGACAGGAAGCCAGAGTTTTGTCCACCTTGTAAAGAAAGTCAAAGGCAGGAGCGTCCCTGATCAGCAGGTGAACATCCTCCAGTCCCCACAGATGGATGCCTCCCAGCACCCCGCAGGAATTCAGAATGCTGCATTCTCTTCCCATTTCTTCCCCAAGGCTTATCAGACACTGAGGATGGGAATGGCTCATAGGCATAACGATCACACAGCCAGCACAGCTTTTGAAGCCCAGGGGCTTCTGCATTGCTTCTGTGTCAAGTACCTTCGGCTTTGAATAACAAAAGGCAATCTCTTGAGGGATCAAAACAGAAAACAAAAAGAACCAGTGTTAGAACTATTAACTAACCCAAGAACCAGTTACAGGTTGTTTGATACAACAACAACAAAAAAANAAAAAAAAAAAAAAAAAAAAAAAAAAAAAAAAAAAAGGGAGAGGGAGATCTGAGTGCTCAAAATGGAATGAGCAAGTTCCTTTGGGGAAGACTGGGGGTGATTTGGGTAACAGTGGTGAAGGGTGGCAGGGTGGGAGGCCTGGCAAGATGCAGGATTCTGGCTACTGCTTTGAGGGGTTCTGTGAGACTTCAGTTCCTGCACGATGGGTACACAGCCAGCACACCCTGATCTGACCTGGAAAAGCACAGGGAGGGATGCTGAGGGCCACACAGACAAATGAAGTGTGAGAACAGCTGC
Organism: Pardalotus punctatus; assembly: GCA_013400915.1. Classification (NCBI taxonomy): domain Eukaryota; kingdom Metazoa; phylum Chordata; class Aves; order Passeriformes; family Pardalotidae; genus Pardalotus; species Pardalotus punctatus. The sequence continues at coordinate 11,884 of VZTX01018008.1, read as the reverse complement.
TGCTCTTGCCACACGCTGCTTCATGTGCACACTGACTTTTAAAGCATGGATTTCCCCCTTGTCCAGTGCCCTGTTCTGTATGAGCTCGACAACCAACCACACGTGGTTTGCCCCAACAAGAAGCCACTCTGGACATGATGAAATGAAGATGAAGCCAGCGCAGTCTCTGTCTAAGGAGGGATGAACACTGTCTTCCAGATAGTCCAGAATAAAGGAATGTGCCTACAGCCCAGCTTTCACCTTGTGATTGAACAGCAAAGGCTTTGGTTTCTCTGCTATGAACTTTCACTTCTCCCATCAATAACCTTCACCTGCACCTAGGCAGGCTTCAATATATACTTGCCAATTTTAATCCACATGCTTCTTTCTTTCTGCTACTGTTATTGGATTCTTTTTGAGAAGCAGATCAACCCTTGGGAGCTGGAGCTGATTAACTTACAAAAGACCCAAATGCATCTCCTATATTCTGAAGGAGCAAATAGGAATGGGGCTTACCGTGCTCCGCATTCAGACTGGAAGAGGATCATTACTTACTATTCATTCCTGGATCCTTGAAGAACAAGTGAAGCCAGCTTAATGCTGCATTGTTCATTCCTAGTGCCCATCAACAGAAAGCATGCTCCCAATTCATCGCCACAAGGAAAGACAACAGTATTGCTGTGCCATAAGCACTTCTGATTGTTTAGGGGCTGTGGAGAGGACCTTAGGGCATTACAGCGATGATGAGCACTGTGGGGAAGAAGCTGGAGTTATTGTCTTGATGATGATGGGGAAATAGGACACATGCGTGTATTCCAGCACAAATCCATATGAAACAAGCCTTTATGTGCCTTGCTGCTCACAGAAAAATACATTTAATGTCAGAGAAAAGAGGCATATATATGAAATACTTAGCATGGGGTTGCCTTGAAGCAAATAAGCTTAGCAAATTCATTTCTTTGAACCAGCCCCACACATTATAAGTTCCTGGAGACCATGGATAAATCCAAGTTTTTACAGACAAATAGATCCTAAAGAAGACCCTTTTGGGATTTGTTTCTGCGCAGGTCTTTCATCTTCTTTCCTCTAAATTTTAAACCACTACACTGGTTCAACCAGGAAGAAACTGAGGAAGGCTGGAAGGTAAAATGGGATAAAAAGTAAAAGCACCAGTGACTTAGAACAGAGACTGTCACACACCACATTACCATAGTGGCCATCAGCTGGCCAGCAGCCATCCCACCCCAGCTGTTTGTCAAGCCCACTGAGGCTAAGAGGCTCCAAAAAAATAACTTCAGAACTTTTCCAGTATTCACCCTTGGACTAAACACTGATTTCTGAGCTTGGATGAGGTGCTGGGAAGTGGCCCGTGAAATCAACTGTGCTGGAACAAAAATTCTGCACCAGTGTTTTGGAGCATCGCTGCAAGTCTCAAAAGTGAGGGCAAAGGTTTCACATCGGGCAAACTTCCACACCCCATCTGTCTCTCTCCACAATTCTTTGTCTTCTTCCTTGAAAGGAGAAGATATTTTCACTTGCCTTCTCAGTTTCTTTTTTCATCATTGCTTTCTTCCTTCTCTCCAGAGTACTTGGGTTGCAACATCAAGAACTTATAAATACAGCTGTCCCTTTCATATTTCATGCTCTGACATTGGCATGATGACATCACTGCAGTCTCCAAGACCCTTCACTGACTGTTCTCTATTCCTCCTTTGAAGTTTAGCCACCTATTCCTCCCTGTCAATGTTTTGCATAACTCCCTCTCCCCAGCAATCCAATCTGTTTGTCTCTCATCCATCTGCCCTGACAATAACAGCACAGCTTTTCCTCTTCTGCTTCCACCGTTTTCAGTCCTTATTCTCCACCACATCTATGGAATAGCACTTCCAGAACATGCTACCAACTTTTCTTCAAACTCTTCTTTAAAGATTCATTTTATCCATCTGAGAATCAAAGACATTTACTTAGCTTTAGTTATATTTCAACTCTATAATTTTATTCCACTGTGCTTCTCATTAATCTCTGAATGACCGTGTTATTTTACTGCTGTAATCTCATCCTGCCTTTCCCAACACCTGCCAGCTGCTTCATTTTCACTTGTTACCCTTTAAAAGGCTCACCTTGCATGGCTTGGCTATTATTATAATAAATATTAAAATTAGATTCAAGATGAGCAATGTAGCCACTCCATCTCCCTTGCCCCCTCACGGTATCTCCTGTGCCGACGATACCAGGTTGATTCCAGAGGCCATCCACCAATATCCATGATGTATGCAAGGCAGCACTTGTTAAAAGTCAGACTGTAAATAATGCTGATCTTGTTGATATTCACTTGGCATTCATGAATGTGATTCTGAGGTGCTTTGTGGCTGGGCTATGGAAGCAGTAGTTATAACCAAGGTCAAGAGCCGGCTGTTAAATCCCTTTTCCGAAGGTGGTGGGCACCAGGCCGGCTGCCCCAGATGTTACAGCGTGGACTGAAGCGGTGAATTCGTTCAGAGCAGTTGTAGCTCCTCGGCTCAGCCACTGCCACAGCCCAGCTCACCACAGCATCCACGAGATGACATCTCGGCGCTGCTCTGCCAGCTGTGGACTGGCCGCTTCATCCGCAGACCAGACGGACAAACAGCACTTCTGGAAGGACACAGCTCACGCAGGCACATGCAGAGGGGCGATTTCAAGATGTTAAGCATTTTACTGAGGTCTCTTTTACTAAAATATGAGCCCTGGGGTAACCCCCAAAGCACCCTGTAAGGACACAATCCACACGGAATAAAGGACATGGATGGACAAAAATGACAAAGCAGAAGGAAGAAGCAAAGCACCCAGAGCTATTAAACACAATCCTCAGAAAGATGTACTGTGCCTCGGTGGGTTAGAAGATTTCACATTCTCTCTCTCTCTCTTTCTGATGAAAGCTCAAATAAGTGGTTACAGAACGAGTGTTAGAAAATACACAGAACAGACAGAGTATTCTTGATTGGCAACTCAACAAGCAGGAAACACAGCTCGTCAGATGCCACACTGGGAGTGTTCCTCAATGCCACCACTAAGGATAGGAAAGAAATAATTAAGACAATTGTGGGCAAGGGAAGAGGAGTTAAGGAATATCCTCTTATTATCCCTGTTAGAACAACTCAGGTGCAAACTACAAGCCAAAGACTCCAAGGATAGTTTACAGATCCCAGAAGAGTTTGAGGAGCAAAACCGGTGATCCACTTGGGAAGAAAAAAATTCCAGCGCATTAGGGAAGAAATAACAAGAAAAAAAAACATTTGAGGTTCCTAAGGAAGCAAATCCCTTCTGGTGCCACAGAAGTCAATTAGAGAGTTTTCAGCTACAGTGATGGACCAATCTCCTGAGGTGTAAAAAAGAAAAGAACCTCATGGGGTATAGAAAAATAAAAAGCAAGATACTGTTTTTCTTCCTCCTCACATTCTGGCCTTTGTGCATGTTGAAAAAAATAAAACATAAGAAAAATCAGCTAAGATGTTTTTTGAGACAAAGTAGCAGCCTGCAAAATGCCTCCCAATAAGAAATATGATAAAGTTATTGAAACTTTTTATGCCACCATATTAGAAAAACAGCAAAAGTGCAATAACAGAACATCGAAGAATGAGTTTCACCCAAAGAAAAGCTGAACAGCGGGAGCTTTCCTGGAATATTTTAGTTGAGTGTACACATCCATGTCACACCATCACTTCTTACTTAAAAACAGCTGCAGAAGGCTCCTGCTGCGGCCGCTGCCGTTAGCTGAAGCTCTGATCTTCCTGTCTTCATACAAGTCATCAAGTCACATTTCCTGCTGGAATTAAAGTGGCAGCCCCTAGGGACTATGCAGCTACCCAATTTATATCAGAGACAATCTGAAGGAAGCACCAGGATTTTTTCAAACTGCTTAATTTTTATTTATTTTTTCATAACCCCCCAAATTCGAATCAGAGTTTTCTCCCTCCCTGCTTTCCAGGCATTTGCCTTTTGAAGCAATTAAAAGAAAACATAGACATTTTAAGACCTGTGCAAAAAAAGCTGGGAGCAGGAAAAACCTGTGGGCAATCTCGCTGGCATGAAACCAAACCATGCCTTTGATACCTACTGCACCCATAGCAGTTAGATACAGATGGTACAGATGGGATATGGATACTATGAGGGGCATTTATAAAACAACAAAAGCTGCAGGTCAGGACACAGAAGTATTTTGGCTCAGAGTAAAAAGATGAGAGAAACAGGGAAACTGTCCTGGCCAAGCACTCAAACCACCCAGTGCCAGGAAAGGACAGATACAGGGTCATTGCTAAAGATGCAGAAATGCAGGCAACTGGTTTTTGTTCTGTCCTTCTACAGTATTTAACACAGCAAGAACCAGGTCAATGGAGTGTTCCTAACAGCTATGATAGGTTATGATAAATAAAGAGTTTGGAGAAGATCACATAGCATCCCATTAAGCAGTCTCTCGGAGTTAAACACAGATATCCATAACTCAGAGAAAGTCTTATGTTACCAGATATTCAACACTCCTAAGCCACCAAGCACGGTAAAAAGCAGTCTCTCTTGTATGTGATTTTTTTTTTTTTAAAGTCTATCATAAATAATATCAANTTCTTTTTTTTTTTTTAAAAAAGTCTACATAACATAATATCAAAACCAAGGCAAAGTTGTTCTACTTCAAAACCAAGGATCACAGAACCCTACAAAAGTATTAATCTCTTCATCTTTTTTTTCAAAGAACGAAAAGCAAATCGAACTAGAACATGTTAAATTGGGCATTAGAAGGACTCTCAGCCACTTCCAAAATTACTTGAGAGCACATTATAATTAGCAAAGGTATGTGACAGTTTTATACCCCTCTATGATGCATGATTAAAGCCAGACAGCGCAGCTCTGCCGCGAGTCCTGCACGCCGTCAAAACAGATGTGACAAGAACTGCGAGCTGCTCCCAGGCTGTGAGAAAGCAGAGGCAGATAACATTTTGGCCATCAAAGATGTAGGACCCGATACAAAACTAATTAAATCTCAAAACCCCTCAGAGAGATAGGCAGACTATGAGGTTTTATGGAGCATCCTGTGCTTGAGCCGCAGTGCCCCAGCCCAAGAACAAGCACGAGAACGAGCTCCTGCCTTCTCTCTGAGATACAACAGGGAGCAAAAGTTTACAGGCTCGGTATTAAGAGCTCCCAGCCTCAGCACGAGGATGCAGGGCACAGATGACTGGAGAGATGCTGCAGAAACTCAGCAGGATGATCTGAGACACTGCTGATTTTTCCCTCTCAGGACAGATACCTCTTATCTGTCTGCAACAGTACCATCCTGGGCCACTGTGAAAAGCCAAGCCTAAACTCCACACAAATTCTGCCTCTTACATTGGCATGTCTTTGTCTGCTGAGCACTCAAAAAATCCTTTACAGGCTCAGCTCCTTACCAGTAAGTGGGGAAAAGCAAGGTACAGCAGGGCAGCTGTGCATCAGCCAAGACCTATGCCTCTTGAACTGGGGTTAGAGGGAAAAAAGGTGTTGGAAGGAAACATGTAAGGAACATGGAGAATTTTAGGCTTTTGGATGAATATTCCACAGCTGGTTTTAAGTGGGAAAAAGTGAGGCAAGTTTGTTTCTGAGAATTATATCCAAGCCATCACTTTTATTCTTATTTATCTACAGTTTTTCATATTTAGGCTACATTTTAATGCTTCTTCCTGCATGACATCCCTCTGCATACAGCACCTTTCCCTCTCTTTCCAGGTAGCCACCTCCATTGCCTCCTCTGCAGTGTTCAGAGCTCACCTCTCTAACATCCCAGCATCTCCAGGCAGTTTTCCTAAAACATTCCTTAAGCCCTTCCCACCGCACCGCTCCTGTTGTGCTCTCTTCCCCATCTCCTCTGCAGAAACTTCTTTCCTCCTCATCCCCACGCCCACGAGGCAATCCCCTCCTGCAGGAAGGGTTTCTCCTCCAGGCACCTCAGCTTTCTCCAGCACAGCTGCTTGGGTGAGGTGTAATTTCTCACAATTTCCCCACGTGGCTTCACACTCCTGCGTTTCCCAGGGAGGGACCCCCAGCTCCACAGGTAGGTGTCTGTGCTGGGTGTGCACCTGAGCAGGCTGCAGAGCCAGAGCTGGGTCAGCAGCTCTTCCCTCTGCCACAGCAGCACCCCCTTGCAGATTCTGCACCTCAGAGATTCACAAAGCTGCACTTACACTGGCACCAGCCTGGAGCTGTGCTGTGAACACCCACACCCTGCTCAGCTGCCAGGGGCTCGTGTGACCTTCCCCAGACACACAGACACCGTGCCAGTGCCCAGCAACTCACCCACGATTCATCCCTGAGCTTTCTCAGTTACAACACTCACAAAAGGGGAGGCAATTACACAGCACAGTCACTATGTGGGCACTCTTAGATCTGGAGTTTTGGAGAACCTCACAATGTGGAATTTACGGATTTTATCAAAGACAAATCTGCTGCTGCTGCCACAAGGGTGAGCTGGTTCAGGAGGGCAAAACACTTAAACCACTGCTTTGTGATGGCTTTGGTATGAAGAAAAAAAATTGCTGCATGTTTACAAGCAGGAATATATTGCTCTGTGGCTATTTTGATGAAGAAGATACATATGACTGCAGTCCCTTTACAGTCAATCTTCTCATCACATCAATTTCATTTGGAGACAATAAATGCAGTGCAGCCGCCTGGTTCAGGTCCTGATACCCACTGATGCTGAATGTCTGTGCAGCAATTCAAGAGAACTTAATTAAGTGGCATATCCATATATATACATAGACTGTTTAAATTTTGTTGAACATAATCAATTAATTAGAAATAGAGCTTTCAATGCAAGCACCTATGGTTATGCCTCTCCACAACAGGGGGATCTTAGGGAGCAGGATTGCTTCCAAGCGAGTGCATGTGTTGCCAAGCTGTCTTTGTCCCCACAATTATGCCTTGCTATAACCATGATTCACAGAAGAACAAATAAAACACACTGCAACAAGCCTTTGCTATCACTGGAAGCACGTTTTGCTGTGCGAGTGGCAGTCCTCTAGAGAATGATGTTCTACAGATGTCTCCATTTGGGAGGCTGCTTTCGTGGACACTAACAAAGCATCTCTGGATGTCAAAACTTCAAGAGAACACGTCAAATCACTTTCCAACATCCGGCAACTGAAGCAATTCCAATGCTCCTTTCTACAAAAATAATCACAATTGCCCCTATGTAACGCAATGGAATCTTTCATGCAGTAAGGTGGCTGCAGAGCAGAAAGTTTTATGCCATGCAATACATATAAATGTTGAAAACATATGTGATGATTTAATATCACTAATTTGACCAAACACAGTGCAGAGCATAACAGCAGATGTGAATGTTCACTGTGGGCACCAGTGCTACAGCAGAGCATCAAACACAGCATCTGAACAAAGGAGTTTGCTTAACAGGACTGTACAATTAAAAGCCTACAACTCAACCCAAGAGAACTGGAATCCCTTCCACTCGGTGAAGCATCAGGCCTGATTGCTGGTGCTGCTGATCACTGCCATGTCATCACTCTAAAGCCACCGTGTTAATTAGCTCCCCTTGCAAAGTGCTTAAGCCATAGAGCGAGGTTACTCACGTGATGTCTCTGCGCTGATAGCAACCTTGAAGAAGGCAAGCGATCAGGTCGCTGATAAACTCCACATCATCCCTGTGAAGAGCAGCTTCCAGTTCCTAATGAGCAGAAAGGGGAGAAAAAAAAAATCCAACCATTAAACCAGTTCCTTAGAATTTACTGCTAGCTCACCAGGACCAAAAAGACCCAAACTGCCTCATGTATGTGTACAGCAGCAGAGCACACACGGGGTAAACCTTCCTCCTCATTAAAAATACTGCTTCTACTACCTCTTCATTGCAAGAGTTTATGGGAAGACCTTGAAAGGCTTTTACTGAATGTCACTCTCCAGCCAGAAGACTAATGCTTTTGTCTGGACGCAGAAAAATAGGGTTCAGTGAGGTTGAGACACACTCCAGCCTAATAAGAAAGGCGTGATTTCTCCCATGTTCACCTGATGGACAGGAATCAACTGTTTCATTCTCCTGCTTTACTTCCACTCACTAAGGCTGTTGAGCTCAACTTAAAAGAAAAGTGTGGCCCTAAAAGCCACTTACACCCAGAAGTAGCAGTTTCAGACAGATTGCCAGAAATGGCTGAAAGCTAGCAAGCAAATGCCTCAAAGTAAAACAGGCATTTTGATTATTGAACTTATTTCTCTTTGGGTTACCTTCTTTTCCAACACCAGTAAGAGAGAAAGAAAGGATAGAGGGATGTCAAGATACCGTGACCCAAAATCTCAATTCTTGATGCAGAGTATCACTGCTTATTTTTTCAGCACAGAGGAGCTCACAAAGATGTGAGGCAGAAACTGAGCCACAAAAAGGATAAATTCCTGAAATTTAGTTAATTATGAATTTTGCACATGTTAAGAGAAATATCTTTATTGGAGGTAGCAGTTTCAAGCTTTGTTTTCCAAATATTATTTGGTTAATTACAGTTCTATTTGTATGCCAGAAAATTATTCACAGTAAGAAAAAATCCACTTTCTATAAGACTTATAATCACCAGCATACAGCCAGTGATGTAGACAGTAAACAAGATTTAAGAGTAACAACTAACAAGATTTAATATGGATAAACAATATAGGCATAAGAAGCTATTCTTTTCGGGTTTCAGAGTAAATAATGGATTGAATACAAATTCCTACTTGAATGTTACTCAACAGACTGTTACACAAATAGCTAAGCTAATGGCTACAGAATAAAGGTTAATGGCCAGAGAATAAAGGATAAACGTTTTGGCACTTACCCAATAAAGAAGAGAAAGTGCTTTTTTATTAGACCGCAGTAACTGCAGTAATAAAATTATTGATAACAGATTGCAGCCTAAACGCCGCTTGTAGGCTTTTATTGGAAATGTATTAATGGCATATTTTCATTATCAACACTGCTCTTATTTACCTCTTGTGCTGCATCCAAAGTGCTTCAGGAGTGGAAGCCTGACACCTGCCCTGTGAAGAATGTACTAAACACATCTATTATCTGTGGAAACCGGAGGTAAGGAAAGGGCAGCGTGCAGCCAAAGCCTGACGTAGCGTCCCTGCCACAGAGCTAAGGAAAGAACCAGGAACCTCTGTTCTCTGCCTCTTGATAAGCACCCTGCTTAATGACAAGTTAATACAAAAACTGCAGTTGCTGCTTGCCATCCCTTGGAGAGAGTGGTATGATTGTGGTATAAACAGTAATCATGCTATATAAATAGTAATTACCAAGTCAATTCACTTAGAATCAACGAATGTCCCGAGCTGGAAGGGACCCACAAGGACTGAGTCCAGCTCCTGGCCCTACTCACTACTTGGTTAGTATTTTAGAGGTGTTGACTTACTTTATTTGTAAAATACTTTACTGGACATATACCTTCCATAAATACCCCTGGGGAGAGGGGAGGATGGAGGATCTAAAGTCCATGATACACTAAACCATCCTAGGTGTGTTAGACATTACCACAGTAAACATGCAGCTTGTGAAAAATGACATTAGAACCCAGAATAAAGGGCAGGGGGAAAGAAAGTCTCCAGGATGCCTCCCCACATTCAGCTCTGCATCACCCACATCCACTTGTGCATTAAAGCTGTCAGTCAGCAGTCTGCCCCTGCTAGGATGTGACAGCCTTTTGTAAGAAGGAATATTTAAACTGCTTCCCAGGAGCCTTTTCAGGCTGCTGTTTGACTAACACTCCTTGAGCAGTGGCCACAACTGCCTCAGATAGCCCCTCTCTGCCGCCCTTGTTTTCCAGGCCCGAGAGTGACCTCTACATTTTTGGAGTTGGCAGGTCACCCCAGGAGCAGGGGGGACATTCCTGGGGCACTGGGCCAGATGCCATCTCCTGGGCAGGGCTAGAACACCTGGCTGGGTCGTTTCCCCCTGCTCTCTCCCAGAAGGGTGCTCTTGTCCTTGTCCCCATGGCTGGAGCAGCACCAATTTGGGGACCTGACCTGGACAGATGTCACAGCCGCTGGCTCGCAGGGGCTCTGGGCACATGGGGCTGGGGGCAGCCCCAGGGCCACGCTGGACTAAGGGGCTCTGAGATGAGCCAAGACTGACCAGCACACACAGAGCACGGGGCTGGGGGCAGTCCCAGTGCCACACTGGCCTAAGGGGCTGTGAAAGGAGCCAAGACTGACCAGCACACACAGAGCACGGGGCTGGGGCAGCCCCAGTGCCACGCTGGCCTAAGGGGCTCTGAAATGAGCCAAGACTGACCAGAAACACAGAGCACGGGGCTGGGGCAGCCCCAGTGCCACGGTGGCCTAAGGGGCTCTGAAA
>VZTX01017986.1:0-13625 GCA_013400915.1 Pardalotus punctatus | reverse complement strand
GCAGGAATGGGCCTGTTGGGATGCGATACAGCAGGAATGGGATACCACAGGAATGGGCCTGTTGGGGTGGGATGGAGAGCAGGAATGGGCCTGCTGGGGTGGGATACAGGAGGAATGGGATGGCAGTTGCACCATTCTGTCTTGTTGCTTTTATCCCCATCAGAATCAAGGACTGTCACAGCTGAATCACTTGGGGGTGGAGGAAACTGGAAGGTCCCTAAAGAAGCCAGTTGGCCTTGGGGTCTGTCTGGAAAGAACCTGATTTGAACCATCCCCTGAGGATCCTGCTGAGGGACATATCTGCCAAGGGACCAGACCTGCTGGGACTGGCAAGGTTCCTTCTTGGCCCTGGCAATACCAGCAGGGAACATTTATCCCTGGCAGCAGCTTGGAGTGCTGAGCCCTGTGGCTGTGCCTCCGGAGCGTTGCCTGAAATGCCAGTTCCATGTGGGAAATATGATCCTTCCATCCGGCTCAGTGCTAAGCTGGAGTCTTGTCACAGCTCCAGCCCAAGTGACTGCATTTTCCTAAAGTCCAAGTGGAATTTCAAGTAGATATCCCAAAGGATCTTATCCCCTGCCTTGCCCTCTCTCCTGCTAAACAGAATTTCCATGAGGTGCCCGAGCTCCCCTTTTCCATGCAGAGGCAGAGGGATACCTGCCTGCCTGCCTGGGGGCTGGGCATCAGTCCATAATATCCCCTGGGAAAACAGAATATCCTTGGAAGAGATGTCTCCCAGGCCAGGTTTCTGTGGGAGCACAGAGCTCTGCGGGAGCACCTAATGACAAAATCCCTGAAGTGCCAAACTGCCCTCCTTAGATGGGGGAGGTTTCATCCTCCTGTCTCAGACCTGGATAAACTAGGACTGTCCCACTCCCAGTGACATAACCAGGACATGCACTGACCCCTCCCTTCCCTTCCTCATGTCCTGACTTTTAGGAACAGAAATGCCAGCTCCGACATTGATGGGATGCAGTGACTCCACAGGAGCACTTGGTTGCTCAAGGGACTCAGTCACCTCCGAAGTGCTGCCCTGCCCTGCCCTGCCCTGCCAGGGGGGTTCTGCCCCTCTGCCCTAAATCTTTGACCTTCTCATTGTGCTTTGTTCCCATTTTGTAGGGTTTGGTACCTGATGTGCTGCTGCTGAGCAGCCCCAGGGTGGTGTGAGTGCCCCTTGGAGCCACCTTTCAGTCCTGTTCCAGTGATAACAGTCACTAATTCCATCCAGGAATGCTGTGCCCTGCACACTTGGTTTGAAAAGATGGCCTGCAGTTCCCTCCACACAGGTGGGGGAAACAAATAATTCCCTCATGGGAACCCAGGCAAGTGAATAAATCAAAGAACAGGCATTGCAGCACTGGGGATTCAAGCAAATCTTGTTTTCTGAAAGCTTAGGAGTGCTTGGGGTCCTCAAAGGTTAAAATACTTACCTCAGACGTATAAATAAAGGATTTACAGCAATAAAGACATTACTGTCATTGTTAGCAATTAATAATACTGTAATTAGTGCTGCACAGAAATTAATCCAGGGCTGCATTTGCTGGGGGAGAGTTTAAAGGCTTCAGCTGACAGAGCAAAGGACACGTCCCACACACAGACCCTGGGAAGGGGCTGGGAGGGGAACAGAGGCTGCATTTCCTCCTGTCCTGGCCCACAGCTCCTCCCGGGAATGTGGCACTTGGAAAACACCTCTGGCTGCACAAACACACCTCTCAGCACTCAGCAACAATCCCTTCATAAGTACCAAAGAAAACTTCATTATTTGATATTTTTGCAGTGCCAGGCTAATTCCATGGCTGGACTGAACCCCCCACTGCACCTTCTGCTGGGACAGAGAATTCCCAGGCACCAGCTCAGGTGCAGCCACGCTAGGATGTTGCCTCTGGAGACAGAGAACTGGGAGCTGAGCTGTCTTTCCAGCAGGATTTCTCAACAGAACTATCTCTACTTTCAGATAATTATGTTTCCCCTGAAAATATTCAATTTTAGTAGGAAATGGCTGTCTGGGAGAAATGATTTCTCAAGCAAATTATATATTTTGGGATTTTTAATTTGGCCAAAAAAATCCCCCCAAAATAACTCTCATTGTAGTAGAGTTGTGTGTGATGTGTTATGGTTGCATGAGAAAAAAAACAGGGATTTAACTCACCACCAGTGTTGTACTAGATTTGTGTTCTGCTTTAAGAGAATTGATTTTGATGGGCTGAAAAATCTTGAACATAAAGCTTTTTGCTTTTAGCTGAAATCTGTAATGGAGAAAGGCAGGTTTTGTGTGGCTACTTCTGCTCTGTGGTGCCAGACAAAGGCACTGCCCTGCAAATGTGTGAGAAGGGCAGATGGAAATGGCTTCTCACCTGGATGTGTGGGATTGATCTGAATGCAATGAACCCTCAGCAGTGAGGGCTGGAAGGCAAATGCTGCATAAATACCCCTAAAAAGCCACAGGGGAAATGGGCAGAGTCATGTGAGCCAATTCCGCACATTCTCCATTTTGGTGTTCTTTGCTGAGGCATTTAAGGGGTTGAATCATTAACTCCCATTTGGTTTCTCCAGGCTGGCAATGTCAAGTGTCAGTCACCAGTTGCTGCAGGAGCCCAAAGGCAGCTGGTTCTGGGCTCGGGGACGCAGCAAGGGACGGACTTGGCCAAGGCAAAGCCACCTGTGAGCACTGCCAGCTCTGACCCTGCTGTGCTCTCAGGGTGTCTCGGTACCCAACAGATAAAACCTCTGCTGCTGTCCAGGCTTTCTTTCCCCAGTGCTGGTGAATTCCAGCTGCTGTTACTGTGGCCCTGTGGCAGTGGATCATTNTTGGACCCCTTCAGAAATAAACGTCTGGAATTTCCAGGAGAGAGGAACTCTGGATTCTTTGTTTCTGGGAATGCCAGGGCTGTCCGGCTCACTGGGTGAGTGAGAACTGTGCCTGACACCGGCTCGGGTGTGAGAAAAGCCTTTCTGTACAGCACCAGAGCAGTGCTGGCTGCAGTGATCTCTCACAGCCATAGAGACACTTTGGGTAAATGCAGAGGCTTCTTCCACCCCTCTTCATCCACGGCATTAAGTGGCGCCCGAACAGGGACTTGAACCCTGGACCCTCAGACCCAGCAGATGAAACCTCTGCTGCTGTCCAGGCTTCCTTTCCCCCGTGCTGGTGAATTCCAGCTGCTGTTACTGTGCACTGCCCCAGACAGACCCCAGCCCTGGGGCAGGGGCAGGGAACCCTCGGCACTGTGAGCTCAGCAGGCTGGGAAAGGGCTCTCGCTCCGTGCACAGGAGGAGCATTGGAGCTGCTCTGTGTGGGCTCTGCACAAGGACAAAAACAACAAACCAATGTTGCTGTGACATAAAATCTCCTCACAGCAAGGCAGAGAGCAGCCAACTCCAGCTCTGGAGCAGAGACACAGTAAAGGAACGCTTAGAACACACCCAAGAGCCTGGCTGGCCCTGCTGTGGCCAAACCACATCCTTAGGGCAGGATTTGGTTTTCTCTTGGGATACTCCATGTGTGTGAGCCTGAGGAAGATGACAGAAAGGCAAATAAACCCTACCCTGCATGGGACTGCAGCAGGAAGAGCTGCTCTGGGTTTTTGGGCTTCAAACTCCAGAAAGATGCTGGTGGAAAGACCCCTGGTGGGAGTTCCACCCTGGGATCATCACTCTGCTGCCATCTCTCCCCTGCTAATGGCACCAGGAAAACCCCAGTCAGCAGTTTGGGAATATTTTCATGACGTGTGTCCTCACCTTAGGCTGTACTTCCAGCAGCCCAGCCTTTGGTGCTTATCAAGGTGACTTTGGTTTCTAAACTGGCTGGACTCCCCCTGTGCTGTGCTGGTTTGGTGCCAATGACCCAGCCAGAGGAGAGAAGTCTGTCACACTGGTCTGGATAAGCCAGACTCAACCCCTGCTTTGCCAGGTTTCCATTGGGAATGCCAGCCCCTGAGCCAAGCCCAGACAGAAGGACTGGCAGAGGAAAGACTTGGAGATGCACAAGATGAGGTGATAGGTGGTAGCTGCACTCCCCAGCCCCCCTGAGATGGTTCACATGAGGATTCACTGGCCTGGAAACAGCAGTTGCTGAGCTGGAGCCCTGTGGGCTCAGATGTTTCCATTGCTCTCTAACTCCTGGGCCCTGTCTGCAAAGGAAACAAGAATCATTTCTCTCCTTTACATGCAACTGTGAGGCTGTTTTAAGGCTGGGGTTTCACCAGGTGTTATTTTATCACACAGCACCCTCTGCCCTGCCCTGCCCGAGTACTACAGCTCCTTCCGTAGTAACTGCAGTGATCCTGAGCACAGCTGTCAGGGATTTTCAGATCTTTCAGGAGCACTGGTGTGCTATAAATAGAATTTATTGCTATTTGCTTCATATAGAAGGCAGTTCTTTCACACTTTATCCCTTTCTTCAGGTAAACACGGAACAAAGTGAGGAAGGCTTTCTCTCAAGATCAAAGTGTGTGTGGAGCTCTTCCCTTGGATCATTTACATCACTGAACTGTGTGTGAAGCATTTTCCAGCTCTCCTGTCTCACTTCCAGGGATTAAAGGCTGAGTTCTTTGCTGCTCATTACTTAGCACCTCTCATCCCCTTCCTTTAATAACAGCACTCTCTTAGTAAATCCCACAAGTACATAGTTTACAGAGAGCTTTTCTACTCTGAGTTCTTCTGCTACTGTTCTGTCTGTTCCTGGCTCTGTTGTTGCTTGGATTTGGCTATGTTTTGCAATCAAGTTGTCTTTGTTTCCTGAATTTCTGTACGGAGGATCACAGTTTCTCTTAGACAGGAACATTAACAGACCCTTTGCTGCATGAACATGTGCCGGGTCCCTCTGAATATGCCCTGCCTCTCATCCAGGAGTTTCCCAGCAGATGTGTTGAAAGGAATATCATTCCAGACTTGCTCTCCATTAATAGGCATTTTGGACTTGGGGTTTGAGCTTGCTTTTCACCTCAGAAGCACAAAGAGCCCCATTATGGCTGAAATCAGTCAGGTGGGCTGCAGTGGCACCACAGGGAATGGGATCATCCGGGGGAGAGGGCAACCTCTTAATTCCCACTGCACATCCAGAAAGCAAAGAAACCTCTGGTGACCCCACAGAATTGCTGAAAAGGGAAAAGGCTTGTTGCATTCCTGAACAGATGCACTTTTCCTTTGGACAATACAGGCTCTCTGCCCTGTGAGTTCCTTCGTGTGTCTGCCCATGTGACGGGCTGAGCTGTCACTCAGGCACATCAGCCGCTACCTGTTGATTCTCCCCGCTCCCCTTTCACTCCCTGGCCCTGCTCTCCTGAGGTGCAGCTGCTCCTTGGCAGGCTGGCACCTGCTGGCTGATGCTCCACCTTCAATCAATGCAGGCTCCACAATCAGAGATCAGACACCAGTGGCTGGGAAGATTCCTGCCCATCACAAGTGCTCCAGACTGGGACTGACAGGTTTTTGTCCTGCCCCTGGTTCCCGAGGCCTCATTTCCATCATTTTCAACAACATCTTGTCCCATTCCACTCTCAACTCAGCAGTTCCCATCCCCCAGCTCTCCCTGGCTGCTGCCCCGAGGTGTGGATAACAGCCCTAATTCCAGGGGTGCACAGCACAGCTGCAGCCCATGGCTTTTAGACTCGGCTGGAGGGCCCAAGACCTGGGCTGGGAAAAGCCTGATTTCAGAAGATTCCAGCTGAACTCAGAGCTGTTAAAGCCATTTTGTGCTATTTCCTACAAGGTCTGATGAAGCAGATTTTGTCCATCTGAATTAGAGTCTGCTTGTGCCCAGAAGATTGGTTAAAATGTTCCTGGGATTTATTACAATTTAATGCCATGAAAGCTAAACAAATTTCAGGGACAATTTTGAGGATCAGATCTCAGCAGGCAGCTATTTTACTAATGTCCTACATTTCACACATCTCCTGCAGGAAGCAAATAGCTTTTAGTTACATGGGAACCTGATTATTCCCTGAAATACTGGCACTGGAAACTGCCCCTTTTCAGGCCATTCCCTGCTGCCAGGGGCATGCTCCGTGCCCTTGGAAGCTGCTGGGGAACACGAGCTGCCAATCTAAAGGCAGGAATGCTCTGCTTTGCCTGGGATATGCAAAATTTCACCAGCAGGGTTTTTTCTATCCCAATCCTCCAGTTACTTTTGTGCTCCTAATTATTTCTATGAGTGTAATTGACTTGCAAGACATTCTTGGCTTGCAGAGTGCAATCATTGAGGGGAGTGAATTATTGACCCGTCACATGGGTCATTGATGTGAGGAGACGTCGGAACAAAGTGGGTGCAAAGCCGCTACTTTGCATTCCTAATAGCAAATGTAAGCCATTAATAACTCAGCTGCCTGCTGCACTCGGAGCCTGCACAATTTGGGTTTGACATGCATATGGCTGAGTTCATCCTCAGTGTAATTTGAAATTCATTGGGCACGGACTTCATCTCCTTCTGCTGCTTGAAAATCTCTCCTGTGCCGAGATGTGCTATGCTAATTCCAGAGTTTATGGCTGACTTGAGATGCTACATTTGAAAAATCATATCCAATTAAATCAACTTATTACCAAGGTCAGAGACCAGCATTCAGCACATTCATTCCTTGCTATTTCACAGCAAGGAGTAAACTTAGGGAGCAGATTCTGTCTCAACCCAAAACCAAACTAATCTCTCCTAATCAAAGGGCTTTTGGCTGCAGGACCAAGGAAGTACAGTCAAGTGAAAAAGCATTCCCCAGAGTCCAAATATCTGAGCTGAATCCCCAAATCTCCACATTTTTTGTGTACTGTGGGACAAATATTCTCCTCTTTGTGCCTGTTTCCCCTTCTGCTCTTAAGGTGGGAGAAGAACAAGGGGGTTGGATGGATAAATTCAACGACTGCAAAGTTTTGAGTGTGGAGCTGTGGACTGGCAGCAGCATCAGTTTGCTGTAGTCAGGGTTGGAATGGAGCACGGATTTCAGGAGAGTCTCAATAAGAGATCCCCAACTGCTGTTTGGGCAGGCACCTGTTTATTATCTGTGAAGGGAAGAAAGTTCTGTGCCTATAATATCTCAATATTCTCAGCAAGGAGTGAAACAGAGGGAATATACTATGGCTTTTGGAGGGGGACAAATATAAAGCTGATTTGCAGATCCTTTTGCAAATGAAAGTCTTAAGTTTAGATTTACTATGAGCTCCCACACTGTGCAAGGCTTTGTATTTAAATTACACCAGCACCAAGTGCCCAGTGGCTCTTTCTGCCTCTTGCTGTTCAGCACCTAAGGCAGTTCCTGCAGGAGGTCCTTATGCTCCAGGCAGAACCGCAGAGAAAAGTGAGAGGGATGTTGAATTCTTGGATTCCCTTTACGTATATGCCACTGTCTCATTTCCAGGGGAAAACACAGTTTAACCTGCCCAACATCTCACATCTTTCCCATTCATTTAGGAGCTTAAATCTTGATGGAATTTTCTATGGTGGTGATTCATTCCACCAGCCTGAGGGAACATATTCAAATGGCTCAGGTGCCTGAGAATTCCTCTCAGTTATTAGAAAATGGCATTTCAAAGTGAACTGCTTCAAACTTTCCTGGATCATCAGCTACATGAGCAGATCTAGGTACCAAGATTCCTCTTTTAAGTTTCTGCTTCTGTTAAGTGCCTATGTTGTACCTGTGACTGAATTATTTCCAAAAGTGAAGCTCTGACCTCAGCCATTAACAAGCTTTTAAAAATCTTGTATCAGTTTTGCCATTTCATGTAGGATTGAATTATGCAGTAAACCTCGGGATGTTATTTGAGCTTTCCTGAGTCCTACTCAAGTGGTGTAAAACCCATGAAGGATTTACTCTCACCTCACTTTACCCCTTCAAATGTTTGAAAAGCCCAGGCAACTCATTTGAGAGAGGCACCAGAGCTGCAGTTTATATTTGAGGGCTGAAGGAGCTTTTCTTCAGGGCGTTTCATTTCACCCTGCGTGACAAGATCAGACAAAACCCCCAAATTTAAACAAAAAGGGGAAGTGAGATGGACTCCTCTCAACGCTAGCAAACATCCACACACAGGGTGGCCGTTCAGGAGGCAGCAGCTCTGCCCTGTGATGCACGTGCCTCTTGTACAACTGCTTGTTTTTCCCTTTGGGATGGACATTCCAAGGGCTTCAAGTAGCATCAGGCTGCTTGTTCCCCATTCTGGGCTCCTCTGTGCACATTTCTGTCCTCAGCACAGAAGGTGTTGGGGGTTCATTAGAGCCTGAGCCAGGCGAAATGCCCGTGCCTTTCTCATGGAATGCTGCAGAGGAAGCAGGTTCCCACGGGCCAGCCCTGCGTGGGGAAGGCAAGAAGGGAGCAAAGGCTGCTTACCTGAGTGAGGCTGGGCACGGAGGGGGTGCCCGCATCAGCCCCGCGCTGCTCCCGGCTCCTGCTCTGGGGACAGGACTCCTGAAGGTCCCTGGGGCACCCCGAGCACTGGCACTGAGCTCTAAGCTCCTTTTCTCTGGGGGCAGGCTGAGCTGCAGCCCGGGCAGGGCAGGTGGTGCTGGTGCAGCTTTGGGATTGTGTGCCCAGGGAACACCCAGCGGGCACTGCCGGGGCAGCCCGGCTGGGAAGGGGAAGTTCCATTCCCGTGTCAAACTGCCCTGATTCCCGCTGGAATCCACAGATTTAGGGATGTGCCTTGGTCACAGGGGGCTGAGGTGAGCTGCTGCTAGGAACTGAAGCCAGGACAGCCCTCAGGAGCTCTGAACTCCACCAGGGAAGTGCCTTTCTCACCACCACCCCTGCCAGAATGCCCCAGATCCCCGGGATGTGCTGCTCACCAGTGCTGGGGTGGCTCCACGGGACTTCTGCCAGAGAGGTGAATTCCCAGAGCTGCACTCTGTTACATTTCTCCTGGAACAGTCAAGGACAAACAACAAATCTGGATGGAGCTGGAACCCAGCAAGAATCCCAGGGCAAGGAATTGAGGCATGAGAGCCTCTTTCCCCCACCTGTCGTTGCGGGAACACCCAGCGGGCAACATCCAAGCAGAAATCCATGATTAAGGCTTAGTGTCCTTTGCCCTCACCCTTCCCCACTCCACACATCGCTCCCACTAAGCAGGGCTGTATTTCCAAGTCCCCACGTACTCTCCCCTCGCTGTCTCCTTGCCAACCTTGGTTCTGTCTGGAATTAAAGACCTCCTGCAGGAGCTGCAGTAGACACTGAGCAGTAAAAGGCACAAAGAGCCCCTGGACAATTAATTGAAGTACTCCAAGAGCCCATCCCTGGAGTTCCGTGCCCTCAGCATCCCCCCCCAGCACCCAGCTCCAGCATCCAGCTCCTCCTCCCGTGCTCTGTGCTGCCTTGTCCGGCTCCCCGGGGCTCTGCCAGGCCGAGCCTGGTGGGATCCAGCAGCCCCAGCTGTGACCAGGGATCTGGAGCCCAATGCCCTGTCCCTGTCTGAGGAACGCTGCCCTGTGCATGGAGAGCTCCTGGGAACTGTGAGGAGCCCTTACACTGCACCTGACTGGGCTTTTGGGACACAGTTTAATGCAAGAGTGGCAGCTCTCAGATGAGCTCTCAGATAAGGCTGTGGTATAGGAAATACAGGCCAAGTACAGACTGGTCACTTGCTCCTTCATGATCATTCAAACCATTACCTGGTTATTTCTGTAATTCTATAACAGAGATTTTCCCCCTCTTGTGCACTGAAGTTGCATGAGGCAGAAAATTGGTTTGTTTAAGTAAGAGCTCTTATGGTGTCTTTCATCAAATGTTCTCCGAGAACATTCCTAATAATTCATTAAAGCAGCACTGTCAGCTGGAACGCTTTTAATTACCATTTTCTGACAAGTCAACCCTTAAGTGGTATGCCCTGATTTTTAAATTTATTACTAACACATATGCAGATTCTTCTTTTTCCCTGCTGATGTTTATAGGGGTTGAGAAAAGCCATTGACTGTGACATTAAGGAAGTGAACCATGCATTACAAGTTGTCATGCCCAAAATGGAAGACGATTTAAGGGTGGTTACTTTAACTTTAGAAGTTCTGAGAACCTCGTTCCTGGAGCTCTGAGTATCTCCTGCAGCTGAGCTGGGGGAACTTCTGCTCTGAGCAGTTGGTGCTGGGGAACTGAAACACCTCCCAGTTCAGGTAGGGCTGTGAAAACCCTGAGCTGCTGCTCATTAACACACGCTTAATTAGCCCTTTGGTTACTCTGAAGTTACTTCAGTTGCTCTGAAGCCCAGCTGGCTGCTGCTAACACAGGGTTAAACAGCATTGCTGGCAGTTCTCACACAAATCTAACGTGCTCTGAGCTTGTACCAGCTTATCCCACCCCAGTTTTTCACAGAGCTGCAGTTTAAGGCCCTTCCAGCTCCATGTCGCTGTCAGAAATCCACTCAGCATTCCCAGAGAGGAGCAATGCCTGAATTGCCGTCCTCTGCATTTGGTGTCTGAGGTGGCTCCAGGAGATGCAGAGCTTTTCTTTGGCAGTGTTCTCCTCAGTAGATGTTTAGTGGCAGCAGAAATGGAGGCAGAGAACTGGCAAAGGGCTGCCCAAGGAGAGGTGAGCCAGTGACAAGGCAGACTAGAATCCACACGTGCTATTCCACAAAAGAAAGGGTTTTTTTGGTTCCCTTGCTGTAGTTCTGACATGACAATTTTGTGCAAGGAGACAGAAGGGACAGTCTATAGGGAAATATGGTGGGAAAACAGTACAAGAGTGCCCTTACCTCGTGTCTTACCCGGTGCAGGTGCCTGCCGAGGGGAGGTGGGAGAGGAGCTGCCCGTGTCCCCCGGACCAGGGAACTTCCACAGAACCTGGGTCCAGCAGCTCCTGCATCCAAGGAAGAGAACCCCAGCCCCTCCTTGGCTTTTATGCGTGGCTGTGGCAGCTCAGACTGGCTGCCAGCTCATCTGTATGCAATGGCTCATTAATGCTGGGCCTCGTTTGTCCAGGGCATGTGGGAGGCAGGGGAATGGGCTGCAGGATGGGCGGAAAGGCAGCGGCAGTTGAGCTGCCGGAGTTAGAAAGGAGCGCAGCGGTACCCGGGGAGCTGCCCTTGCTCCTGCTGTCACCTGCACCCCACCCCACCTGCACAGGGACAAGTGCCTCGGCCACCTGAGCATCAGGCCTTCCTGAGCATGGGGGATGGCTTGGGCAAGAGCCAGGTGCCTCTTGATGCTGCCCCTGCGCTGCAGGACCCTCTGCAGCCAGAGTTTTTTGGGCAACCCTCTATGAGCTGGGTGTGTCCTTGCCCAAATTCTGGTTCAGGCTTTCCTTCCCAGATCTGAGCTGAACCCCTGAGTCCATCTGAGCCCTTTGCAGAGGAGGGGCTGCAGGAGTGACCCCACCTCTGTGACCCCACCTCTGTGGGGCTGCAGGAGTGACCCCACCTCTGTGACCCCAGTGCTGTGGGGCTGCAGGAGTGACCTCACCTCTGTGACCCCACTGCTGTGGGGCTGCAGGAGTGACCTCACCTCTGTGACCCCAGTGCTGTGGGGCTGCAGGAGTGACCTCACTGAGGCTGCTGTCACTCTCTCTGCATTGCTGGCACCTTGGAACTTGAAGGAATGTCCACCTCTTGCAGTTCTCAGTCCTCTGCATCCCAAGGGAGCCGTGACCTAGGCCTGGGGTCACCCCACTCACCTGCAGGCACTCGGAACTGAGGTGTCTGATAAAGGCAGTTGGGTTCCCCTCGTGCTCAGGAGAAATCTCCTCTCCTCCCTCGCAGTCAGGTGTCCGAGCTGCTCTGCCCTGTAGAGGTGCCCATCCCTCCCCATCAGCAGGGAGAGGGCTTGGATGGCTGGGGCAGGTTGTATCCCTGAGTTTGGGAGGCCCTACTATAAATAAATGAGCTCTTCCCTCACCAACTCCCGGGCTGGGAGCTGCCCTTCCCTTTGGGATAGAGCAACAAGCAGCCGGTGCCTCTGGCGAAGCAGGGACAGCTGGAGATGGGATCGCCAAGGCTGGAGGAAGCTGGAACAGGATTTGTGTGTTTAAAAAGAGCTCTTTAACACTTGGGCAGAGCCAGGGTTCAGCTGCTCAGAGTTGAAGGAGAGGAGTTTTGTGGCTCAGGGAGGCGGCGTTTGCCCCGCAGAGCTCTGAGGACAAAAGCACTGAAACAAGGAATTAATTCTGCTATCAGACACCCCTTTGTTTTAATAGCTCCGTCATTAATAACAAATTTGATCACACTCAGGCAGCCCTTTTCATCCGCAGAGCATGTCAATCCATCTGTTACACCTCCTGATGCTCATGGCAGGCAGGTGTGTTACACCAACCCCTTTGGGCTTTTACAGCACCAGGAACTGAGGATGGAATTGCTCCAGAGCCTTTACCAGGAGCTGATTGATGAGGCACACCCGAAAGAGCCTGCTTATTTTTATACCCTACCTACTACACGCAGGATTCCCATCTTTTTCACCTATTGGCAGTTCATGATGGCACAAATTAATTTTCTTGCATCACTTAACACACTGAAGATTGTTTAACATAATTTTCCAAAGCGTCTGGCTGGTTCTCCTGCACAGAAACTCAATGGGATTTTCCCCTCTAGCTTCAAAGAGCATAGCTGAGCCCTTAAAGGGATTTACTTCTGTTAAATATTATCCTCAAAACTGAGAAATTAAAAGCAAATGGGCTTTCTTCCTTTTTCCTCTAAGACATGTCAAAAGAATATTATAAAAAAGAATAGCCTTCCCCAGCTTTCAGAGACTCCCCAAGTGAATTTCAATTGCAGGTTTTTAGGAAAGACTGTAATTAACAACTTTATTCAGTCTGAAGCCAGAAAATACATTCTATATTTAGCATGGAGAGAAGCAGAGCAGCAGGAGGGGGAGTAAATGACCTAGATTTTCACAAGTGACAAATGACTCTGAGGTGCTTGGAGCCCCCTTGGATGGCAGGGATTCCCACAAAGTCCAAAGGACTTCCCCTCCTTGTCTCTCATGTTGGACGTACCAAACCACCCAAGGCACTCTTGGAAATCCAAGGGGTTGTGTTTGTGAAACTGTTTATTTTATTCACCTCAGGTAATAGTCCCAAAATTGCATCCATAACCAAGCTATTAAATCCCATTTTCAGCAGTGATCTTGGTGTGCTGGCAGCTCCCCAAATTCCCAACATTGCCCACTTTTCTGAGCTTCCTTCATTGTTTTCCTGGAAATGTGTTCAGTGAGAACATCTCCCACCAGGAAGAAATGGGAAAACAAGGCATGACTGAGCTTCCATCTCCAGAATGTCCCTTGCTATATTTGCATTTTCTTCTTGTCTTTCAGTGTTCTGTTTGCCACGATAAAGGCAACATTTTCTATAAAAAGCAAGAGCCTGCTTGCCTACCAGCAGTTTTTCTGTCTAAATGCTGATAATCTCTGCTGTGTCAAAGAAAACATCCAATGCTTTTATCTCTTGGAATGGTTATTTATGGAGAGGCCTCTCGAAGATGCAATCAAAGATATAGATGTTAAAAATAGGAGGCAAGTGAGTCCTGCAGGCGGTTGTTTATTCATTAACCTCAGTGCAGGAATCCTGGCAGCCTCCCAGTCCTTATTTACTGTGTGCTGAGCACAGGAGGGATTGGAGCTCCAGCGCAGTCCAGGGAGAGATGATTCCATCCTTCCGGGGATGAGGGACACGCGGAGCGAACTGCAGCCCGTGCTGGAGCGCTGGGAGCGGCCGTGGCGGGGGCTGAGC
>VZTX01017970.1:0-22736 GCA_013400915.1 Pardalotus punctatus | reverse complement strand
GGCGGGTGGGCTCTCGTACCTTCAGGACGAGGAGTGTAGTACATATCAGCAGTCACCAGATGTCGCTGTGGTGGGAGTAAGGACAGCATAGCGCACACACGGAGATGGACAGAGAGTGAAGAAGGATTTATTGTTTTGAATAACCTCTTTTATACATGTTACATGACTAATTGTGATTGCATAGTATTTACCTACCCCCCAAGGTGATTGGTTAGAACCTGTACAGTGCTCAGTTCCAAAACATAGATTAGAAAGAGTGAGAAGAATTCAGCTTATCTTTATGTTTCACACAGAATTCATGAGAANCTTTATGTTTCACACAGAATTCATGAGAAAGAGAAAGTTCTCAGGGCAGTACATCCACACTATCGTTATATGTTTTGGCATATGCTGAAGTGAAAAATAAAAGTTCTTGGATGTGGCCCAGTTTAATTTTAAGTCAGAGAAAGCTCTATATTCTTCCCACCTGGTATTTTAATTTTATTATGAAAATGTTCCTGTACGTTTGGCCACTTTATGATCAGACCAACTTCTCTGTAAAACATGTTATCCCTTTAAGGGTTTTTTTAAGGAAGAAATATGCAAATTAACAGCTCTGCTTTCTTTAGCTCTCTAAAGAATAAAACCATTTTTATTTTAAATTTTTTAAAATAATTTTTTCTCTCATGTGGGACCCTCTCTGCCAAACCAGACACCTCAGCACAATTAAAGACAGAAGCCTTTCCAATGCTTCTAGATAGCTCGAAGTGAGGTTGTTTTGGTGCCATGTCTTTTGTTATAAAATATTATAGAAAGAACTCTGATGGGAAAGAGAAATTCTTAGGTTTTTTCAGAGGAAATGCCTTTACATAAACACTGATAGGAGTAGGAGGGTCTAATGAAAAAACACAAATTATTGATATCTTTAAACAAATACTTGCAATGTGTATTTTAGCAAGACTGTACAAATATAAACCAGTTCATTTGCCACCTGCAAAGAAATTGTCTGGTTTTCTTTTTAATGCCTATGGGTATGTAATAGGAAATTTGTACTACTTACGTGAATCCTAATTCATGGAAATATTTTCACTGCTGTATTCATTTGGAAACTCTGTAATTGTGCTGGAAAAAAAAGTAGACTGAAGTAGCACTCATATAATTATTTCTAACAATCCTAAAAGTTTTTGCATCCCTGTTCCTCAACTTGAGGAACTCAAGATTACTTGACTTGCTGCTTGGATTTTGTTTGGTTTTCTTGGGTTTTTGGTTTTTTTATTAATAGGGAACTGGGAGAGATATTGAGTATAAACCATCAATGCCAACAGCTCTTCAGCAAAATTTTCCATTAATTTGACAAAAATATTCATGGTTTTGTAGTGGCATAATTTTTAAAAGGTTTGGTTCTGTTTAACAATTAATATCAAACAGTTGGCCTTTTTTATCTTTGTCTTTTAAAGTTCTCGTAGGTAAGAAAGTGACAGTAAATCAGCATCCACTGAGTGCAAAGAGACATTTTGGTCAGATTTATACACCTACTCCCAGACTTTCTGTGCAAAGAGGATCTTGGCTCTCAAGGACACCTGCAAACTATCTCCTAAAGTGAGAGAGCTATTGACGCACTAGAAAGGGAGAAATATCAGTTGGAAGCAAGTAATTCTCTAGTAAAGCAGTCTGAAAAGCTGCTGAATCTGATCCCTCCATAGCAAGCTGCTGGGTAACACGCTGCTCAATGCAGTCTTCATTGACTGTGTAGTGTGGCAAATACAATGACAGCGGCAAAGAAAAAACACATAACTATCAAGTGTTTCCAGGTCTTGATGGCTGCATGTGATCAGTAGAAGGATCACAGATTTCACCAGCTCATGATGTGAACTTGAAAACCAGCTGAGGTTTGGTTTGGCCAGTCACTGTTTGAAACACACATGGGTAAATGCATTTTCCAAAAGTGGCTTTTATTTGCCCAAGCAAGAGACAAGATGTTTTGAGTTCTTACCAATTACAGGCCTAGTAAAAAACTCTGGGTCACTGGTTCTGATTTTGACCTTTCCATTCATAAGAGAAAGACTGAGTTCTCTGAGAATATACTAACATATGGAAACCAATTATTTGCTCTAAGTTTAGCTCTACAGGCTATCAAAAAGTAAAATAATACAACACAGTCTGGCTTCAAGGCATGTAAAATAAAACAGTACTGTATACACAGAGTGAAGAATATGTTTCAGGAGAAAGGCAGCACTTTAGTGTTTGACGTTAGTAAATAAACTTTGTGGTAAGTTTGACCAAGAAAGACTGATTTTTTCAGTCCCATGGGATGAATATTATTCTTTTATGCCACTGTTTCACTAACTTTACACCATAAATGATACTCCAGGATAATCAGCCAACAAGGCATATTTTAACTGTCATGAAAGAAAGGCAGCATGAGAGTGTAAATACCAAAGATTGTAGGTGAGCTGCATGCTTTACATGGAATGGCAGTTTCTGGGTTCCAAGGTCATCAGCTTACTCTATGAGCAAAGGACTCTGCATGCTGGAGGATGTGGGGGCAAAAATGCTATCTCCTAGGATTACTGCTGTGTCTGAGAGGAGATCTGGGGCAGGTGGGTTGTGCAAAACTGAAAGGACACTTCCCTCCATTCCTGAAAACTTCTCTGCCCCATTGCCATCAGAGCATGGGGAAGCTTAGAGGTCCAGGCTGAGATCCCAGAAAGATTTGTCAAGGACTAGGCAGGCCTGCATTTGGGATGCATTCATAGCCTACATCACCATCCATTACTTGCTACGGCACCAGAAGTAGGATGGATACCCAGAGATCCCAGTCACCAGGAAACTGCAGGATGTGCCTCTGTTACAACTTCACTCGAACAGGCTCAAAACTGGGCTAGAATATCTAGGCAAAGTACTCTCACCCTTGTAACTCCTTTTGATGTGCAGAGAATTAACTGCCCATGGGTCAGCAACATTTTCAAGCAGCCTTATCATGAAGTGCAGCTCTAATGGTAGACCAGGGTCATCTGTCTCTCCCAGGCTCCCTGTTCACTTGTGCAAGATCAGGCAGTGAGACAATGCAGCTGCTGGCAGCTCCAGTGCCTGAAAAGGAAAGATATGGGGCTTCAAGTTTGAATGCTGAGCGCTGTCATTTAGAAGGACTTTGTCCTTCCCTTTGCTTGAAGCCAATCAGCTTGCTCTATTCAGAGAAAATTTTATTGTATTTTTTAAGGAAAAAAGTCCTTGCTGATCAAATGACTTTGCCTGCATTCTGCTAGCTCAAATAACATTGCTGTGTGGAAAGCGATCAGCCTTGGATTTTTAATATGTGAACTGCAGCTTTGCTTTGCAAGCAGATGGGACTGTAATAGTGTCTGCTAAAAGTATTCCTGCCAAAACAAACACCAGGGGAGATTTCTTTTCCGTATACCAAAGTCTCACTTTAACACTTGCCAGGGAACATTTTCCTTCTTCTGTCTTCTGCCTGTGCTGGACAAATAAAGAAGGCACTGCAGTACTGGAGGAATGTCTCAAAGGTTGTGGGCTGCAGTCCTTAATGCAGTGTTCTCTGTATGTTCAGAAAAGGCTTTACTCTTTCATTACAGCACTTTTATAAGACCTTAGGGCTGGGGCCTGCATTCTTCTGCAGTAAGCTCACAAAATTGGATTCCCTTCGGACCTGCAAACCTTGGCCACATTCATATTTTATGTGAGCCACTCTGCACAAATGATTCTTCTGGTGTTTATTTTTCTTGATTTGAAATAATTCTTCTTTCCCTCTGAGGAAACCTTGCCTGTTAATGGCTGCTAGCTGTAGCATGCTGGCAACTATCCTCAGGTCTTCTCCCATGGCTCTGTCTCATCTCATCCATCACCTCCAGACATGAGGTCAGAGGTTACAAGAAGTGGAGGAAAAAATTATGCTTGTGGAGAACTGAATTGTTTTGCTTAAAATGTTGTCCTGAGGTTAGCCATTCAGGCCTCCTTGGCTCAAGTGGTCTTCTCTCCTGTAGGAATGGAGACCCCAGATTTCCCAGTGGTTAGGTCATAGCTTTGGGCATACTGATAACAAAAGCACATGCAATATAGTGCATAGTGATTGACGATAATTAGGAGATGCTCTTTGCTGTTGTGCCACTGTATTTATCCATGTGGATTTTGGGAGATGTATGTGTACCTCTGTGTGTGTTTGTAGTTATAAATGTCTGTGAAAGTGAGATGAGAACCTGGATCTAGATCTGTCCCTCACAGCCCCTTTGCCCCTCCAAGGCTGCACCCAGAGCCTGGATCCAAGCCCAGGAGTTACTGGAGGAGAGTTGGTTCTTTCCTCACACCAAGATGGGGAATATCCAGAAGCAACAGTGAGCTAATGGTTTCAGGGTTACAGATGTATGGGACAGGCTATTCCCATACATTGATACACATTCAAAGTACCATTTTCCTTTGACTATGAAATTTGCACCTGTAGCTTACTTTTGAGCCCACCAAAACTGTTTAAAGACATTTACTTTCAGGAAAATCTCACAGTGGTTCAAGGACATGAAGCTCTGAAATGGCATTTTGCAACCATGCAAAACACCATAGTATTCTGCATACCAACCAGAAGCTTTGCTTGAGTAGCCATTGCACTTCAGGTGGAGGTATAGTCACTTCTCTTTGATTTGATGCAGTGATGATGCTTAGTGATTATCCTATATTATTTGATAATATACACACAAGCCTTCTAGAGACTTTCGGGATTCATCGTCAAATTTTTGATAAGATTTACCAACCACCATCTTACAGAAAAAAGACATTTGTGATGCCTGATGGGATAAGAGAATTCCTGCCATGATCTGATATTATTTAATCTGACTATGAAGATTCCCATTCCCAGTTCTGATTTTTACTCTTATTTTTTCCCCATGACATGTAGTAATTACTTTTTCTATTTTTTGTCATGCAGATAGACAAATATTTGTCTCTGCTAAGTTACTGTTGTGGAATATAAACACTTACCTAAATTTAATATTACCTGTTTTCACCTAAATATTGAAAGACAACCTGAATCAAACTAAACATTGACATCTAATGTCAACTAATGTCAAGTTTCTACCTCCTGTAGTCTGGTCACATGCAGAGATGCTTTTGTTGGTCACTAGTCATCTAGTCATACTGCTCTCCCCAATGTCTTGGTGCTTGATTTATGAAAATCCATGTAGTTGAAAAGTGTTACAAGGGAAACATCCTGTCCATATCTAGGTGCAATGCAACAAACACTTGGAAGATAAGCATGCACACTCACTCAGCAATTGGTGGTCAGCTCCTTCTGGTTCCACTGAAGCTTCTGATGTTCACTCAAGTTGGATTTCAAACAAATAACCTTGTAAGTTTTTTAAGGAATTGAAGGTTTCTCAAGCTGAAATGCAGACTAACAGAGAACAGGGATTGATAGTATTTATACAAACTGCCAAGGAATTTTTTATCTTTCTTTTTTTTTTTTTTAATTTAAATGAACCAGACCGGTTTTGCTTCCTTTGAACTGACAGAGTGGCCTTGGGAAGGTGAAGACCTATCAGGTTACCCATAACTAAACAATTGCAGAAACATCTTTAAAAGAAAGAAATTACTTCCGTATATGAGTGGAATTTACAATACATTGTTTTATTGACCCAAATTACCTCTTTAATTATCTCGTTTTAAATGCTTCTTTTTAAGAGAGACGTTTGGGGAAACTATGCTATTGTAAATCTCATCATTGTATGAGGACGGTGCTGGAGTGTTGCCATGGTACTTTGACACATTATCATCCTCACTGATCCAAGTGTTGAAATTCAGTGTGGAATGATGGCTTTTGTAAAACTTTGCCATGAGTTTCAGCCCTTCTGGAAAGCACAGCATTTTCTGATGGTATGTTGCTTGGAGAGAAATGGAAGGAGACAAGGGAAAAGAGAATATGGGCTTTGTATGAGCTATGATATTTAAATTAAAGCTATAGATGAAGAAAAGCTTCATTGGAAACTTGTATGACTAAGACTCTTACTGTTTCTAAATCCTTTTTCTTACTTTATAATTTTATAATAAAAAGCATCACCATTGGTTTTGGACTTACATAATAACTCTAGTAGCAACAGAGAGAACAAAATGTTGTTAATTTACTTGTGATCAAATTATGCCCCAATGCAAATTTCGCTGTATAATTTGCACTAGTGTTGTTTATAAGCATGCACACACAAGTTTAAGTACTCCACCTTCCCTGGAATTACAATTGCCATACAAGTGGCTATGACTTTAGTGAAAGAATTTCAGCTCATTATATCTCCCAAAGTCAGAAATAATTTTTCACAACCATGCAGTCAGTGCCTATAATAAACAAAACATATCTATCAGAATTTAAAGGGATGATGTTACGGTAACGAACTCTTGAGTACTTTTGAGTGTGATTCAATAACATTATAGATTTCTCCCTGTTTATCACTTGTGGTTCATTTTGTTTACCAAATACAGTAGTCAGTTTTGGTTACACTGGTTACCTACCAAGAGTATGTTCCTTTGGAATGTACCCTTGATGTTTCACTTACTACCTGTGTGTTTGCATGCTGGTTTTATATGTATTTTCCTAGCTGCAACGTATTCAGCACAGCCACACTTGCAGCTGGACATGTCATAATTTCTGCTTATGTTTGCCTTGGTGTCAGCCTCACCCAGCTGAAAAATGCACTGTGTGCCTCCAAATGATAGTGTTTGGAAATCTGACTAAGGCTCTCTACAGGCTCTCTCAAAACTGATGCTAAAAACTTGCAGAGTTATCAGTTCATATCAGGTGGAAAAAACCTAGCTTTGCTCTAGTTGATTATTAATTGTGCTGGTGGTGAGTTCTAAGAAGATCTAGGCAGTTGCTTTCTGTTGGTCATACTGTATCACCTCAATTGAGCCTAAAGGGGGAAATCTCATCCGGAATGAAATGGTGTCTATTAAGAAAACCAATATGAAGATTTTACACCAAAGAAAATCTTCCTCATGGTGGGTAGTTTTCTGCCTCATTCCATAGGAGGGTCTGATGGGAAGATGGTGTCCTCTTTCAGATATTGGTATGGAGTTGGCTCTGGTGCTGTGGGTTTCCCAGCTAATCTGGGGAGTAAGCCTGCATAGGTGAAAAGACTATATCTACCCCTTACACACCTGGACTCTTCACAAATACTTCTGGATAAGGACAGTGGAGATGTTATGAGTTTAATCCTTGGAGATGTTATGAGTTTAATCCTACACTGCAATCCATGAGTTACAGGGACAAAACCTGGCCTGAAAACTAGTCTGAACGTCCACAGCCTCAAATGCATCCTTCATCTTTCTTCCTGCCTTATTCCTCACTGCTTGTCTACAGATCCATGCCTCTGGGATCCCAGCTTCCTTGTCTTTGCATTGTTTTCTGTGCCTCAGAAAAGCCTGCACAGGGTGTCAAAACTGATGCTGTAGACTTTTGTCCCTGGGGACTTGGCTTGCTGTGAAGGCTTATATAGGATGGATGCTATGGCTCTTAAGAAGGAGTATTAAACAGGTGAAAATTAAAGGCATCAGTGCTTCTGTATATTTGCATGTGTGTAGGAAAGAGATCAGCGGTCTTTGCATCTCATATTTGAGGGAGTATTGCTGTGTCATGGGCTCAACTGATGCTCAGCAATGCCTTCCCATTGCCCTCAAACACTAATGCTGCCTGAGGATCTAGCCCAGCTCTCAAACTTTTTGCACATTTCCACCACCAGTGCATAAAATATCTTTTCTCAAACACTATCAGAAATGTGATGGGTATGTAGGCAAGTCCAGTTTTCAGAGTGTACTGATGTTCACTGCTAACAACTGCATCACATGTGGTAAAGGAGACAGAAAGAGGCAGACAAAGGGGTTCCTTGGATATCAGTTCAGTTTCTTGGACACCAAATAGGGCTTCCTGGTGTTTTGTCTTCTGTCCTAGTGTAGTTTAAGTTTGCCATCAATGAAAGTGTTGACATTACTCCAGGAGGGCTTGTTTCCAGTTGTGCCTATGCTGATGGATGAGATTGAAGCAGGTCAGCTCAGCTTTATCATGTCCTTCAACAGTGTCTGTAATGAGGCAGGGAGGAACATGCTGGGAATTCAAGGAGCAGAGGTTTTTCTCTCTGCTCTTTGGTGCTTGGATGCAAATATTAGAGGAAAATAAAATGCTGTAAAAACAGAAAGCACTTTTCATGCACTTACACAACACCTTATTGCTACTTCTATCTTCTTATGCAACAGATCTGCAGGAGGCACTTATGGCATTAAAAATAAAACTCACAGGAGCAAAGGTGGAGGGGAGCGTTTGTAACATGCTTCATTTTCTATGAAAGCAAATAATAAGCAGGCAAAACTGTTAAGGATTAAAGTCATGCTAGTGCATGAGTTGAACTGCCTGGGGAATAAGGCATATAAAATAAAATTTGTGTTATCCCACGTCATCTTCTCTTTAGGACCACTTCTCTCTTTCTGTCTTATGGTGCTTGGTCAGAAAGCCAGTCCTGCTGCAGCTTTTTGGACTGTCAGTCTGTCTTCTCTCTCTTTTTCTTCTAGGTCCTGTGGTTCTTTTTTTAAAATTTAATTTAATTTTAAAAATATATTTATTTATTTCTGAGTATTCTGCACACTCCTATACAGGAATAGGTAATCTCTGAAAACAAAAGTATGTAGCATTTGTTCTTCAGGGTTACAAACATCATTTTTTGTGTCATGGATGTGGGTGGCATCCCTATTTGCACATGTTCTTTGTCACTTTTCTGTGTACTTAATTATCCATCCTATACTTGTTAATTTACAGGGAGTAACTTTTTTTTTGGTAGTTTGTGGATTAAAAGAAAATAGTGTAAGAGTCCCACAATACTGATTTGATATATACTAGAAATTTTTTTTAGGGATCCTGTGGATCCCCTGTTTTACAGCTTTCTTAAGTACAGGTACTATAAGTACTATTGAAATAAATTTCAAAGAAAACCAGCTATGCTTAGCTAATTTTCCTCCTCACTTTATTAGTGTGACCATGAATAAATAGACTTGTCACTTGTCTTAAAGAAGAATGCTGCAGAATTCAACGGGTAGGTGGTAAGGAAAGTAATTTTACAGGGTCCTTTCATTGTACGTCTAGGCATGTGTACAGCAAATACTGTGTAATGTAATCACTGTCCCTTAAAATACTCAGTAATCAGTAGCTGGAGCACAGAATGTAGCCCAAATACTCTTCCAAAGCAAATGGAGGAATAGCTAAACCCCAGTGTGTTCCATTGCAATTACATTTAGGAAGATGCGTTGCCATGTCTAGCCAACCGTATTCTTAGAGGACTCGTGACTTCCTACCATTTCTTCTCACACAATTGGAACTAGCACCTGGCTGTTAGTAATGAGGGAGAAAGGAAGCTAACACAGATGGAGAAAGGAGAATGCTGTGAAGACATTCCAGATGCTATGATCGCATTTCCCTTTTTCCCCCCAGTTTCTGTCTTTGGGACGCAGTCACCTCCAGAAATCTCCTACTAAGGGACTCAGGACAGCAACAGCATGAGTATTCTCCAGGATTTCCTCCAGTTGTGCTTGCTGGTGCCCTCTTTTACACAGAGATCAGTGTTGCACATCAGGTCTGTGCCCACAGGTAGCAGCATGAATTATGCCTAGAAATAAGTATTGCTCCATGGAAGAAGCCTTTGTGTGGAGCAGCCTTCCATTTGGGCAACACCAGTTGCCAAGTAAGTGTCATCGTGATTTGTTACTCATTATGTTGGCTCCCCGTGAAATACAAAATTGTATTGAATGTCTCAGTGGTAATCTCCAGGATCCTCAAAGGACTTGACAGAGTCAGCCAAGACAGTGTCTCTCTCATGGGAATGACATCCTGAAACAGCTGCTTTCCCCAGAATCTATGAAGATGTCACTTTGAGTCTGAGGGTGAAAGTGATTTGAAGAGGGGTGCCTTTGTAGCATTTGAGATGTCCTCAGTCTTAGGTGGGAAGGTTGGAAATGCTAAGATTTGCAGCACAGTTCCCCTGCTCACAGACTCAGCTCACCAAGGAAATGGGAAGGAGCCTGGCAGACACAGAAGTGAAATTAAGTGTGGCATAGAGAATTCAAGAAAATAGAGAGAATTAAAATGTTTTTGAAAGATGGATGTCTACAGTTTATGTTACTTCTCTGTATTTTTTTATCTACAAAACCATCTGTTTTTCAGAAGTGCTAAAAGGTCTGGATCACTACAATGACCTCAAACATTGAAAGTTTAACATCAGGCACACCCTTTGGAAAAGCTGAATCTAATTCTGTAGGTCAGTCAGTGTCAAATATGTTATTTGGAGCCATTTGTCTCCTTGTAGGCTGCAAAATACTCTAGTACCTTTTTATTAGTAGGTAGATTCAGTGAAGAAATCCTTATGTTGGTGAACTCAGGATTCAGCTTTCATTCATTTTGTATCCATCTTGTATTCATCTCTCTTCTATTGACAGAAAAATGTTTTCTTGTTGCTATGTGAAGAACTATTACACAGAAATTTGACTTCTGAGAAGGTTTGCTTGCCATCTGTGGTCGATCTAAACATCTGGTTGTTCTCCAAGAAGATCAAGTGGAAAGCCAGGTCCCCTGGTCTGTATTTAATTATTTCTAAGAAGTTACAATGGGTGCATTGTGCTGCAACCTTTGCAAGTGTCTCTGGTGATCAGAGTGTTGCAATAATATTTCAGTAATGCAATATGAGGCTACATCTTAGATTTATCTGTAAAATAGCAATGAAGAATTTGTCAACTTGGTTTTAGTTTTGTTTCCAGGACACATTTCTCAAGGAACTCATGATGTAAATACTTGCTGTTCATAATTCAAGTTGCTGGATAGAGTTTTCCTTTAGACAACTTGGCATCTGTCTCTTGGACACCCATTGCTCCTTTCTGTGCTGGAGTGCTATGGCATAGGTAGGAAGAATCTGAAATCTTATCTGAGGTTAAACCTTCACCATGAGGTTACCAGCATTGGTCATTGTATTGAAGTCTGGATTTGAAAGACTAATTTATTGAACCTAAATGTGTTCAAAGGCCTGTTGATTTCTTAGCCTTTCAAGAGCATAGAGAGATTTTCCAGTGGGTCAACCTCAATAAAACTGGTGGATTCTTGAGTAATCTCCAGTCTAAGGAGGATCAACATGGCTTTTGTAAAAGGAAGCTCATCCACACAAATCTGGTAGCATTTTCCAAAGAGGCTTAAAGGCACATGGATAAGAGGCACTTCACTGGCCAATTACTGTTATTTTTTCCAGAGACTTTTGACAGACTTTTTTTCACCAAAATCTTTTAAGGAACATAATATGTGACAGAAGATCCTTAAACAGATAAATAATTTATAAAGGGTAAGAAATTATGTATGAATAAATCACCAATTCTTGGAGTGGGATGATGTCAGCAAGTAGATTAAATGGTGATTGGTGGTGGGATCTTTTATGTTCAGTGAGCAGCGACATAAAAAAAAATGCTGATGAAACAGAATTACTGAAACCAGCAAAGAAGAGGGACATCTGTGAAGAGATGTAGAAGGACCTATAGGATGTCATTCAAGGTAGGTAAAAATAATAAAAATAGGGGGTAAATTGTCTTAAATTAGCCTGTTAAATGGCAATTTCTGAGCTAATCATTACAGCTCAGGGTTAAGATCATGGGTACACAACAGATCCAAAGGATACCAGCTCAAGACAGGTCAAGGAAACATATAAAATGGTATGGTATAATGGGAGAAAAACCAGAGAGCATAATTTTGCCATTCACTTAAATCCATAAGTCTGTCAATTGTTTTAGCTGGAAATTAATTGTTTTAGAACTGGAAAAGAGACAGAAGAGGTCAGCAAGGGTACAGAACATCTTCTTAATGAGTTGTCACAAAGGATATCAGGGACACCCTATGAGTTCAGTGGAGTGGGTCTGCCCTGGTGTGCTGAGCATTTCCCAGGCTCAGCTGAGGCTATGGCTGGGGATAACTTCTGTCTATTTGTTTTAGACTTGTTCCAGAGAGCTGCTGTGAAAGGCCCTCATTTTTAGTGGATGTGAGGAAAAGGCTGTAAAAATAAACAGAAGTAATTTTGTTGAAAGTATCCACTCCACTACGTAGTGGCAAAATCAACCCTTCTGTAAACATATCCAGTTACTTTTTTTCCAAATCTTTTTCTTTAAAGCTAGTTTTTCGCATCACTTCTCAGCCACAATCTCACTACTATGAACAAGGAACATGTAAAACCTAGGAGTACTGTGTGAACAAGCTTTTACAACAGACTTCCTCACTTCCAAACAAACCAGCAAGCTGCAGTTAAAGAAGTGAAGTTTTATCTCTTCTTGTAGCAGAAAAAGGGGAAAGCTCAGTGCAGTCAGCCATGCCTGGTGGACAGGAGAGACAGAGAATGAAGAGCTATTTGCAAGGTAAAATGCTATCAGTTATACTGCCTAGATCTAAGGTCCCAGATGCAAAGGGAATGCATTTCCCACTCCCTTTTTTTTTTTACAGATGAGCCTCCCACTTGTTTTTCAAATTAATTTTTGGCAGTAACATAACTCCTGGAATCCTGCCATTTACTGCTTTAAAAATTGTTCTCGAAAAGAGAGAGGGAGACAGGGAGAAAGCAAGGGGTAGAGGGAGTATGAAAACCTAATGGAACTGATTGCAAAGATACATAACTAAAATTTTTTTTCTGCAAAGATAATATATAATTTACTTTTCTGATTAGCCCATTTTTATGTTAGGCCCTTTGGGAGAGAAGATGACTGTTTAGCAGAGATTACTGGGTATTTCAAAGTAGCAACAGGACAGCTAGGCAGAACTAAACATATTGGTATTTTATGGGGTTTCCATAAAAGAAAACTGTCTGTGTAACACAATCATTCCTTGAATCTTTAAAGCATGAAATGTTTATAGTTAAAAAGATGCAACCATGGAAACACAGCTGTATTAAAATAAAGATTCTTCTCATTTTGGGTTTAATGGTTTCACATTGCTGAATAAAGGGCACAGCATTCTTTTACTGCCCCAGCAAGAAGTGCCATCTGGCCTGTGTTTGTCTCTGATGGTGATTTGGGCTGGGTCTCAACCCATTTTCATTATTGTCCCCTTTCAGCCAGCCTCAGGTCAGCTGGAATTGGAAGAGCTTCTCTTTGCCCACCTCCTTGGTGTCCCATGGACCTGCTGCTGTCCTCATCTGGTGCCAAGCAGCAGCCCTGTGCAAGCTGGGTGACAATCTCACAGCAAGGTGGGTACTGGTGCAGGCTGTTGTGGCACTATTTCCTGGAGTATGTGAAGTAAAAAAATTATGGAAGGCCCTCTCTGTGCCTGAGGATCACTGCAAGCTTGAAAAGGACAGATATAAATAAGTTCAAATGTGGAAGATATACCTCTGGTCTTTCTGCACTCTTTCTGCTTCAGTGGGGAGACCTTGGAAGGGAGGATGTGTGTTGGCACCTAACTGATAAAAGTCAGGAGTAATACATGCCAACCATTGGGATGTAGTGATGGTGATGAGCTTACGGTATTAACAGTCAGGAAAGGATACGGGTGTCATCATCAGTCACTGCGCTGTGTTTACCTGGAGTCAGAATCCCTGTGCTTCCCCATGTGTTGCTTCCCATTGTAGGGCTTTACCAACTGCTGTCCAGGCCCTTAGCAGCTGCCTGCACTGCCATGTTGCTCTTCATTCAGCTCATCAGCTTCCTCTCCTAAAAACAGCACCCTTACAATTAACAGTGATGTTAAGCTTCCTCTTTATTGTTTTCTGCTGTAATTTGTTCATTCAGCTTTTCCCCAGTTGATTTCAACTGAAGCCATGGTTGGGCTGTCCATATTTCAGATGCTTGGAGAGGAAATGCAGAATTTACCTTTATGTAGCACTGAGTAACACGATAGGTACCTCATGGTCTATATTTTGTGATTGAGGANCCGATAGTTAACTCTAGGATAAATTTTTGTGGTTGAAGAAAAAAAGAAAAAAAAAAAAAAAAAAAAAAAAAGAGGGGCCAAAAAGGATTATTATTAAAGGATATGAATGTTTTTTGTCTAAATGTAGTGCACCACAGACATCCTGATATTCTCAAGTAGGGTATCTTTAAATGGGTACTGACAATTGATTTATGCTTGGGTACTGTGCTGTTTTTGAAGCAATATATGTGTTAAAGGAAATGTAAAAGATATTATGGCATAATATAAAAGGAATTGTTTTCATAAGTGACTACATGGTTTTAAAATTTAAACATCTCCCTGCAATTTTGAAAAACTGCAGTAATGACATCATTCTGTTGCGCAAGACCTACTGAAATGATGCTGGGGGGAGACACAGAAGTAAAACTTCCTCTCTACGTTGTGCTGCAGAAGGGGGAAAGAGCCTGTAGGTTATCACACAGTGCGGCCTCTGCTCAAAGCAGTCTTTGCCACATTCATCTGCTTCAATCACACTGTTCATCTTAAAGAACTAAAGGGTGCATTTAAAGACGATGGCTTAAATGTGGTTTTAAGCAGCGCAACACTGCAGGCTGTGAAGGAGCACAAACCTCCCTGGGAGGTCGGTCAATGGGCAGGTATGGACCACTCATAATTAGCGAAAATAAGTCATTGCTCATATTTTTTGTGTCTTGGTTGCTGATGCTACTGAAAATGTAGGAATCAGAGCTGATAATGGTGAATGAGGGCTAGCCTTTTGTCCACCAAAGTGTTCTGTAAATTCATGTTACCTGCCTGGACTGTTGCAAGGTGGCAAGCTTCCAGAAGTTGCAAGTAGTGCAACATAGGAAGAGCAGACCAGCACAGTGAAAGTGGTGGTGCAGAGACCCACTGACTATGTGCCTGGGAGACTTTCCTTGGACAAGCTGTAGAGGAGTTGCATTAGTTGACTTCCTGGAATGCATTTGCTAGTCTCGCTTTTCCCCAAAAGAGACCAGCTGGTGACCTCTGGGACTGCTCTTGCCATGGTCAGTCAATGGGTGGAAAGTGGCAGTGCTCTCCTGGCATAAAGCGCTAATGTAGAAGACACCAAAATGTTCAGCCTAATGGGAGTTGAGCATATGGTCCCAAGGGCAGAGGGGTCCGTGCCTCACAGCAATTCCTGCACGACCATGTTCCCCATTAGATCCTAGCATTCACATGCAGAACGCATCCCTATAGCCCTGTGCATAACTGTTTCACCCCTTGTAAAAATAGTGACATTTATTTCACAACTGCCTGTTTCTATATGTATGCAGCCTCCTCCTTATCTCTGAGGCATTTTTAAAATTCCCATCATTGTATCCTGTTCTCTTGCTCTCCCAGGCGTCTCACATAACTCTGTGCCTCCCTGCCACACAGTGCTAAGCAACTAGCTACTGTATGTCTGAGGGAAAGTCTGGAACAACCTTAATATTCTATCTGAAAAGCAGCTGCTGGTCTCAGGAATTGTGCTAAGGAATGCTTTATAGTCGATCTGCATCCTGATGTATCTAATATTACTGAGGACAGGATAAGTCAGATCTGTATCTCTCTTTATAATACTGTATTGTGGGAGACTTCCACCTTTTCTTTTGCTACAGACAGAAAGTGCATATCGCTGCACAAGGCAAGGCTTTCAATTAAGCTCACCAAGTGTGTGTTTCAGTTTTAAGATCGTACCAGGTGTGCTTCAGAAAATTGAATATTTAAGGGCTTAGGTTTTTTTCTACAGAAATCTATTAAGGGGTTAAAATATTTGTATCATTAAAACAGGCAATATAATATTTATTAGGCTGGAAAAAAAGCATTGCAGCCCCAGATAAATCCATGTTTGCTCTGCCCTGGACACTACTTTCCTGAAACTCAGGGAGTTGTCAATGGAAGAGCCACCATGAAAGTTGGAGTGCAAGGGCAAAATGACAGGCTGATGTTTCACCTTTAATAACAACATAGACAAGAATATGTTGAGAATTATATCCTTCAGTGATTATTACCATTCAAGTGGGACAGGGACCAGGCACCTTTGGAGTTTCCTACTAGCACTTTCGGTTTGTGATGGCTCTAGTAAGGTAAATACAGACGCATTGAGTGACATCAGTTAAAATTTAAGCCTAAAGTTAAAAAATTTATATTGGGTTAAAATGCTGAGTCTAAAATGTTTTGTATTAAAAAAACCAACCAACCAACCAAAACCCAAAAAACCCCAAAAAATATTTTTTTTTTTTTGAAAAAAAGGAAAAAAAGGAAAAAAAGATTGCTTGTGAAAGAAGTTTTGCTTCAAGCAGAGATTCCAGGAGTAAGGTCTCCAGAAAATAATTTAATTTTTTCTATTATTTTTTTGCTTGCTTTTCACAATTTCTCTTCATAATGAGAATCACTTTTAAAGAAGAAAAGGGTGCAAAGAGCAAAATAACTGACTTTAGTGATAGCCTAACACCTTCGTCTTTCACAACATTATGCTTGTAAAAATCTGCTTTATGTTGTATCTGTTCTGAGATAAGGCAGTGCAGAAGGTTGTAAGGGAAAATCCTGCATTCTACATGGTGGAGAATAAACTTTGTTGCTTCTGTACAGTGAAGCTGGAATGTAGAGACTGTTATACTGGATTATATCCATCATCCATCTAGTCTAGCATCCCACATCTGAGAGCTGTCAGTGTCAGATGCTTCAGACGAAAGTGCAAGAAACTTGGAGACATGGGATTGTCCTGATTACTGAGAGTATTAGTTTTGCCTAAGTTCTGAAGAGTATGTTTTAATACCTCTTCCAAAATGCTTGTCCTTGATGTTTTCAAGGTTTATACAACCATCTAGCCCTTTCTGGTGACCTTAGGGTCTGCCTATGGGAACAAATCCCAAGGTTTAATTCCATCTTGCATGAATCATTTTTTTCTGTACCATTCTGGTCATTCTGTTTCATGTAAACCTTCTTGTGAGGGAAGATAAAGAACAGAAGCTCTTTACATAATTTCTTCCTATAAGCCAGTGCTCTATGCATATTTCATACCGCCCTGCTTTTTGTCACAGCAATGAGATGAAAACTCTGAACCTTAAAACTAAAAGATAAAAAGAAAAAAAAAATCAGGAGGGGGAAGATTGCTCATATTTATACTAGGTTGAACTATTTGAAGCAGATAACTATTTAAGTATTCTTATAGAATAAAACTTAAATCTGTAAAAGTGAATTGCAAAAATGTGAGTCTTTGCTCAGTAACAGTTTATAAAATTATAAACATTTGGCTTGGAATTTTTTTTTCCATTTGAGACTGAAGATGCAGCAAACATCTTGTTGATTGAAACTTTATAACAATAACTTTTTATTTCAGCTTTGCTTCATATGTAAAAAATGAATGACAGCTTGATTTTGGAGGGGAGAAGAGTTGACATAGATCAGAATGTTTGATATTTTGTTAAGAGGAATATTAATATTGAGTTTTCCATATTTTTTCAGAATAAAAAAAAAGTTTAGGTGGGGGAGGCAAAATCAGTGCATATCCTTTTTATGTGCTTGGATGTTACTTAACCTGTCTTAACCAAATATGCACATCACAGAACGGGGAATAGTAAAGAGAGAATGAGATGTGTGTGGAAGTTTTCACATTGCAGAAGTATTCTTGATATACTTGCAGATTATTTCTAGAGCATCCAGATGTTCAAAATACAGCTGTATGAGGA
Source organism: Pardalotus punctatus (assembly GCA_013400915.1). Classification (NCBI taxonomy): domain Eukaryota; kingdom Metazoa; phylum Chordata; class Aves; order Passeriformes; family Pardalotidae; genus Pardalotus; species Pardalotus punctatus. The sequence goes on along the minus strand of VZTX01017970.1, from coordinate 5,144 downwards.
ATTCCCACTGCCACATACAGTTAAATTATAATGCTTACACCTCTTGTGGTTTGAAAATGTGTTTTTGTTGTTTCGGGGGGAGGAAGGGAGGATGGAGATTTTTATTTTTGGCAGTATGCCTTTGCAATGAATAGAAGAACAGAGAAGTTAGGAAATGTAACAAAACAAAAGCAGCCAACACGACAGAACTGAATACATAAAAACTTAGATACTTCTTTTCTTTATCTGACATTTTTCTTGAAATCATGTCAACTATTGTAAACTTTTCTCTAGTTATCTAAAAGCTGTTTAGACTGGATCTGCATGTGTTCAGGAAGTAAAACTATTAAAATTTTGTTGCTAACATTTTAAGTATTAAGGTTAAATTGAATGATACATATTCCCAAGGGCACTGGCTGCATCCTGGACTGGATGGTGATGCCATCTAGGCATATGCCAACACTGCTTTTTGAAACAGTAAAGGGAGATCTCTAAAGGTGCTGAGCATCTGATATGAAAAAACCAAGAACATTTAAAATCTGGAAATTTAATTACACTCCTAGAAGTCTTTGATTGGTTTTCTCCATGTTGTTTGTACTTATGTGCACTAAAATTCCACACATTTTTATTGCCTTTATTTCAGCTTAGGCTGTACTTGATCAAAAACAGCTTGCCTTTCATCCATATATGGATACTTTGAGGGAGACAAACCATATTTGTTGTTCAGATTCTATTCGGTAATGCTCTTGTGAGCATATAACAAATGGAAATCAAGAAAGAAAGTGTCCTGATTTCAATGTTAAAAATCCATGTCTGTCCCACTAAGAAAGCAGGTAAATAAAAAGCACTACTTCCTACCTCTTCCCTCAAATTATTGTTATGTTAAACCAGCTTTAGCTGCTGGGAGCATTCATATTTAAAAAATGGAAATGTTTACAATATGGTAAGTAATAGTTTCATGGGGGTATGAAGAATATTTTAAATGAAATGAGTAGTTAACTTCATTTTTCCACACTCTGGAAAGGATATATAAACTGTTTTGACATGTCCAGATGCTTGTTTTAGAACCACAGTCTTTCCAGACATTACTCAATCCACCTGACATTGGAGAAGTAGGATTTGTCACTAGTTCCTGACATAATGTGTTTTCGTGCTGAATTCAGAAACTCTTAACTATATTAATGTTGAGTCATTCATGCTAAAAATATATTTTTTTCCACAGCCCAGTCTATTACAGGAGACATTACTCAAGGGAGAATGTGCAACCTGATACAAATGGAAGAGGTTGGGAGTGAAGCCATTAGGGGATCCCCCCATCAGTAATTTTTAACCACTCTGCCTCGAGGAGAACCTTATTGTTTCAGACATTTACAGTTCTGTCATTGTTAAGAAGCAATTTTCCATGCTGCTTTATGGGAATTCATTAGAGGTTATTAGGGAGTGAAGATTGTATTCCTGCTCTCCTTCAAAACTGCATATGGGGGTTCTTTTAACAAATTATATTTAAAGTGCTTTAAGTCAGATCCATTTAAGGCAATTTTTGATTTCCAGGAAGTCAGATCTTGTCTTACAATGGAAAAGCCTTCCTTAGTTGTGCTACAAAGGCACAGAGAAGCTGAGGCTGTCCCTGTGCCACCAGAGGGGATTGGACAAGACAGTCTACATAAGTGATCAAGCACTGGCACATGAGGATGATTGCCTGTGGACAAGAGGCTTCTTCCAGTTGACAAATGAAGGTCTCATCTGCGTCTTCATTACCAGGTGGTTTGCAGCCAACATCACCAGAATATTGCACACATTGTTTTATTAACTAATTGTAATTTATTAACTCTGCTAATGATTGTGTGTCATTACCACTGCCCCCTGTTATTCCCCGTTTCAAGCTCTCTGCTCAAGGTCGGTCTGCTTATATCACATGACATCACGATGTTGATGTTGTAGTCATAGTTTTAACTACAGTTAAATCAGGTTGAGGTAAGCCCTGGATTTCCTTTTAGTTCCTAACATGAAACTCTAGTCTGCTTTATATTTAGACAAATTTTGTTCTATTATGCCCATTTTTTAATGAAGGTAGATGTACAAATACATGATGTTCGTTAAAAAACCCATTACTTCATCAACAAAAAATGTTGACCTCTGAGGTGAGTCAGTGGGACTGTTGCTTTGAATGACTGTTTGTTGTAAAATCCTAATGCTTGGGTGGATTTTACATCAGTTCTGATGCAGAGAGAACACTCTGGGAATGTATTGATACTGAAATTGGTTGGATAGAAACTGTCTAACAGAGTTTTGAGTATTAGAAAGCAGGCATTCTGCAGCATGCTGTATCTTGGAGGATCCTTCCTCTAATCGAGTGTGCCAAGCATCAGGTAAACAGTTTTATCATACACCCTGATTAAATATTCTTTAGCTATCCCCTTCACTTTATTTGACAAAGTTGTACCCCTTATTGGAAGTCCTTATATGATTCTTTGGGATCTGTCTTCAACATCCAATGTCCTTTTTTAAGGGGCTGCTCCTTGACCCCCGCTTTTGAGTTAGCACAATATTGTTGTTTTGCATAACTTCTGCTTTGTCAGCCTTGCAGAGCTGAGGTGGCATCCTGCTTGTGTTTTGCATGACTTCTGTTTGCCTAATTTGTATCCTTTATCTATTTCTTCAAGGCTGTGCTGTTCTGTCCTTGATAAGAGTAAAATACTGTTCTGTTCTACTATCCTTATCAAGAGAATAAAAATGCTGTTCTGTTCTACTGTTCTTATCAGTATGGGCATGTAGGAAGAGGTGTAGGATTTCCCTCAAACAACTATATCACTGTAGAAATTATTTATCCTCCATTCAACATGAGGGTTTTGGCTTATTCAGATGGAGGACTTTGTGAAGTTGTTTTCTCTTCTTTATTTCTTCTTTTTGTCCCCTGAATGAAGAGACTTTAAAGTCACAAATTGTGAAATAAATTTATACATGGAACTTACTTTCTTATCCTCTACTCTCTCTGGAAAAAAATGTTGCAAGAGCATTCTTCAGTATTTCACCTTTTCATGGCTTAACATCCCCTCCAGTTTAATCTCCTTAATCTTCATTCAATTTTGCAACCACTTCCTGCTAAGGCAAAGAAAAGAAAAGATTTCTTCCCTTCCCAACAAAGAAAGTATTTCCTTTGTTGTTTTTTTGAGGGTTTTTTTTTTTTTTAACAGGAAATAAAAATTATTATGCTCTTGTAGACCTAACTGCTCTGCTTAGCTTGGACTTGCTGTGTCTACTATGAACCATCTGCTGTGCTGCCAGAGGAATGAGGCATGCTTGCTCCACTCCAGGCAGGGAAGAGCATAGTACCAACAGCAGCAGCAAAAAGCCAGAGAAACCTCTCATTTCATGCTTCTGGAGATCACCATTTCTTTGCAGTGTGGAGAAATGTTATGTGGCTTGTTACAGGACATCTGAATGGTAGACTGGTGGCTACTCCTTGCCTTCTTTAATATGAGTGCAGGTCTGGCTGGGGCACCCTGTCCTGAGCTGAGGTGTCACCCCCAAGGGAGGGACAGAGGGAGCTCAGAGGGACGTCTGCAAGGCATGATGGAGAAATAGGGCCGCTTGAAGCAGAACCTCATGTGAATGGCAAAAAAATTCCAAATGTGTGGGGAGTGTTCACTGTTGTTTTAATTTCTTTTTCGTTACTGGAACTTTTTTACAGCTCTTCCTCAGTCAGCATTGCAGCTGCCAGCAGTTTTTCATGCGAAATTCTTCTGATTATTGTGAGTGTCAGCAAAAACAGTATCTGCAGACCTTCTGTAGTGTTTCCAAAAATGTGTTAGCTTGGACAAAGGACTAATGGGTCAAAAATGCTTCCTGAAGGTGTGGTGGTAGGGAGGGCTACAGATGGTGTATCACAAGATGCTGAAATGAACCATTCACTGAGTGGGGGTAAAAGGAGGGTCTGGTAAAGGTGATGATGTCAAGGAGAGTTCCTGTTAGCCACCATGATTTTTTGCAAAGCTGAAACTGTCCCCTGCATTTTGCTCCCATGGTGTTTTTTGAGCAGGCAGGTGGACAGTGCTAGTCTCTGCTGTATCAGCAGAGGCCTGGGAGTGGGGAAGGCAGAAAAGGGAGTGCTGGTCCTTTCCCAGAGAGGCTAGGATTTAAATCCTTGTTCTACCAAAGAAATCTCTTAATCAGTGAAGTTTCTTCAACTCAGCAGATCCTGAGAGTGAGTAAGAGCACAGGTGCAAACAAATATAAACTAGCGCTGTTACAGTACCTTCTGGCTTAGCCATGGTTCAGGTTTCACATACAAAAAAGTAGGCTGTAATCCACCCACCTGGGTGTCTCAGGCCAGCACAACCAGGCAGGCTGCAAGGGACAGAGCCGGATAATGTTGCAGGGAGACAGGGCATTCAAGAGGAGCAAACATCAGTAAGCAGGGAGGAGATGGGAAGGGACCCAGAGTGAGGGGGTGGCGGTGAGAGAAGGGACAGGAGGTGTGGGTCAGCATCTGTGGGAGAAGGGGTGCAGGCTTGCACATGAGGGATGGCAGACCACACAGCATGTGGATTCATCTGGGACACCTGAACTATTCTGAAGCCAGGCCCTGAGTTCCGCATCTTCGTACAATGCTGCACCATATTATACACTGATGTTCAATCCCTATGTGGCATTTAACCTATGGATTTCAAAGCAAGCCCTTGAAAAGGTACCAATGTCCAATTATCCAAAAAGGATGAAGGGAAGCCAAACAGCTCACCTCTGGAGCAGAGCCTCCAGCCACCTGCTGCCTGAGCCACATCTGTGACCATGGTCACTGAGGGTCCCAGGAACAGCCCTCAGAGCTGTAACCATTTGATTCTTGTACTCATTTCCTGTTCCTCCACTCCTCTACTAGCATTTGCTCTTGGACAGAGCTGGAGGCAGAGTGTTGGGCTAGTTCAGTACACAGATAGGAACTCTGTCCTTGAGTTTTCCTACTCTGAGTGATTTAACGACAGTCACAGAGGAGACAAATGCACAGCTGCCATCAGCTTAAGGAGGTCTGCTGCTTGTCGTGTGTATCTCCCGAAGTCCTACCCTGGTGCACTCCGTGAAGCTGAGGGGTGCCAGGCACAAGGAATCTCACTCAGCAAGTCCACCAGTGACTCTAGGACAGTGGAACCCTGTGGCAGTGGATCATATCC
>VZTX01017941.1:17042-52666 GCA_013400915.1 Pardalotus punctatus | reverse complement strand
TCCATCCATCATCCATCCAGAGCACCTCTCTGTGCCCATCCTGACCCGGATCAGATGGATTTCCAAAGGAAGCAAAGCTCCTGGGACCATCCTGTCTGCTCTTGCTCTGCTCTTATCCGTTGTTTTCTACTCAGTTGGATAGAGGGGTAAAATCCTCAAAAAGCTGGAGAAGCTTTAGGGAATCAGTGGCATTTAAAGGACATTAGGGATGTAGGCTGAGAGCACAATTCCAAAGGAAGTGGAGCTCCATTTGTTCCACTGCTCGTGGGACAATTCGTTATGAACTAAACATGACATTTTCAAAATTTAAAGTTCACTACCAGTGTAGAAAATTTGTTCTTAACCACAACAAACCAAGAATTTTGCCAACAGCAGTTCCATCTCTAGTAAATGAAAAAGGTTGTGGGTTATTTATCTTTTTATAGTTTAAAGATGCTTTTTTGGGTCAGTCATAATTAATTAATAAAGTTTATCCAAAGTTATTACCCTTTCTTTCTTGTAAAAATTATTTTTTCCTCACAGCGAATAATAACAGTAAAATCATAATGCTGACTGTTATTCATATAATTAACTGTAATTTAAGTAATCAACTTCATATTTATTGCTTTATGTGTGTTCCTAATTCACTGCTGAGAATTTTATTTACGCTCTGGATTGGTTCTTTCTTTTTAGTTATTTTCCTCAATATAGTGAAAACAGAGAAGATGGGAATTTCACATTAAACTGTAACGTTTTTCTTTGAAGTCAATGAATTATTAAAAATTTATTTCTCTGACATTTCTCTCATTCTTGAGGACTGCAATTTTTACACCGTTCATTTGTCCTTTATGTGTTATAAACACTAAATATTGCTGACATAAAAAAGTCAGTGGTGTTTGAAAGCAGAAATCCACATTCTTAATGCCATTAGACTTCTTTGTAGTCACCTAAAATGTGTAAATTGGGTGAAGAAACTCAAATCAATCAGAATAACAGAGTTGGAATTTTAAATTGCTCAGAGCTTTGGAGCTGGGCAGCAGTTTGCTTTTGCGGCGTCCTAAGAATTCAGATACTGCACGTGCCCTCCAAGACAGCAGGAGTGAAATATTCTTGTATGATTGACAAAAGGAGAAAAAAATGCACAAAAATCGGAATAGATCAATAACATCAGCAAGTAAAAAGCAAGCTAGATTTTAAAAAGCTCCTGCTTATTAAATCATAAAGTATAGGTGGGACAATTTGCATTAAGACCTAAAACTTTATTTTTTTTTAAAAAAGCACAGATGTGTGATTTTACCAAGCGATTATTCAGGTGAAAATCATGTCAGATCTTCAGGAAAATGCCTTTGTGGCAGCTTACCTTGCAGCCCTCACACGCATGCACCCCGTAGTGGAATCCTGAGGCCTTGTCCCCGCACACGCGGCACTCGATGGCCATCAGCGAGTTGGAAGACTCCTCGTGGGGTTTGTTGTACAACTGAACTTTTTCTGAGAAATACGGGGGGGAAGGAGGCTCCATTTTGATTGCACCTGTGTATAGAGAAGGGTGAAATGATAAATTCCAATTAAAGGCACGGAAGAAGCAACAAGGAATAATCACAAGGCATCCCGGTGAGTTTGGGAGGTGGCTCCCAGGTCTGCTGCACGACCGAGGCAGCTGCAAAGGCTGCTCAGGGATGGAAGCTGCAAGCTGCATTCCCCTGGCTGGGAAAGCTGGAAGGGGCAGATTCTGATGGAGAAGGTGTTGCAGATCCAGCTCTCAGCTCTACAGGGTGGAATGGTTTGAAGACAAGGATTTTAAAAATTAATGTATGGAGAGCTCAGGTTTACTCAGCCTCTAATCTGGTTGTATTTCTTTAAGGTGTTGGGAATTACTACAGGGAGATGGGCTGGAGTGACTGATCTAGTCTAGAAAATATTTAAGTGTCCAATAAACCGATGTGTTGAATAATAGATTATTGGATAATATACATATTGGATAATATAATATTGGATATTTCAAGAAATGTAGCTCTCTCCTGGGGAAAACTGTTCAACTTCGGATGCAGTTTAAGATAATTTTTCTCTTCTGAAAGTTTCTAATTAAGAGAGCAATTTCTAATATTGAACAAGCTCAAACAAGTAAATATGATGTCTTTAAATCAATCATGACTGGTCGCAGAAAAGAGCTGGGACATTTGACACTGTTATATCACATCAGGAGTGATGTAACAGACATAATGTTAAATAAGGGGAATATTTTAATTTTTCCAGATTGGCTACGCTATACAAACTGGAAAGATTTATTCCTATAGAAACTAGGAAGAAATTATCTACATAAAGATGAGAAGGATTTATGTCACCTAAACTCTACTGCACTCTCTAACAGCTGCTTGGTATTGAAGTGTTAGGAATATTTCTAATTACATGAAAGAAAAATAAATTGCTACCTGGAAAAATGTCCGTTCATGCATTGCATTAGTAATGCAGAGATACACAGCACCTGCTTCACTGTACTGCCAAAATTAAATACCACAATTTTCCCAGCAAGAATTCCTTGAAAGAGTTCCTGTACAGACTACTACAAATAAAAGTGATGTCAGGTCTCAGCCGACGTGGATCCTTGAAAGAGTTTCAGGCACAGCAACCTCACATTCATACTTGGAGCAGGAATGCACTAAGAATTTATTTAGGAACAGGTCACTTCCTTTCTTAAAAGGAGAGTTTAGAGTCATTTTTTCACTGTAAGTGATGAAAGAGCAGCATGTTTCATAGCAAGGAAATAATCCAGGAGCAGTGATAAGAGTTGTAACAACGCCGTGACTCAGATGGAGCCACTATTTCTACTCCATTGGTTTCTTAGGCTGTTTGGAATTTAAAAGCTGCACATATTAATAATTAATATGCTACATATGCTGAGCATTCTTGAACATCCAGGGTATTGATTTTGCATCGTGTTCATTGAGCTTCAAAGGAAAGCTGCACACAAGGCACAGAACAGGAGACAATTGAGGGGCTCATGTGCCTAATAAAACGTGTTTCATGTAATTTTGGATACTTTATGACCCCTTTCCTAAATTCCAGCTGCTGCTCTGGGTGGGTGAAAGTCTGCCATGGGTGCAAGACTACCTGCCCTGCAAGAATATCTGCTGACACCAGAGATCTCAGTTCTCCTAAATCCATGTGCTGCTAGTACATGTTCCAGGGAATTAAGGGAACAGGGACACGAAGGAAACACTTTGAAAAAATGAAAAGCTTACTTTGGCAATCCTGGAGCTTGATATCATATTTATAATCCAGGCCTGACTGGTCAGTTCTGGCAAGAGGAAGATCTTCATAGTGCGGTGAGGAAATGCTCGAGAAGTCAACAGTGGTAAAGGGCTTGATGTCAAAGGAATGTGTGTGATCATCCATGGCTGACAGATCCACGGGGCTAATTCCAAAATTCATGGGCCAAAACGGCATTTCTGTGTCAACCATTGTAATCCCTGCAAACAACAAGAGGAAAGAGACATTTTAGAAGAGGTTGGTTATCTCCAATGTGCTCAGCCCCAAACTGAGGTCCAAGTGTCCCATGGCCAGAGGGTCAAGAGGAAAACTTTAACTGCATCTTTCCATGGCAGGCATATGAATAAAATTAGAAGTCTTCCACAAATAATTTTCAGTATTGGAAATTCTGATTGTCATTCTTCCCAAATGCCTGAAAATCACCAGGATGTTTATATTAAGAAAAAAGCCTAAAGTAGCTGGTATTAAATAGGGGTGGTTTTCCTCCAAATAATCAGAAATATTTGAAAACTTTGCTCATTCAAGTTTGCCAAAAGTTTAATCCCAGTCTTAACCCCAAGGATCAAGGAAATGTAAGTTATGACTTTTCAAATTCCATATGTATTTATGCAAATCTTCAAAGCAGTAAACAAACAAGAAACTTCAATCTGCAAAAATCTTCTGCAAATTGAGTGCATTTAGATCAAGATACGAAGTTTTTTTCCAAGTCCTCTTCTGACAGATAGCTGAACCCAAAGCCTTGATTTAGACATATTTCAATCATGAAAAAGTTTGCAAGTCACAGCAAGTGCAAAGACTATTTTATAACCAGGGTCTCTGTTTAATTTTCCACGATTTATAAAAAGAACATTCTAACCTAAAAATAGGAGAGATGTTACAGAACAAAAATAGCTTGGTCACTTTGGCTGTTTCATTTGGACTTCAGACCCAATCAAGTAAGTGGCCTTTAACCTCTAGATAACAGAAACTCTGATTTGATCTGCTTTGAATCAAAACTACTCTGTCATGCAGCCAAATGTGCTGCTGCAAAATGAAGATATTGGAACAGATGTGCTCCAGAATTTGGAGCTCATCCTGTGTTTTGCCAGGTAAGTGAAGCTGTCAGTGCCCTCCTGCTGAAGTGCCAGTGCCTAGAAATGGTTACATTTCTCTTTGCCTTCCCTCAGGAATGTCACCATCATTCTTCCACCTTTCAGGACTCCCAGCACCACCCTTCAGTTCTTCTGCCTCGAATGTTGGCAATAAAGGTTGCAAGGTATCTTTTAAATTCTTACATTTGAGATGAGAGATTCTCACTGCATTGGGAACAAAGAGGTTGCACAGCACCCCAGCTGTGCCCCCATCCCACTGGATGGGACAGAGCCTCACGTTATCCTTCATGAAAGGAAGATCTGTCTACAAGGAATCAACGGGATTCCTAATTGCAACAAGCGACAATCCTCTGGGGAAAGTACCTGACAGCTTGTCAGAGTACCTTGGTGTTAGGGATTGTCTTCCAAATGGTGAAGTTTTGAGTCCAGTGCTCAGACCATGGGCACTGCCCAGGCTCCCCAGGGAATGGGCACGGCCCCGAGGCTGCCAGAGCTCCAGGAGTGTTTGGACAGCACTGCCAGGGATGGGCAGGGTGGGGTTGTTGGGGGGTCTGTGCAGGGACAGGGGTTGGACTCCATGATCCTGGTGGGTCCCCTACAACGCAGGAGATTCTCTGATTCTCTGAATTTCTTTGTAAGCATGAAGTGCAAATCCCTGGCCATCAACACTGGGAACTGTCTTCCTAAAACAGATTTCCAAAGAAAGCAATAAACCAGAATGGATTCCTTCTTAAGAGTGTATTTGAGGGCTATGTGCAGTTTCTATCTGGAGTGGGGTTGGAAGGGTGCAGAGGAAGAGAGGAAGGATGGCTACAGGCACATTCCCAGGTATAGCCCAGGTTCATCCCAGGGATTCCCAGGACTCACATGCTCAGGGCACCCACAAGGTCGCTGTGTGGCCAAGAAACAACTGCAGGAAACCCCATCACCATAGGGCAGGAGCACCCACCCCAGGGCTGCCCTTGCACAGACACCTCCCTGCCACTGATCCCACTGAAAACGAACAGTTTTCCTGCATCCTCCAGCAAACCTCTGTAAAAACATCCTCACAATCTCAGGCCTTATCACTTTGTCTTGTCAAGTTCAAAAGCTCCAGTTTACAAACCCCTGTGAGCTGAACAGCAAGTCACAGCTGAGCTGGATTTCCCTTCACACTGAGCCCGTGACCGGGATGTTCTGGAGAAGCTGATGATGTATAACATGAGTAATTCTGTGAAACTCCTGTGTAACACTCACAGTGAGTGCATGAACTTCTCTGTGAACTTCTCTGTGAACTTCTCTGTGAACTTCTCTGTGTACAGATATATTACAGCTTGAAGAAAGACTCAGATAAGCAGGTAAGTCCAGAGGTCTGGCTTGCTACACACAAGCTCCAAAACCGAAGAGGTTGTAGTAACTCCTTATCAGAAATCTTGCTTCCCAGTCAGCACTGTCAAATCATTTCACCAAAGTCTACCAAAAAATGCCAGAGTGGTTTCATGGTCAAAGTACTTCTAGCCTAGAACTGTGATAGTTCAGATGGTTTAGATTACATTTTAGAAGAAGCAAAATAAAATGAAATAATTAGAAAGTAACCTGCCATTGTAACCATCACTGAATATGAGGAACTGTGTTTCATGCTGTTTTGTCCCTATTGTTTTTCCTGTATCTGTCCAAATCACATACATGTTCTATATACTGGGAACAGAGAAGACAAAAATGCCAAGATTACACTAAAGAGAAAACAAAGGAATTGTGGCTGCACCTACCAGCTACTGCAGGTCACAAGGTAATTCTGCTTTATCCTACTCATATTTCTGCTGTAATGTAATAAAATCTAGAGTCAGCAGCCATTTACCAATCTTTAGCCAAAAGCCTATCAACTCCACCCCTTCCAGAGGTTAATCTCCCCTGACTCCTAATATCAGTTCTTAGCTTCAGGCTTGGCTAAATTGTCCCCCTCCAAAAGAAAAAGTCTGCTTCTAGCTTTTAAAAATAATTCTGTTGTGTTTGTTATAATTTCACCTGGGATGTCCCCAAAGGTACCTAGAGATGAGCTATACATACACACACGTGTGCATCTGGAGGCTTCACTTAAAGGTTTCCACATGGTTAAATGCCTTAAGTAGATGGGATTTACTCATCATAAAAGGTTGGTCTGTACTTTTTTAGTGCTTTCCTTCCACTGAAAGCAGTTAAATTTGGCTTCAGTGTGAATCTGAACTGACAGTGCTTTAGCTCTGTACAAGTGACAGGAACGGAGCATCCACCCCCATTCTGGCAGCACCCAGGAGGACTCAGGAACACAGAACTTTTCCTGGAACCACAGATGGGACAGACCTTGCCTCTGAGGCCTCCCAGGTAAGGAGAGTCCATCCCTCCTGAGGGATGTCACATTATCCGAGAGCAGGGCAAGATGGAGAGAGCAGGAGAACACGCGGCTTCCTCTTCATCTCAGCTTTCCTCAGGGCTGTAAAAAACACAGCAAGTTCTGTTCTTTCCCAGCTGTGGGGTCTGTATTTCTGTGCCTTCCTACCATGTCTGTGTGAAGATGGGGTAAAGGATTCTCACTACACTTCATGATAACAAAAGGAGTAAAATATTTGGCTTTCATTATGCGCACACTGGATTGGATCAGGCAAAAATGAAGAAGCAGCGCTGTGACCTGGTGTATGGACACACCAATCAATAGTTATTTTTCAAAGATGCCAGTAAATTCAAGGGTATTAAAGGGATCCTGAAGAATCCTGTCAGTGATTCTGTACTGTAGGAACATCTAAGGTCAAATAATCACAAGTCAGCTCTTTGGTGCCTCTATTTCTGGATACCAAGCTGCCTAATACAGCAGCTTTTCTTTTATTTAATTTCCTTATACAAACTAGCGGGGAATCAATGGTTCCAGAGTAATATTTCTCATAATCGTTTCTGAATTATGAGAATTTCCAGGTTTGCTCAGGTTTTGGGTATAAAACACAAAGCATTTCATTACAATTTTAAAGTTCAAATCTTCACACGTGACAAGCAAATTATGGGTATTTTATTCAACTTAACAACATTTTCTATTACAGTAGAAACAATGAATTTCCCTTTTCAGGTGAATTTATATTAGGAATGCTAAAATGAAGGAAATATTTTCTGTGCTTTTTTACTCTTGCATTATTGAAAACCAAAATGTGAAGACTGTTCCTATGTTTAATGGTTATTTTACAAACACTTCTATTATTTTATATGTAGTTCTACTTGGTTTTTGCTGTGTACTTTGTCTTTTTTCCTCCCCAGGAAAGAAGAATGACAGCATTTCCCTCTGGAAAAAAAAAGAAAACCCAACTAACTGTAGTCTTCTTGTGGCTTTAAAAACACCAAAAAACAACAAAGATTGAAAAAATCCAACAGACAAGTCCAATGAACAGACTAGACAATGCTTCTATAAAACTCACAGATCTTGTGTGACATCCAGCTAATAGATATGTAAGTATTTGTCTGATTTAGAAGATTTTCATGCACAAAAATCATTCTCAGCCACCAAAAGGCTGTGCAGAACAGCAGCAGAGATGTTATCCAGAAAGTCAGATGGAAGAGCTTTAACATTTAATCCTCCAAAAGAGCAGGAGTGGAGGAGATAATGCTGCTGAGATAACATTTAATACCGAGCTATGGAGCTGGTTGTTCTAAGTGCCTTTTCTCTGCTTAATCTCCTGCAGAACTGCTCAGTGTTATGGGCAAGGAAGCAAAGGCAGGCCCTGAGCTGACAGCCACCCTTGGTGCTTCTGCTGCTGACAGGCAGAAATCTCATCTCATCAATCACTTCATTCCATAACTGATCTGCTCTCCAATTCCCATGACAGTTATTCCCCACATTTTCCCTGCTAGGAAAACATAAAATCTAACATAGGAGATTACCATGGTATGAGAAACATCCTGGATCACGAGCTGCTCTTTACCATAAACACTACCTGTGTTCAGGTAACCTGAAGGGCCTGTTGTGCTGCATTCTAGACACGCTCTTTCCAGACAAAACTACCAAAATATCACCCAACAGGTATTTAATGAAGCAACCAGAACATCTCAACCTCGCAGGAGTTACAGCAAATCAGAAGGAAAAAAAGAAATGGATAAAGCCTCTCAGCTTTGGAATATTCCTAAAATCAAGGCAGTGGTATAATGACATGACATGGACAGGTGTAAATATGGACAAATAGATACATGATCTAATGTTGTGTTTTTTTCTTAAAAAAACATATTCCATGAAATAATTTGAATTTCCTCTCACGTGTAAAAGTCAGAGTTTGTCAAGTAAACTCACATGCAAGTCCTGCAGAACTTAATGGGAATTTTTCCAATTAATTTAATTAAGGCAGCTCAGACCCTCTGTGAAATAACATCCTACATAAGTTCGTTAAAATCACACAATCATTCTCAGCTTTTAGGAAAAATTTAAGGATGGTGAAGGGGTAGCCTGATATCCCCATAGATTCGATTAATTTATCTATTTGGAAGAACAATAAAATATTTTCTGTGTGCCGTGCAAAACCACATCTCCCCTAAGCGATGGCACCACATCCACGGAGTTAAAGACCTTCACTGATCGGAGAGAGGAGAAGCTGCAGAAGGACTATAAAAAGAGAGCAGACAGTCTTGTGATAACCCAGTTGCATTCCCCTTCGGATAACTCAGTCCTTTCCTTGCCTCTGACACAGAAATTCTGTGTGGCAATGGTCAAGCGGCTCAAGCCAGCAGTTTTTCAGGGCTGCTCTCAGGTCCCAGCTGGGAGGAACAGAGGCTGGGGATCCTCTGCCTTCCGAGAGGATTCACTGCTGGCCCGGGAAGGGGAGCTGGGCTCCAGCTCTAGGCAGACTGGGAAGAACGGTATCACCTTGTCCTGTTCACTGAACTTGAGGTTATTTAGAGAAAGTCACATCTTTCTGCATTTGCTTTTTCCTGGGAAAAAGAATAAAATTCAGGATTTTGTCTCAGTTCTCTGTTTGTCCAGTGAAAGAACCTTACCTCCATCCCCTGCCCTCCATTCTCTATGTCATCAATAAAACATCAACTCCTCTACCAGGTGTGCTATTACTCTGCAGATTTTTAATATTCCTGGTTATGCCTCAGTACAATGGAACTCTAAGCTTCAAATCTTTAGTAGATACCTTCTCCAATAAGGAAAATTATATATTTCTCACTAATAGTAGCTGTCATTATCATGGGCTTTATCTAATAGACAACATTTGCATAAAATGGAGATAATTTTGTTTTGGATAAACCAAAGCATGTGAATTTTTCCTGTATGTCAAACAATGACTAAAAGCAGTTGCCCATTGTTGTTTCCCACATTCCTGGCCTGCAGATTCCCAACCTCCCCCCGTTTCCCCGCACAGGACCCGAACCTCCCTGTGTCCTGTTGCTGCAGAGTCAGCAGAGGGAGCACAACGTAACTGAAAAAAAAACCTCTTTCCAAGAACTCCGCTGGCACAGCCAGTGATGCTCCTAAACAAACAAACAAGCAAGAAAAGGACAGAAAAAGAGCCTGGGTGGCTGATGCCCCCAATTCTGTGTTTGCTTTTCCTGCTGCAGTTGGCAGAGTGCTGATTTTGTCAAAGTAACAGCACCAAAACTATAAAGTCTTGCCTTAAAAATTCCATTACAGAATTTTTATTGCTTAAAAGGAGAGATACAAAGTTTTTTTTTTTCTTTTTATCCACGCACATACTCCAGACATTGTTAGAATTCAGGGCAGAAAAAGTTTCAATGATGTGATGCTGAACAAACACATTGAATAGCAATATATTGGTAGGGTTAAACTAGTTATCCAGAGCAGTCATTTCCCAAACAAATTGCACATTAGAAACCCCTATGGATGTGGGAAAAGGGTTCAGGCAGCTGATAGATAAGTACTGATAAATGTTTGACTGTAAATTCTGAGGGGTTTTGAAGCCTCTGTGTTGCCTTTCAGCACTTGTGGGACTGTGAGCCAGGCACACTCCTGGGGCACCACTGCCTCCCTGAACCTGGGAATTTTCTTTTCAAGCATGAATTTATCAAAAACATTTACAGGAATGAAAACCGAGCTCACCGCAGAACAGCAGAACCAAATTTTAATGGATTTGTTTCAATTAGAGAACTCTAAACCAAAGGTCCCCGCACCTTAATTTTGCGGTGAAAACAAAGGAAATGCCCAGTGTCTCTAGGAAATGTTGAGTTTCAAAATCAGCACCATAATAAAAAGTGACTGAGTGAAAAAATGAGTTCACAAATGAGTGATCATGGCATCTTTTAACACAGATGATGCTGAAAGCACTGCTGACTCCAAGCACTTCGAGACAAGAGATGATATTTTCTTCTCTGTTCCTAAGGTCCAGCTCTGAAGCCATCTAAAAATGGCCCAAAAATTACCATGTCCACTGGGAAAGGCACCAAAACGATGCCATATAGAGAATATACTTTGGGAAGACTGGAATAAACATTCTGTATAACACAAGTGGTGTGGCTGTGGACCAAGAATATACTTAGGAAAGACTGGAATAAACATTCTGTATAACACAAGCGGTGTGGCTGCGAACCACATGGATTTGTCAGCCTTTAGGCAGAGGAGAGGGGCTGTCCCAGCAGCGCAGCCCCGGGCACAGCTCAAGGGTTAATCCCAGAGCAGGAGGGGCAGGAGCTGAGGAAAGGAAAAGCTCCTCTTGCACCCACTGTCCCAACCTGCAGAACCAGCACAGGGCCCAGATTCGGAGAGCAAAAGAAAAAGCAGCAAGCTGGGGCTGAGTGGAATGTGAAAGGTGTGAGCACGCAGCAGAAACACCTCCAAACACGGTAGGAGATGAACATTTCTGTCCCTTCTCCCAGTCTAACCAGTGCTGAAATCCCAGCAGTGCCCCGTGCAAGGGCTGCAGAGCCCAGTGATGTCCTTCAAAAAGCCAAATAAAAGGTAAGGGGGGAGGCAACCCATTCATCCTCCCAGCAAGGCTGCACAGTAAAACACCAGGAGAAACTGTATAAATCCAAACACTTGGAAAGGCCAAAAAAAAAGCAACTCATAAATCAGTAGGAAATGTATTTTATTCCTATGGCTGAATTATAACTACACACTGTGTTCACTAAAAGCACAGTCCATAAAATTTACCACAAAGTTTAAGAGGCAGCTGTTAATAGAAACAAGGAGAAAAAGCCCATTCAGGAAATAATAGAGCTGTTTAGTGTTAAATGTATTTTCTGTTCTATAGAATTCATACAGAATGGCCTGGGTTATTTGAAATAGCAGCATTTCATACCCTTGCAGCAACAGAAACCCTTGTAAATATAATTGCAAATGAGAAACAAGTTCAAAAATACCACAGGCTACTCAGATATACTACAAATTCTACCATCCTATTTTAATTTGTTAATGTAGGGTTTGTTGCATTCTGATAGTGGATAGATATCCAGGAAACTTCAGATTATTCCAGGGTATAAAAGAAATTGATTGCAAGGCTGTGCTCAAGTAGCTTAAATTGAAATCGAGAATATTGGACAACGGGAAATTTCTACATAAGAAATACTGATTTATAGATCTGAAAAGCCCACAGACAGAGAGATAAAAGGAACAGCACCTCAAAATCATGGAGCGCTTAACTACAAATTTCTGGAAGTGACAGTGCTGGGCTCCTGGTGGCAAAAGTCTGACTACAAAAGGAATAAAAGGGTTCTACTGCAGTCACAGCACGGGCAGAACACTGAGCTGGAGATCATTTCTGCTCTGTAAAGTCAGATTCAGAATTTGTGAGAAAAGATCCTCAAACGGTTCTTAGAAATCCTTGAGCAGAAAAACTGCACCTTCCTAGTTCCAGGCAGCTGCTGTCATGCTTTGTGGGGCACCATGTACTGAAACTAAAAGTAACCCTGATGGAAGACTTCTCTTCCAATGGCTTTTGTTTGAAAATGTCTTAAAAATCCCTCCCACTCTTTGAAATAGAAATGATTGTTATTTCATTTCTTTGAACGAAAAATACACCTCCAGAAGCACAAAAATCTGGAAACTACGGTATCATCTGGCAATATAAAATCAGAATAAACCTCTGTAGAATTCTAGAGGGCAAAGACCATAAGGTGGCATTTACAAAGTGGAACTGAAATGTGGCTCCTGTTGGTTTTGAGGGATTTGAGGAAAGCAGAAACAAACAGCATGTCCCTGACTTGTGCTGGCAGTATTGTAAAACTACCTCATTATATAAAATGTGGGCGTTGCTCTCTATGAATCATTGTGATTTAAAATAGGATCCTGATAGACAGGCAATGAATCACATTGGATTTTGTAATCAGCGAGAGCTGACTTCTTGGGAGAGCCCTTTGCCCCCTTTGGCAAACAGCTGAGGGGAAGGTCTGCTCCAGCCGTGGAGGTGCCTCCTGAGACTGAAGGAAGTCATTGATTCTAAAATATCCCCAAAAATGCGGTGTGGGACACAAGATAGCAGAGCTTTGTCTGCTGGAACCACACGGCACAATTCAGTTGATAAGAGTGTTAACGTTCTCAGGACCGTGCTTGGCTCCAAGTCTCAGCGTACTTTAATGCTTGGAATTTATTTGTGCTGGGTGGGCTTTGTATTGCGGGGTCTACTGGAAGTTTTACCAACTACAAGACATTCATATAGTTCAAAAATACCATATTTGCCATTAAAAGTATTTTAAGAGCAAATGACCCATTCAGAAGTTTCATCTGCACAGTTTGTGACTGTGCTTTCATGTGTCAAACTTGCTTTGAAGTCAACAGAAAGTTTTCCAGCTTCAATAGAAATTCAGTGGTTGGGCCAGAGTTAAGCAAAACATTAATTTTGAATATTGCATTCGTGCTAATTGAAACACCTGCCTGAAGTTAAGCTCTTTGAAAAACTCAGTTCCTGGCTGAGAAAGGCTGAGAAAGGATTTCTTTAGCTAAGATATATTATTAAATTACATCTCATACACATCTATACACACAGATAAATCAATGAACGTCATAACACAGAGCCGTGAGAAATGAGGGCTCATAAAATGCCCTATTTCCTGTGTCAAACGACTGTTTCAGTGCCAATGCTGTGCCCTGAGTGAACAGAACAAACTCACAGCCCCACGAAGCCCCAGTGGCACTGTAAAGCAGGAGCCTGATGGGGCTTTCGATAGGAAACAGCTCTGTCTGAAGCCTCCAGTACAGCACAAAAACACTGAGTGAGTTTATAGTGTGCTCACATGTGGTGTATTCCAGGAAAATTTGCCAGTTCCTCTGTGGCTCCCTAAGCCTGGGTGAGATTATCCAGGATTTCAGCAGGTAGTGTGGCAGAGCACACAGAAAACGTGTAAGCACCACGGCTTTTCCAGGACAATCTTCTGCTCTGCTGTTTATCTGCCTACTTTAGCTCATTATCACCGTGGCCCTTAATGTATTCTAATATATTAATAACAGACTCCATTCTTTGGAAATGGTGCTTAGCCAATAATTAACAACTGAGGTATCGATTTAGTAGGAAGTTTTAGAGCAGTTGTATTCATTATGGGATTCAGATCAGAATACGACGTTTGTATTTCTTTTCGAAATGTTAGTAACTTTAATAGTAAATGTTATGTGCATGATATCCAGTTAATCTATTTCTTCTAAAATGTGATAGGTGCAATAAATTTTATTCTAACACTGTAGAAATTCTGTAATATTAATGCTTAAATAACCACATCAAATTTTCTCAATCCACATCATAGTAGTAGGGAATTTAGGGATGCAGAATACTGTTGGTATGAAGCCTGGGATTTTTTTCTTTCCTCAAACTCTGTCATGTCAGTGCTTTTTAATGTTCACAAGACAGTAAACTTCAGTATTGTTTCCAAGAGATGAGCTAATAAGGCACACAACTGGACTAGGGTAAAATACACTCAATTAATATCCTAAATGCAGTTCCCTGCCATGGCAGAACACTGAATACTCCCACAGGAAGAGGAGGAGGAGGAAAAAATGCCATATGAATTTAAACTCATTCCTTGAATTAAATCCCACTTTTAAAGTTTTTCCTGGCAGTCACACACTGCAAATAATCCATAAAAAAGCTTTTCTCCTATCGGGATGAGCCATTTCCATCACAAAGCTGTCATCTTCCAAACACTAAAAATGTAAAATATATTTGAATACAGCAAGGCTGGATGTAGGGCCCACATGATTTGACTGAGTGCTGGTTTTTGGCAAAATATTTTAATCTGTTGGACACTCCCCAAGTTGTAAAAGTTAAAAAGCACCATGTTGCAAAAGTCATTCATGAACGTAAACATGCTGAGCACTATTTCTGCATTAAATACAGAGAGCTCTCAGTGTCACTGCAAACACACTTTCCTGTATAGAAATATACATAATTTCTGATCCCTGCCAGTGTGAGATAATGCTTTGTGTGCATGTACAGCCACTCACTCTGGGATGCAGAGATAATCCAAACACACCAAAGCCTGAGAAAGCAGATAAATAGTGCCAAAGAGGGCTGAACATTCACCATTCCCCTCTTTTAGCTGCCCCCTAAATTCATCCGATGTTGTGGGGAATGCAGTTATTTACACACAGTTATTGAAGGGCATTTTCACTGGGTGCTGAAATTCTTCCAGCAGACCTTCCTAAGCTTGGAGGGGAACCAGAGGTGACACTCTGACATTATTCTGATGAGATAAACACCAGGCAAAGTAAAATGGGAATTGTATGGAATCAAATCCAATTTGATTGTATCCAACAGCAGACTTTCTACCCTACCCTAAGAGCAGCCAACTAAATAACTGAATAACAAAGACACATGAACTTTTGTACACCTATCATCTGTTGCACAAATGTACCTCTTTCATCCTTTAAATTAGCAGAAAAAAAAAAAATTAACCTTCCCAACTGTACGAACTGCAAAGCATCCAACCTGCTCAGCCACTTTTCAGCAACACAGCAATCCCTTGTCACCTGACTCCTGTACTTTTGACCCTCCAAAAAATTCCCAGCTAAAACATGTTGACATGTTTTTACATGTGATTCAATAATGATTGCTCTCAATAGTGTCAGATACTTATCAGACATTCAGATCAATGTTCTTTGCCTCTCATGTGCTCCATCTTTCTAAATATTACTTTTTCCAGGGAGCTTTCAAAGCACCCTGTCAAGGTGACTTCAGGCTGTCTGCACGGGGAGCGTGGGCTCAGGGCACAGGGAGGGTGAGCTGTTGTAACTGCAATTGCAACAACCTGAGGAGCATTTAATGAACACCAGGAAATTAACGTGCAGTTGTGCTCTGGATTCAAGTTACCTTCAACAGTTTCACTCGTGAGTCTTCTATGGGATTACAGGCTTCAAGAGAATCTTCCCCCTTCTTTTTTTGGGGTCAGCATAAAACATGTTACATAACGTTGTGCTCAGTATTTTATTCCAGAAGAAAAATAGGTGGAAACTTTCTGAGGAAAACGTAGCATTGAAAACTGTTTATTATAAGAGCTAGGTGAAAAATATGATTTTAAAAGCCTAAATAATAGCAAACTGGGGAAAAGAATACTAAAGCATCCACTATAAAAACTCGGCATTAAGCTAGCCCCAATGTACCTCCTTTTGTGTTACAGTGTTTCTTACTTATAACCAAAAAGCCAGGATTTTAAAATGATTTTTCTGTCTTACATACTTCAGAAAAACATTGTGCATGCTGATACTTAAAACTATAGTAACTACTGAACAGAGGAAAAAAACCCAAACCTAAAACAGCCTCAGATCCAGCACCTGGGATTGGAGTTCCTGTGAAATAATGATACCAGAAAGGCTCAGAACAGAAGTGCTTTGTCTTGAGTTCTGAACTAAATAAACTGGGTTAAAATTGTAAGTTTATGGGCCAACAGCTTCCCTAGCAAATTCTTAAGCAGTCCTGGATGTTGCTTTATACGCTGGAGAAATCAAACTATTTTCAGTGATGTCATTTTCTGATACCGATAAACTAAACTCCCTCTGCCAGTCAGAAAGAAAACACCACAATACAGGGCTCGGATAGGGATTATCAGCACTCATTAGGGGATCATTAAAGAAGGGGACTTGCTCAGCTGGTACACAAAGTGAGGGAATCCTGCCACCCACCCCTCACAGCTTTCTGAGAAAAGGTCCTCCTATCACAGCACAGAATTTGATGGAAATATTTAATTCTTTTCCAAGTGTACTTTTCCAGGGGAAAAAGCCCCAAGATACTGTTCTCTGAAGAACACAGAAGTAACTTACTGAAAACACAATGGGTAAGTGCTGTCTGAACCTGAACTAAAAGATGAATATTCCCCCCGCAGCCCTTTTATAACAATAAAAAAGACAAAATATTTGTGGGGAAAGAACACGATTTCATCTTTTATTTAATTTCAAAATCATTAATGCACTTCAAAAAGAACTTAAATATAACCTGCATAATGATACATTAATGTGAAATTCTACAAAGTCCTGACTTTGTTACAGTTTCATAAACCTACTGTATTTTCTAATAAGATATCTGGCAAGGTTTGGATTTTATAATGTGTCTGAAAACTAAAAGGTAGACATTTCTTTGATCTTGTTTTCTGTTGGGTTATTCTTTCTCTATGGCATTAATATCCTAAGAATATGTCTGACATGACTTGGTCCTACTTTTGCCAGCCTTTCTATTTTCAAGTAAAAGTTTTTCCAATTCCCCCATGGAAACTGCCTTGCTTTGCCCATGAAGGCATAAACATTTTTACCTGCCCAGGTGTAGAAAATGATTTCACACTTGTGAGCTGTCTGTCACTCCTGGAAATGTCCCCCATCCCAAAAGCAGCGTCTGTTTGTATTCAAACAAACCCCTATGTCTGCCAATAAACAACATTCCATGGCTTTGCTACTGCTCTTTGCCTCTGCAATACATGAAAGATTTGAAAAGCTGTGTGTGATGTTATTCTTCTCTTGGAAATATCGGTGATCTTCAACCCAGAGGGTCAGCACGTGGCCAGCGCCAGCGCTGTCACACGCTGGCACAGCCGCAGGGTCTGTGTCACTGCACCAGTCATTCTGGCCGAGGAAGGTGGGAACTGGCCTTGCTATTTTTGACCAGAAATGTTCAACAGTTAAAGTGACATCATTTGAGGACACAACCAGAAAGCGGAGGATCCACAGCTAAGAACTATTTAGGAGAAAGCTATTTATGTATCATTTCACAATTCTGCTATTTTTAACAGCTAATCCTAATCTGTAGATTTCTTTCCAGCTGTGAAGAATCTACCAAGCTTGATTAGATCACTAAAGACTCTGTACTTTGTATTTTGCCCATAAGAATTGTGGAGAGAGTGGGGTGTCTATCAGTTCTAGGGTGGAAAATCTCCATGTGCCTCAGTCACCTCTGTTCCTATGGATTTGGAATCCTCTGAAACACTGTATGTGAGATGAAAACTGTCCACAGAGATCCTGGTTCATGGAAACTCGCCTGCTTTCATTAAAAATCTCACTGCCATCCCATTCCTGTCTTTGACAGCATTTGCTGCTTTCACTCGAGGAGGAAAGTGTATAATCAAGTTCTTACAGTGTTTCAGAAAGATTAATAATTATAGGGTTATGCAACATTAACAATAGTGGTACAAGCGAAGCAGCTATGTTAAAATTTAACAGCATTAAAAAGAGGGGAAGAAAGAGATTGAGAAAATTTCAGTTCCCTTCTCTGTCATGTGTTCCTGTCATCGTCTTGGTTTTTTCTATATTTAAAATGCTTTAAGAATTTCTTCTGCAAGTCATCTAAGAGGGAAGCTAACAGCAAATCTCTCCATTTCATGTTGTGATAAATAGAAGGATACACCACAATTCAAGCCAAGAATGTACAGTTAAATACTAACATTGATAACATTGATAGCTAATTTCTTGCCCCTTTTATTTTTCTACAACATTTATGGAATAAATTATTATACTGAAAAATATATTAATTAACTTTCTGAGGAGTGCTATTTTGAATAATTATGTCTAATGATATTTCTTTAATCTAAGTACATGTGACATTTTCACATACAAACCACAAATCATACACTGCAATTTTGTCCACAGACTCTGGGATTCTTGGCAACTTGACTGCTTTATTTTTAAATCAGCAATTTGTCTTCAATTGGGCCAGAATACCAACAGCTAGCCTTGCAAGAAATTATTATTATTGCCATACCCCATTATTCTTTTAAGGAGATTCCTTCTCTCAGCAAGCAAGTTTTGTGTGAGGAACTGAAAGTCATCGCTGTGACTTTTTGTAACCCCTCAAGCAGGCGTGTGAACAGCTAAACATGTGGCTCTGATGTAGACTGAGGGTGAGCTACTGGCACTTTTTACTGTTCTCATTTCTTTTATTTGCTAAATAAATACCAACAGCTGCAAATTCCTGTATGCCGATGGTTGATCTCTTTAAAAAATCAGCTGTACTTAAAAAGAATCTTATTAAAATACTATTGAGAGTATTACTGAAAAGAAATTCTGAAGGGACATCCAGATTCCATCCAGTGCAGTGTAATAGAGCACTGAATATCAGGGTAAGAAACTCCTGATGCAAAACTCCCCCTGCAATTTTTGGAATCACGTCTAATCCACGAGATCACAAGGGGTCTCCAGCAGCTGAGTGCTTCCCACACCCTCCCCTTCCTGAGCTTTGCCTAACAAAGGTGTGAACATCTGGTTTAAACCTTATTGCTGCCCTCTGTACAAACGAAGGAATTCTTTTGCAGCATCTGAGGTGACCCTTCACCAACAGTGACATTCGTGGTGTAGAGAGATATGACCAGGATGGAAATAAGCACAGCTATGATCTAATTCCATCACACCCACCCAAACTGGCTGAACTTCTGGATTTAGAGCCTGGGTTTGATCTCAGCACAGCATCACAAAACAGGCTGAACACCACACTACGTGCAAAGCAGACTGGTTTTCACTGGGCTCTAGGAAGCCAGTGTTAAAGTCATGGCACACCTTTCTGACAAAAAAGATGGGCTGCTAAAACCTCTGTGGCACGGTGTGAAAAATGAATTCAGTCAGACAATGGTCTCATTCTAATCCTCAATTATTTCAGATGTAAACTGGTACTGGACTTGGTTCATTTTGGAACTATGGATTACTTCTGACAGATATATACATATATATATATATATATATAATGGTCGCTGAGTCAGACAAGATAATCTGGAGACAAATACTGGCTCCTTTGAAACTGGCTGTAAAATTTCCATCAATTCACTTAATTTATTTTTTGCAGGACAGCAATGGCAGTATCTGTTTTGAACAGGAATGCTGGACCTCTTGGTCAGTATCTGACCATAAACGTAAAATCTCCACCAACACGGACATACAGACCATGCAGGCACCAAACAGAACCTCCTCCTTCCTCAGACCCTCTAAGGGAATCACTGCTCTTTAATCTGAGATCAGGGAAAAAGTGCAAACTATTGATCCTGAGATGACAATAATTCATAAAGTGGTCAATAAAGAGCTTCCTCCCAAGATTTACATCTCAATGAGAGCAGAGAAAGTTGCCAATTCCATTCTGTTTGTCATCTCCCCCGGATTATCAATGGGCCATGTGCTGTGAATCACAGCACTCAGCCGGATCTTGTATCTTGCCAGTTGCATCTTGCTTTTACTATTTGTTCTGGGATGTTAAAACCACTATTGTAAGCAGTTCAAAAATACATGCTGGAAAATTGTTAATGCCCTAGTCATACAATGTCATTTTGAAGCTCCCTGGGAATTTAGATTTGCACAGCTTATTAGGATATGACCTTTCCCTTGATTTTTTTTATTTTAAGATCAAGTTAAGATGAAATTTCCCCAGTGGGAGTTGCTGTGTTTCCTTCACAGATAAGGAAAAGAGCGATGGCAGCTCCGTATAGAGACAACTTTCATACATTTCTGCAGCACGGACAACTCTGTGGGCTTGACAGACATCCAGTGCATTCCTAGAGGCTGAGAGGGAAGTTAACCAAAAAAACCCCAGCAACATGGCAAAGGTATTTCCCCAAATCTTTCCCTTTTTTTTTTTTTTTTTCAGCGTCATCTCAGAGTAAATTGTGAGGAGTTTTAATGCCTGTGGACTCTTGCATTCAGAGCACTGGGGCAGTACTGGCTGCAAGATAACGACTTTTTTCTGGAATACATTCCTATTCTTTTGTGGAATTACTACCTCTACAGCACTCCCTTCCTAAACAGAGATTTTGTCTCACAAATTCACACACTTCAGCACTTCCACATTTGTCATGTTGGTGTAATTTTTCCTGGGATCTCATGAAGCTGATCTAAGAGCAGGAGATTGAAAAATTGATTCTCAAAATCAGTGCCATGGCATGATTAACAGCTACCAATCACAGTGGTTAAATACTTATATATATTAAAATTTTTTAATAGTTTAAAACAGGGATACTCCAACACTTCTTAGTCTTTATGCCTCTATGTCAGTGAAACCAACAAAAAGAATTGGTTAAATAATCAGAAGCTGAATGATGCTTATATTTTAAAATTTTCAAATGGTCAAGATGGCAAAAACAAATAAATTTTTATTAATAAGTAATTAGTATTAGTAATAAGTAATTTGTATTAGTAATAAGTATTAATAAGTATTAACTTATTAATACTTAGTAAGTTTTTATTTAGGAGAGAATATTTTTCTCACTAAAAGTGGAATCCATTGGTCAATAAAAGGATCACCCAAAAGAACAAAATATTTTGCTTTTTGGATATTCAGGGTGAAAGTTTTACACATTAAACCTCTGCTATGCGAACAACATTTTTGCTCAACTATAGGTACCAAAAGAAAAGGAAGTGCTGATGGAACACAGTGAATTTCTTTGTGTATAACTTTTCCTATAAATAGTCTGACTTAGTAGCTGGGGTGGGCACTGTGCACGGAA
The DNA here is from genome assembly GCA_013400915.1 of Pardalotus punctatus. Taxonomy (NCBI): domain Eukaryota; kingdom Metazoa; phylum Chordata; class Aves; order Passeriformes; family Pardalotidae; genus Pardalotus; species Pardalotus punctatus. Next base: position 31,493 of record VZTX01017941.1, on the reverse strand, counting down.
CATTCCCACAACGATGCCCCAGTAGAGCGAGTGTTTGAAGGTCACGGCAATGACAAACCCACCCAAAGATTCAAAGGGCTCCTAAAGCAGCCCCGCAGACTTTACGAGTTTCCTTGTGCGCGGCTCTCCGGGAGCGAAGCGCAGCCGCTGTAACTCAGCCACGCTCTCAGAACCGGCCCTGTCCACTGCCCTGCCCCAGCTCTTGGCACGGGGATCTCCCCACGAGTGGAATTTGCAGTTCCAGCAGCAGCCCTTCCTCCTTCCACGGCTCACAAGAGATACGGGTTCACGGCTCCAGCTGCAGGCAGCAGCCAGCCTTCACCTGGTGTTAGGCTCTGGGCAGGAGTTAATCTGCAATTAATCCCAGCCTAATCTGTCTCTCCTGGGCAAGCACAAAGTCATTATCTGCATCACCAGTCCGAGAGCTCTATGACACTTATGTAGCCAACAAGAGAGTAAACAAATCCCCACTGATAGCATTTAGTGCCTATCGCTGGGGAGCACTCTGATGTCACACACACTGAACTTTCCTGCCAATCAATCCACCATGACTCTGGGAAATGGTAATAATACAGGAGGAAAAAACGACCAGCTGAACACGCCAAACTTACAGGAAGGGATCGAATGGATAACATAATTTCTAATACAACAGGGTATCAGCAGTGTTTGAAGAGTGATTCAACAGACATTGAGTATCTGTTTTACTGTGGTGACACAGAGCCAGTGCAGATGCATAGTGTAAGCACTAAAAGTTTATTTACAGAGGGCAGGACTGAACATTTCATGCGAACACATTCAGGCCATGATAAAGAGCTTTGTCTCCCATTAGTAATTTAAAGAATTGTGATTTGGTACTCCCAACACACCTATAATTGAATTCCTCAGTCATAAAATCACTGGTGCCAAACAAGTTCTGATATCTTTTATCAAGCCTCTTTTTTCTTGTCATTTGTTAACATATTTCTTAGGAAGCTTTTCTTCTTTTTATAGATACATTTGCCTTAGTTATAAATTAACCCTGGAATTTACTCTCCCAGAGGCCACAAACTGCTTTTTTATTCTCTTGGAAAAGTTTCAGGCTCTATGAATTGATGATTTGAAACCATTTTTGAATAACAGCTGGTGGTTCAAATACAGAGGAAGGAAATTCAAAAGATTGACAAAGTAGTTGGGACTGAACTGGAAATGTTTAAATGCCGTTCTGGGCCTTCTGCTCTGAAGCCATGATTAATTTACCAAAAGGGAACCCATTTCCCTGTGGGATTTCTGGTGCTTCCAGTTCCCTGTAGGAACTAAGATACAACCTCGTTCTGAACTGAGGAACTTCTTACAAGTCCCATATTTCAGTGCTCCAGAAGCTGGCCAGCACATCCCAAAGGCATGCGGAATACTTCACATTTCGGAGCACATTAGAAAACATCAATATTTGTTTAACAGATTGATTCATATAATGCTCATTAAAAGATCATTTTTCAGTGGATCATGTAATTGTAAAGAAACAAAACTTGTAATATTCACTGTTTTTTGTCGTGTCTCTGTTGGGATCTTTCTCTTCATCTCAAGGGCTTTGGAAAGCCTTGGCTTTTTTCAGCCAGAACTGACTACAAATGTAGAGGACTTTCAACAAAAAGGGCTGAAATTGTTGTTAGACTTGCTACTGAAAGAGCAACAGTTTGAGCTCAATTTGTTAAAAATACCAGAAAATCCAGATGAATCATTCATAAAAGACATATCCATAGGAAACTAAGTGAATTAGTTCTACAGTTCAAAGAACTATTTGTATTTTTAACAGCCACAATAATTCCCACATTATTTCCTTTATTTGTCCTTCTGTGTTAGTCTTATTACAAACCATTTAAGTTGGAAAATTTTGATTTTCTATTAACACATCACATAGCCATTTTTTTGTCTCACAAATTCACGCACTTCAGTACTTCCATGCTTGTCATGTTAGTATTATCTTTCCTGGGATTTCATGAAGCTGATCTAAGAGCACAAGGTTGAAAAATCGATTCTCAAAATTAGTGCTATGGCATGATTAGCAGCTACCAACCACAGCGGTTAAATACTTATATATATTAATAATTTAAATGTTTAATTAAAAATTAATTCCCATTTTAGCTAAAATTTTCCAAGGTGGAGAAAATTTGAAAAATATGCCTTCGAGCTTCAGAAAACACGGAACCATCTTACAGAACTTTGCATTTCTGGATTACTCTCGCAGTTGGGAATGGCTGTGGTTGTGCTGCTGCCTCCACCACATGTAATAAGGTGATGACTTCACAGGAATGAATGGTTTGGGTTGGAAGGGACCTCAAAATTCATCCAGCGCCATCCCAGGCTGCTCCAAGCCTCGTCCAACCTGGCCTTGGACGCTTCCAGGGATCCAGGGGCAGCCACAGCTGCTCTGGGCACCCTGTGCCACCCTCACAATTATGAATTTCTCTCTAATATCCAACCTAAATCCACGCTCTTTCAGTTTAGCCAGTTTGAGGTGGGTTAAAAATGACACTGTTCTGTTTTTAAAAAATTCCTTTAAAAATTACTCTTTAATTAAGACTAGCAAAAGGGATTGAGGAGTCCTGGGGTATTTTTCCTGTATAAATAAATACTTTCCCCCATCTCTAGTTTCCCATATTCAGGATAATGTCCTTACAAAGGTAAACAGAGCTTCCTCCTCTCTATGCTGTTTGAGGTTGCCAGTCAATTATTTCAAGTTAAAATATTAAAATTTTCATCTGAAATTGTGCTTTGGGTCTCTGAATTGCCCTATTTTTATTCGGAAATCAGTCTCTCATTCTTTTGAAAAATCTTACACCTTATTTTATATTTCTTCCTGAATGCTTCACCTGTTTAATTACCTATAGAAGTCTCTTGATGTTTCCTTTTTAAGTCTCAAAAAACCATGATCATTTCTGCTCCTTTAATTGAATCAATGATCACACAGCTGAAAGCATTTAACAGTTAAAACATTTATCAACTTCTAAAAGAGAAATTAAGTTTAAAATAATGGCTACACTGTCAAATATTTTAGCTCTCGAGTTTTCAGGTCTTAAAATACACATCCATCTTTTAGATTTTACACTTCTGTGCTATTTAATGACAATAAAATGAAAATTCCATGGTGTATTTGTTGATAATTTGGGGCTAATCAGTCAGTGTGATGGTGAGCAGGGATCAGACTGCACTGGCTGCCCTGAAGGATCAGAACCGTGAATTATCCCCAGGTCTAACCCCATTCTCTCACACCTTGTGTACACAGTTCATAACTTTGTTTGCCCTCTGTGCTTTCACTTGAGCCAGGAGGAATGTTCAGAGCAAACAAGTTGTAATGTATTCTTTACAGTGAGTTACAATGTTAGATGTCTGTAGTTCTCAGAACAGACAGTAGGACAATAAAATTTCAAATTATTTTCCAGAGTGTTGACTTTATCATATAGAAGTATTTTATTAACAACTGCTCAGGACAGATGTATAAATAAAGAATTTTGCCATCATGTCACAAGCTCCAATAACGTGTTCTCTCCCCAGGGGTTAGAAAAAAAATTTAGGAGTATTTTTAAAGATTTTGGGCTTTATTTAATGTGTTCTTTTATTTATTTACGTGGCAGCCAACTGAACAGACAACACAGACTAAAATGACCTATAGAGATTTTACTTTTCATAAAATTCCAACTTTTACTTTACCCAATATACAGTTCCTTTCTTGTGTGCCACAAGCTTTCTTACAAAGACCTCCACATTATAAATCACTAATCTTTTCAGGCTAAAAATCTACGAGTGGAACATTAGGCACAGGTCATCTCTAAATCCACGGGGAGAAAGAAACTTAAAAAGAAATGAAAGCACATTTCAGCTGGTTCCATTTCAGCTCTCCCAATAAACTGAAGAGCACCAGGACTCTCACTCTGGCCATGCCTGTCCCACTCCCATCACCAAGCTCAGTTGTCCACACTGGGTGGGCACTGGGAAACAGCCTCTTGTGAATGGTCCATGGCCTGTGCTGGCTCCCAAAATATTTCTGGGGAGTGATTGAGTGGCTCTTAATTGGCTGAGCTAAAACTGGAGGAGGGACAATTTGAAGAATTTATCTGTTGAACCCTCCCAAGTTAGAGCCCTCTCTGATTTACTGGAATGGCTCAAGCCTTTGTGTTCAATTAGACTTCTCTGAGACTGGGGAATGTCGTTGCTTTGGAGTTTTGTTTTGGTTTTTCCTCAGTTATTTAATTGTGGATCAGCTTTCCTCCCTAGCTGTGCTCCCAGTTTCTGCCTGCCAGCTGGGAATACCTGCAGCAGGTTCTCACGGCTCTGGAGCTGTTCAGATCAGTGTGAACAAGGCTCACCTAAATCTCACCAAAGATGCTTTTCTCTCGTACTCTTTTTTACTGAGCACTGAACTCTTTCTCCCAAATTTGCACTTCATTTCAGTGAAATATCTGTGCAACAAAACCTGCAGAGATGGGCAGCTCTAAGATACAAGTTCCATTCTTGATAATGATCAAATTCCTGTAGTTGCCATCTAACAGAGGCATTTACCCATCGATCTTTGTGCCTCATAAAAACACAGGAAATATTTTGCTGCTTCAAGGCTCCACAATATGAGAACAGCAATGCTACAACAAATTGGAAAGCAGTTGTAATTATTAATATTTATATGTATTCATATTTATATGTATTAATATTTAGCATTGTGAGTATTTTTCTCATCTCCTGCTCTGAGAATAGCAAAGAACACACTAGCAGCTCAGAATCACCCCTAGCTCCTAGGATAATCCACATTCTACATGGATATAAAGGAAAACTCCCTATTCATCTGCTGGATTGTTCAGCACCAAAGGGCAGAAGGGAACCAGTTCTGAATAATGGCTTATGGAAGATGCAGGCAGGAAAATCCTCTGGGCTCTGGCAGTAACTCTTCCCACTGCCACACTCCTCTCTGCAGTAGACTTCCCAATTTTTCCCTCTGATTTAATTTCAGGAATTCTTATTCAGGAGATGTTTTCTTTGAGGAACTACACAACAGTTTAAATGACACCTTGGAATCAGACAACAGTGCTATTTAGTATTTAGCCTACATTGCCTTTATTTCATTTCCATATTCATAGCTAAATGAGCCCTCTATCACTCTGACTGTTTTGAACTCCAGAGAATTCCTTCCTTCCACAGAGCGACTGCCAGGTATAATTACTACATTCATTAGCCTTTCCTGGAGTAATTGTCAGGAAAGGGGCAACCATACCTACAGCCATTTCTTCTTCCTCCTTGCTTTCTTCTGCTTTCCTTCCAGGACAATTGGAGGTTCTGTCTACTTTCTCTTCCCTTATTCCCCTCAACCCTTTCCCTCCCTTTATTCCTCCCTTCGAAATTTTGGGGAGGAAAGGGAGAGATGGTCTCACCGTTCCACTGCTTTCACACCTAGCAATTTGTTGTGGTTTTGTTTTTTTAATTTCAATCCATTCCCTGTGCCACTCAGTGGAGATTCCCAGTACAGCTGTTTCCCCAGTGCCAACAAAAGAGCCGCCCTCGTGTCTAAGGGTCAAACTGGAGCAGAAATTCAAAATTGCCACATGCTTTCTGACATTGTGCTGTGCCTTCCTGTTCTTGCAGAGGCGAGGAGACAGGAATCTGTTGCCCAGCCTGCGTCACAGGAGGTAGGCACGCTCTGGGGCAGCAAATTTAGTGTATGGACGAGTTATTGTTATTCTAAACTTACCTCAGACTGCAGCGATATTCACTGCCTGTTCTGCTGTCCTCAGTGACAGGAAAGCTGTCACTTGTTGTTAGCGTATCAGACAGTTCCTGTTCTCAGAGGAGCCATAAGTAAGGCTAGATTTAAAAAACAGAGCAAACTTGGGCAGAAAAAGAACAATGAGTAGGGATGCCAAAATACAGTGAAAGACCACGTTATGGCATTGTCAGCATATCTTAAACCAAGAAAAGCTGAAAATCTCATAAGAGACCAGAGAGAAGAATTCAAAATCAAGAAGGTTCCAACAATAAACTTCAAGCTTTGAGAAAGAAATTCAAACATCTGTATTTTTTTAAACAGTTCCCCTGTTTTTAAATACTTTCATTGGCAAAAATAAAAAGGGCTAAATAAATAAAGAAAACTAGCAGTCATAGTTAATCTTCCCACTGTCTTCCTTTGAAATTTCCTTCAATTAATTAATTAATTTCCTTTCCTGATATTCACTGTGGACAGCTTCTTCCCTTTTTCCCAGCTCCCTTCTCTGCTGGGCCTCCAAAGTCCCACACTGGCCTTAGATCCCTGCCCTAATCCACCACTGCAATTAATCTAATCACGCTGCACACCAGTAGCCTCTATTAAGATTAAAGATAATCTTGCTATTTCACAAGATTAAAAAAAACAGAGCCAATCTTAACGTTGCACCTTACTCCACCTATTCTGCATAAATACTGTTTCAAGGATATTGTAAAATAGGAGACCACTGGTGATATTGTTATCTTTTAAAACCAAAATTGAGAGAATACACAGCAGCTCTCTGGGTTTTCGTCTGATCTCTCGCCTACTCGCAGTTGGCACCCTGATGACCCAAAAAAAGAGTGGAAAGAAGTGCACATGACTTCCCCATCCTCAGTGTTACATCACAAAGGATGAAACAGCAGATTATGTACAGCTCACAGTGCTGCTGTGCTGTGTGCAACCCTTTTCTTGCATAAAAAATGCCCTTCTCAACAAAACTGTGACTCATTAAAAAATTGACAGATACCGATGGAAACAGTGAGAGACACAGACTCCTTTCGTAATGGGACTCGTGACTGTGGACTCTGACATTGGCCTGCGAAGGGGATTTTTCATATAAATTAAGGTATGTCTGTGGGCAAAATAGATCTTGAATATTCTGGTTTTGGATTATGATTTTCATTGCCAAAATTTTTTCAAGACGATGTCTACTTCAAGAAAATATCTTTGCTGTAGGAAAAATGGGATCTTGACACTGAAGGGTTTCCCAGTACTTCAAGCACTGTCAAGAATTCCTGCCTACGCCAGCTGTGCTGTAACCACTATTTCTTAATAAATCAGTAATCCTGATCTAAGAAAATAATTCCTCAAATGTCATTACCTGTGTCAGAATGCAACTTGCATAACCTGATGTGTTACCCTATCTGAAAACCTGAAGCAGTGCAATGATTTCCAGCGTGTATTTCATCCCAGGGGTTGGATTCCTGCACAAAGCACGAAACGAAAGCAGATTTTGTGAACATAATAAATATCCTGGCGAAGCTGGCCACACGTGGCAGGCCCAGGGAACAAGACTTTGGGCAGTGCCCAAAGGAAGCCGTGCAAGGAACCCTCTTGGGTCTCCTATTCATCATGGCCTAATGTTCTTGCCTGCATCACAAAAACAATTCACCAGTTGGAGACAATTGGCGAGCTCACATCACAAATAATGCTCCAAGAAGCTGGCAAAGCAGGGGTGCAATTTGCTTCCAATGGCTTTTCTTAAATGTAAACAGCCAAACAATAATAAATAAAAAAAAAAACAGACCCAAACAAGCAAGCTAGGAACTACTAATTAAGCTCCCATCGGATTTTTTGAAATTATTTTGTATTGCCCTAATAATGAAAAATACATTGAAACCATTGGTAAAAACCTGAGCTTTCAATGGAATTAATGAATATTTGCTTTTTTCCTATTTTGAATTCAAGACCTGCCATAATAAACTTTTGTAATACCAATTTGGAATCTTGTTCTGTAGTCAATTGTAACAATTCATATTTAGATGAGCTCTTTACTAAATAATCCACTTCAGGCCAATTCAGCAATTCTGGCAATAGCTGTAGTGTAAATGTGAAAAAAAAACAACCACCAAAATCCAGGAAAACAAACCCTTTAAATGGCACTTATTTCATTCAGAGCACTGATTTAATGTGAAACCCTTTTGTTCCAAATAAGGCTTAAAGTTTCATCTTGTTTATCATCTCAAACCATCTTCAGCAACAGCTGGAAATTCTGAAAGTGAAAGCACATTTGCAGAACTTTTGTTTCCACATTCTGTAATCATGTTCTAGGCAAAACTCAGAAAGTCTGCACCTCTCTATGAGTGCCTTCAGATATGCACCCATTTGTTAAACTATTTATGTTGCCAACTACCATGGGATATTTGAAATAAATAAAACAATAGCCTGTTTTTCGTTGTATTTCTAATAATTTCAAACCTCAAATACGCTACCATGCCTTGATGTACAAACAAGGCATCTCAGATACGCAGTTTAAGGGCAAATGTTGGCATCTGGGAATGACGACAAGGAAGAAATACAGTGAAACCCTTGCAGAGCTTTAGTGACTCCGTGAAATAAATCCATCCCCTGTCAGTGGTTAACTTTAGGGGCATTGGAGGAGTAGCTGCATTGTTTGGTCAGGGCAAGAACTTTGTTTTAGACACACAACACGCTAGAAAGCAAATAAATATTGTATTTTTTCCTCATCCTGAAGGAAATGAGACCCTCAGCTGGGGCCTCTTCAAAATTTCTCCCAATTTCATTACATGTGCTCCTGAATAAGTTTAGAGAATAGAGAATAAAGATAAACTCAGAGTAAATAAAGCAACCTTTTGCCCTCATGTACTTCTGTACTTGCTTATCTATAGATTTCTCTGGGTGTAACTGAAAATAAAATTTGGGGGTTTTTTTTTCATTCATAGGTAGGATTAAAAATCAATTTAGCAATACACCACATAATAACATGCTTCTGTGAAGCTTAAAAACTGAGATTCAGCATAAAATATCGTAGCTGAAATACCACTGTAGGGAACAGCAACTCCAAGGAAAACACATTCAAGATGAAAGGATAAACTCTCAGTTTTATTTACTGTAGACATAAAAAGTCAGTACCTAAACCTACCATGAGGAAATATGTACATTATGAAAGGCAGTAAATAGAAGTGGCTGCATTTTTCCACAAGCCCCCATATTAGATAGCACCACAAAGCACCAGGTCCAGGTAGTAAAACCTGTTTTTCTGACCACCCCTACTAGAAGATCTTGGTGTGAGCGTTAAAGCCTGTAATTAACATTTTTCTTTTCATAGTTCCTTTTTTTGGCGGAACAATGTGAGTCTTTTGGTAGCCTGACATCTCTCTCGAAGCACCATGGCTGAGCACTCAGTTCACAGCAATATTAAAATATTCCCCCAGCGCAGGTGGTGAAAATGGACATCAGTCTATTTGTATACAGATGGCAACCTAAGTTCAAAGCCTCTCAAACTTCAGAATTGCTGCTACACAGCCACAAATAGTAACAGCAGTTACACAACCCCTCTGTTCAATAAATCTAAACAAACACACAAGTACTATGGACTTCTCATGCAATATTATAACATAAAATCCCACTTTATGCAATGCGCTGTAATCACATATTGTGTAAAAAGTTTAAGACAAGATCATAATTCTGGGCAGGACTGCTTTGTGTAAATATGAAATTCTCTGCAAAGTAAATGCTTAAACTCAGCGGAAAAACACAAGATGCAATCAGAAAACTTCCACTGCTCTGCCTTATCCTAGATCAATATTCCATACAGCTGAAAGTGTTTGGATGCAAATCATGTATTTAGAATTTTATACATCCAGGTAAACTAGATGGATTGCAGCTGGTGGTCTATAAAAAAGTATAGGGTAGTGGCAAAAGGAAATCTAAAATATGTCACAATCTGATCTGTGATAAAGAGGAAAGACATCAGTCCCCATGGAGCTCATGAAATTCCAACAACCCGTAAAGCAGCGTGAAGCAGACTATTTTATAATAGTATAATAATAGCTGTTAGAAGACCAAAAGTAGAACTCATGCCTAATTTGAAGCCTAGAATAAATTAATCCCAACTGCAATGTCTGCACCAAATGTTGGCGTTTCATTGGAGTTGAAATACGTTAAGAAATTGATCACATAAATTCCAGTAAAAGGGACAGATAAATACACTCCTCCTGTTACACTGGTATTTCTTACAAGTTTGAAAGAAAAATATGCAGGACTTCAGCTATAATATATACTCATGGTTATTTAATTTCAGGCATTTAGTCTCACTGAGCAAACAGCAATTCCTTTAGAGCTGGACCCTCAATTTGGAGCCTGCTAAACCCACAGACACACAGTAATTCAGTAGTAATTGCATGGAAGCAAACTGTAGAGAGGACTACATTTTTATCACTGCAAACCTGATCCTACTGAAACAGCAGATCCAGCACTGACCTCAAGGAAGCTGGGATTTTTTAGCTGGGATGTTTTCTTCTTGACTCTGCATCTTCCAATAAACCAACACGTTTCTTTGCTACCGTGGGGTGCTCTGTATATTTTCTATTGGGCTGTTACCCAATATTTATTATCTTGCGTTATCAGAAATTACATAGGGCCTTTCAGCACTGCTGGGATAAATTGGAAGCCGTTCCTAACATAGGGTTAATCCCTTCCCTACACACACACATCCCCTATAAGCATGTCCATAACCACACACATATGTTCACCCCAGCAGCCACGCAGTGCTCTCTGCCCACACATACATCCCCAGAGCCCCGTCAGCTCCGTGTTTTTTAAATTGCTAATTATCAACCAGCAGAGTAGACTTTGGGATTCAGAGACTTGAATCCATAGACTTTGTCCTGAATGTGCAGACGGCATGGCATGGAGGAGATCTGCTTAGTCATGAGGAAAGGGGGTGGCTTATGCAAGTCCACAGAGCATCTCCTGCTATTCAAGTCCATTCCAGAAATTCCCAACCCGGCTTTGGAGGTGGTTCCTTATCCTCCCCTTTCTAAGGGACACGGTTTTCCTATTTCCAGGGAAAGCTAGTGAAACTGCCAAGTAAAGAAAATGGGATACTGCTTAGAAGTTGAGGAGTTTTTTTGCTGCAAATTTGGGCATTTATTACACATGTCCCTAACTCTTTTTTTGTCACAATGCTGATTAGAATCTATTACCATTGTAAGCATCATTTACTATTGTAAGCATAAAGCAGAAATGCTGAAATTTTAAATTTAATTTTTTGCCACAATCTCCCTCCTATACTGTGTCTCCATTGCAAATGTGGAACTCTTTGCATTCTCATGTCATAGGACAGAACATAGAGTATGGAGGACAGGGGCAATGATTTCATTTGAGTAAGAAGATGGCCCCAATCTTCACCAGGCTGCTAGGTACTACTGCAACACAGGTAATTAAAAATATCTATATAGTTCATGTATCATGAATTTTAATTGGAGAATGATGTCATTGTTTAGTTCAATTCTATAGAGTGGTTTATGAGAGGGCAAACAGGCCAAATAATATAATGGAAGGTGTGGGTGGAGTGGGAGAAAAATGTGAACATCATCAAATTGACTTCAGTTCTGCGAAAGTTTCCAGATAGGAAGACTGCAGAAGAGGCCTTGTTTGGTTTGGTTTTTTCCTTTTTTTTTTTTTTTTTTGCCCCCATCTAAGTTTAAAGAGCAAAAGTCTGAAACAGATTTCGTTTTAATTTGCCCTGCAGTGTGAGAAGAGCTGAGAACTTTGAAGCGGGAGGAAGAGGAAAGCCCATGTGGCAGCAGAAGAGCTGATGCTGAAGTAGAAACTCAGTGTTTCCTATGGCTGCCACATGTATTTTCTCCTTCCTATTTCCTTCTACCTGCAGGATCTGGGAGTATCCCAAGCCCCACTGACCACAGGGTGAGTACCAGGGTGATAATTTGCTCAGCACCAGCATTTTCCACATTGTCCCTGGAACCTGAAAGCAGTACAACTGAAAAAAGATGGACTACCCTACATGCAAAAAAAAGCACAATTGAAAAAACCTCCCTGGACTCTTTCCTTTTTTATAAAATAAAAAGTGGAGGGGGGAACTGACAAAAGGAGTATAAGAGGTTTATCAGTGTAGGAATCAATTTACGTTTCATATTCCTGAGAATCTGAAGACAAATCTTACGGCTCGTTCATTTTACATTCTGCCTTGGAAAAGCCTCCACAGGGAAAAAGATGGGGACAAGGAGGAGATTTTTCCCCCAAGTACTCTGTAAATGAAGTCCTTAAGAACTGACCTGTTAACAGGAACCCCCAAGCTCTGTTTGTGGCATGAGTAGGTAGGACTTGAGTACAACGTTCTCTTGCTTTCGATTATTTCTAACTTTTTGTTAATTCACAAAAAGTTAACTGACACACAAAGAACATTTGGCATAAAGTACCTGAAAAACAGATCTCTGCTGTTAAAAAACTACACATCATTACGGAAATACAGTGTGGAATAACAGCACTTATCATCTAATATCATACTGGATTTAATAAACCTATTAGTGATTAAAAAATTAAACTTGTAGCAATAACTAATGGAAAGTATTGTGTCCATGACTTCAAAAGAACCTAGCATGGAGAATTTATAATTGTAGGATGATTCCTCTTGAGTAACTGCACTGGAAACTTTTACTGCGTGACAGAGGAGGACATGGGAAGAATCCTTGTGAAAAAGCTTGTAAAAGAAACTCAGATTCTGAATATCAAACACGCACAATTAGTGATTCACAACTAGGCTACTAAAAAGGGCTAGCAAAGATATTCAGCTCCACTCTGAACAGATTACATGTAAAAAAAAACCTGAAGAGGGCCTCACCAATCAAGGTGAAAAAAAGTGTTACATTTACTTTTCATTATTTAGTCCATCTTTGTACAAGACAGAGTTTTCATTCTACTTTTCAACTTTCTCTTCTTTTTACAATAAAACTTCTTCAAAATTAAATTTATTAGTCATGAATGCAAGTAGAAAATTATACTGACAGTAGTATAAACTGTGCCTAAATTTATTTTATTGACTTAGGAATGGACTTATGGTTATTTAAAAAAGTCCACAGAAGAGTCAGATTTAGAAGCACTGTTGATAATGGGTATTTTTATCAGTCCCATAATGAAGGTTAAAAGGCATAGCTTCAACATTCTTCAATTTAATGCTGATATTTCACCGCCTTCAATTGAGAATTCATTATATGAAATACAAATTTATAACAGGAAAAATAATTATTTGTATATTCCATATTATAAGGGAAGTTTCACTGACTGCTAATGTTTAATATATTGTATTATCTAGGAATTTGGCATTGAGGCATTTCTAAGAAACACAGACCATCTTAACGCTGTTTAGAAGTATAGAATCTCTGAACCACTACCACTTAGTGAGGTATTTTACAAAACTGATGCCGAAAAACATTCAAATTCAGAAGCTGTCTGTGTAAAAATACCTTTATATTATATTTCTGATTGGTTATCATTCAAAGTCAGTGCCAACTATTTTTTTCAACTCTCTCTCCCCTTGACAAGCCCATGCTTATATTGTGCCACATGCCTTAACACACTGCTAGGAGTGATTTCTTGTAATCTCATAATTAAATCTCTGAGCAAGTTTTGCAGCTTTTTTTTTTTTTTTTTTGTGACAGCCAAAGAGAATAATGATGTCAAACACATCACTTTATGCACCAAATTCTGATATTAATGAGAGCGCACCATATGTAACTTCTTTTCAAAGGAGAGTACTGAGTATCATATGTCACAGTTGCTTGGTGTACACTGGGAATTTTTAGTTAACTAGTAACAAATCATAGTAACCTTTTAAAAGGTAAATTACTTATTAAATTATGGACTGATTGCTACCAGAAAGTAGATATTTTAAAATGGAACCTTATAATCATGTTCTACAGCAAAAGCCTGTTCAGAGGTGGGGCAGCAAGTCACAAATACAAGGTGAGCCCAAACCCCCGATTATTTCAAGGGGAATGATAATTGATCTATCTGATTTAAAGGAACCTAGACTCCACAGTACATCAGAAATTGATTATCCCCTAAGCTTTTAATCACAATAAAATCCAGCCTTACATCACTGATATTAATAAATGCATCCCTGTTAAGTCAGCATAGTATTGTCGTGTGTACACAGTGCCACAAAGTTACAACACCACAGGAACTTGCACTCTCTAGCTGCAGAATACCCTGGGGAGAAATGACACCAGGAAGATTACAAAACGCTCCTGCGAACCTGAGGCATGCCATCAAGACACAATATATTTCAACATAGCATCTTAGTTGCAGGCTTTGAAAGGCTCCCCGACTTTCTGCGATTGGGAAATTGAAAACAACAAAAAAAAAGGCTGTTCATTCATTTCGAGAGGAGCCAGGTGAGCCCAGCAGTGCCCTGGCGGTGCTTTCTCCTAGGGCAGCAGGAGGGGACGCCCCGCTGTGTGCCCGAGCAGCGGATCCATCCATCCATCCATCCATCCATCCATCCATCCATCCATCCATCCATCCATCCACCCATCCATCCACCCATCCATCCACCCATCTATCCACCGTGCTCATCACCTCCACCCCTCCGGGGCACGACATCGCCCCTTCAGCCGCTGAGCATCCTCCGCTGCGCGGCTGCGGCCGGACCCACGGGCGGCTCCGCGCCCGGCCCGGTGCAGCACCATGGACACAGCGCCCGG
>VZTX01017941.1:0-16786 GCA_013400915.1 Pardalotus punctatus | reverse complement strand
GGGCCGGGCTCGGCAGATGCGGTGGGGGCGGCCCCGGGGAGCGCGGCCACGGGCACGGGGAGAAACGGGACGGAGCGGCAGCGGGAGGACGGGGAGGACGGGGAGGACGAGGAGGACGGGGAGGACGAGGAGGAGGAGGCGCCGCCGCCGCGGCTCCTTCCTCCCTCTCGCCTTCGGGCCGTCCCTCCAGCCCGGCCGGTCCCCTCCGGGCCCGCGGCCGCCGAGCGGAATCACCCGCGTGTACCTGAGGGCAGAGCGCGGACCCCGCAGCGCGGCTGGAATTTGATCTCTGCTCCCTGTAATCTCCCGTAACTGAAAATTCACTTTTTCCGGCTGCTGACTGCTTTCTCTTTTGCCTTCCCATTCTCCAGCCAGCTCCGCTCTGCGCTGGGTAAGCTCACGTCAGGCTGTGTCCTGCTGTGACAGGAGTACAGGCTTTTCTGAAAAGGTTGTTAGCAGTAACACCACCCAATCAAATTATTTTTCTTTTTGTTTTCTTTTTTTTTTTTTTTGCTAGAGATTATCTGTGGGCGCTCTCCCCCCCCGCCAGGAATGCAGAGACGAGCGGTATAGGCTGTGTTCGGTACCTCTCCAGAGGCTGCAAGCCCCAACAAGCCTGTCACCTCCTCTATCTCAGCCTCCGAGGCTTTGAAAAAAGAAGTTAGATGTGGAAAAAAAGGCATAAGATCAACAGGCTTTAGAGAGTCATCTTGGAACTCGAGGTGCCCCAGGATACAACAGTTTATCTTGAAAAACTCCTGATCCCTTGGACATCACTGGAAGGTTGAGAGGATCCCAGATTTGCCTCATTATGGTTCTTAGTCATCAAGCATTTTGAAAGAGAGCCCACATTTGCTTTATTATTTGTATACTGAAGGCAATTTATAGATTAGGGTTGAACACGTCAAAATACCTGGACTACCTACAGATACTAACTTTGCCTACAGCCTTTTGTTTATGAGAACAATCTCTCTGTCTGTAGAGGCTTGAAGTCTTGTGTTAATTTTTATGAGAATTATCTGTCTATTTTTTATAGGCTTGAGGTGTTACCTCTGTCTTGACAGATGAAGGAATTTTTTTCAATTCCTCCTTTTTCCCTTTCATCTGAATTTTTTAGCCCTGGAAATGTGGAGATTTTTTTTAAGTGGTTATTTTTTTATTGTTTGGGTTGGGTATTTTAAAAATTATTTTAACATACTGCAGTAATACCTATTCCAGTAACACCCTGGCTCAGAATTAGAAGCCTGAAAACAAGTAAAACAAACCCTCAGAATTACCATGCATGAACAAAGAGGCAAATGTGGGTAAAATAATCTTAACAATAAGAGGCTTTAAATACCTCATTTATTAATATTTCTACCACTTTGCAGCAATAGCTGAGGTAGAGTTTCAAGAGAAAGTTAAAAGGAGAAAAGGATTTGAGCTGGGCACTCCACAGAGTTCTGATTTAGCTCTAGTGAGAACAGAACTGCTGTTCTCTGTGCGAACTGCTGGAGATTTATCCCTTTAGTTTAAAAGTCTGAATAATAGAGGATCCCTCCCAAAAATCAAGATTTTAACATGCAAATTTTTCCAAATTCTATGCAACTGGAAGCATTCCAAAAATTGGCAGGTATTGATAACAGCCAGTTGTGACTATGCAGTCGTGCTTTGAGCCTGGACTTGTAATAAGTTCAGAAGTGAGGCAGAAATACAAAGCCCAGTTTGGATTTTAATTAAATTACATGGATGAGACAGGCATATCTGAGTCCGTCCAGAGAAATCAGCCAAACACAGCTTTCACAGAGGTATTACAAATACACTATCAGTCTATTTCTGTTCTAAGCATTATTTGCTTTAGCAAGTTCATCTTTTGAACAGAACTCATAAAATACAAAGCAAAACCAGTAAGGATAGCTTAGGTACAAATTACTCGGGTTTTGAAAATATTCATTTTAGCAGATTGAGACAGGAAAGGAAAAAATTACTTAGTCTGATATCCTGCTTATCATAGATTTTTTAGGCAGGATTTAGTGACTCATTAAATGTTTCTTTTAGACAGACAGCTAATCTGAATTTGAAGAATTGAGAGATGAAGAACCCATAAATTTTCTTTGGTAATTAAAAGTATGCCTTATTTATAATTTAAATTAATTTGATTTTCCTTAACAAAGAGTGGGGTTTTTTTCTCAGAAAGCAAATAATTTCTGTATTGGTAAAGAAATAAAATAGGCTACAAATATATTATCTATTCTATAATCAAGTTGCTTTACACAGTAATGAAATGGTCATAATAAAGAAATTATCAGTTTCTCGTAAGCTTTTGTTTGCATTGTTTGACTGTGCAGTTTTTGATGATCCAGACTTTCTCCCCTGCTTATCTGAGAGAATTCCGAAGTTTGGCTGGGACCTCTAAGAGTTATGAAACAAGAATGAAATGTCAGGCTCAGGCCTTCCTGAACCATGGGCAATTCTGCCCTGAATTCAAAGAGAAGCAGAAAAGAGTTTCTCAGCATCAGTTCTAGTTTTTAAATTAGAAGATAATTTGCCTTCACAGAAGATCAATTATTCTTCGTTTTTCCTATTGGATATAAAAGCATTAGTTAATTCTTTTCATGTGAAAGAATTGCATTTTATATTAATTTTAATCATTCAGCTTTTCATGGTAAGTCTTTCTGAAGCATTTATTGTGTCTGAAAAAAAATATTATTTCTGCTTGCACTTATTACTGACTGACTGTACATTATTAGTTTCAATTATTCAGAAAATATGAGGGAGATTAAATTGAATCATATGGCAAAAATAGTCACACTGAGATGAGAAACTGAAATGAGTACTTTGTGGAATCGTGAGATGGAAAAGGGTATTGGTAATGACAAAATAACCTCCCTTGAAGAGTTTCATTTCTCTTTTCCATCTTACTGAACAAATTCCTGTGCAACAATTCGTACAGAATTCCAGGTAGGTGTTTATGGTTAGAAAAATGAATATATTGAAGACTCTCAGTGATGCTGTGATTTTTATGATTGGCTTGAGAAGGGCAGCAACATTACAAGGATATGGAGGTGACAGATTTATACCTCTTCCCATCTCTGAAAATACACAAATTCCACCTTTTACTTACCCTTTATGTTTCCCCTGCGTTTGTGCTCTCAGGCTCTGGGTGCATTGCACAGGTTTTCAAATCCCCAGTCACACAGTGCATCCATCCCGGCATTCTGGGATGGAATGAAAAAGTAGCCAAACTTTTAACATCTAGAGGGCAATCTCCTACTCTGGCAGTGTGGCCGTAAATCTGACAGCCTGAGCAGCAAGTTCTGATTGTGCAAATCGCCTTGCTTTAAAGAAATGGAGTTTAAATAAGCAAAAAATGTACCGTATTGCTGCCTTTTGTAAAGTTACCCTGTGTTCTTTTGGGTAGTGTAATATTTTAATTCATATCTCTGGTGTCCTTTTGCTGATAAAAAGCGTATCTTATTTGCCGTAGCCTATCTTATTCTGTCTTTATTGGCACTTTTTGGTCTGGGAAGGCGTGTTTTTGAAACCTAAGTCATAATATCACACCGCTCTCCTATCTTCAGCTTGCACATTCTGTATGTACACACTTTTTTGCTGAAGGGAATTAGACGTTTCAGCTGCTATCAGTGGCATTTTACACAGATATGTGGCAGAACTTAGGGTATAAACTGCGTTTCTTTAAGTGGTGGTACAGGAGTGTCCCTGGGTGAATTTCTCCTCGGATCCAGCGGGAGGGATAGAACCAGGCATGGTGCAGATTTTTCACAGATAACTGCAGAGCGGGTCAAAACAAGAACCCCTTAAAAATGAGCCTCCTTTGCCTGAACATCGAGGCTTGGATAAAAAGAGAACAAAATCCAAACCATGCCCGCTTTAAATTCACTGAAGCCAAGATCACACCACCCTGCCTGCCTCTAATTATAATGGGTTTTCCTTGACTTTTAGGCTCTCCCCAGCTCTTGATTTCTCTGGTTTCATCTTGAAGGGAATAACCTCCTCTCTAGGACTGTGTGGTTCTTCTGTAATTGGAGATGATACTCGTGTTCCAGTCCCATTCTGATCAAATGGGCCCACGTTGCACATCACACACAGTTAGCAGGCAAAAGAATAAATAGGAATAAAGAGCTCAGGCATACACTGCTATCTATCAGGTGTGTTTGTCCATCAGAAATTTATTTCTGAAGGAATCCTTTTAAAGCAACCAAAAGGTCGTTTTGAGCCTCATTTAAAACCAGTTTATCCAAATTTTTTTTGGTGATTGAAGTAAGACAGATTTATGAACGTAACTTACTCAACTTCAGAAATCCAGATTTCCACAATTATACATGCTTAGACATCTGAAATTAGGAGCTGATGCAACCAAGGCTGAGAGTTGTGCTAATCTGAGATGGGGAGGAGGTGGCTGGGCTTGTGGTTAAAGCATGGGACTGAGCTGCTGAGAGGTCTCGCTTCTGTTCCTGGCTGTGTCACTGACTTCCTGTGGGTCACTAAAGTCACTGAGCTCTGTCTCATTGTACTCATGTATAAAATAGAAATAGTACTGCATTGCTAAAGCGCTCTGAGACAAGCCATTACTCTCTATACAATTATTTTGTGCTCATAGAAGGACTTTGTATATCATTGTATCAGCAGATCACAACCTATATTCCTAAAGTAATTCCTTTTGGATGATTTGCTGTCTTATACAGCAATTTACTGCTTCCAGTAAAGACTAAAAACTCAAAAGTGCAAATTTTAACTTCAAATATCTAGAGAACTTTGCCTCCAGATTCCAGTTAAATGTTCATGAAGAGAATTGTGTTTTCCTGGTAAGAGTATGAGAAAGGTATTGACTCCCTCATAATTGTGAAAAAATAATTAATACCCCCCCATTGTTTCTTTTGGAGGACTATTTGAAGATCTCTTGGTACTTCCATTTCCTATAACCTTTGTCCTGCTTTATGGTTTTTATACATTGTTGTGATGGAGTTAATTTGAAACACTATTTTTAAAATCCCTGCTTTTTACATATTTTCCCCAAATCTCCAGGGTGCTCAGACCGACGTAGGAAATGCTGCCGGTCAATTAAATGATGATGCTGTAGAAAAACAGTTCTCACTGCAGCTCCTAAATCCCAGTGAAAGCCATGGAATGGAGAGCATCTCCTTGGCTTAAGGATTAGTTCTCAGCATTCCTGACAGGGATCTCACATTCACATCACCACGACTTTTATTTCTGTTGCAAAGAGCTTTTAAATCAAGGAGATCAGTGTCCCTTTCAAATGTCTGGCAAATCTGGTTTATTGCATTAAATACTGAAGCACATTTTAAACATTTTGGAATTATTTGGGACAGTATAGGTAGTAAAGACTGAAAAAGAATGAGGTGACATTCAGACTGTCATGTAGATTTAACTATGTTTGCTGAAATACCTTCATTAGTCTTTACAGTGAGTAGGTTGCATGGCTTTTGATAACAAGACCAAAGACTGAATAAAGCAGTTTCTTGGTTATCTATGTAATTAATATGTACAATTATAACACTAAATGTCCTAAAATGATGTCATTTTAGTTGTGTTCATTCTGAAAGAATCACCAGGAGTGGCAAAAGAATAAAATGGGAGCATCCTTTTCTTGCACCTCACAGATTGTGCCGCAGAGGCTTCTGTTTCCCTGGGTGTTGTGACCACTGAGAAACGATCCAAAAAACCACACCAAACTCTGCCTAACTCTTACCCAGGCAGGGGTGTGAGGCTCCAGACAGAACACAGTGAAAAATGACAGCAATATTTGTGCTATTAGGGCATCACATTTCCCGGTGTTGTTTGTGTAAATGCACACAGATGCTAAACACAAAGGCCTCGGATGAGAGTTCTGAGTGTAATAAATATCTCCTTGCTCTGTGATTAAATCTTCACCATCAAAATGTGCTGCCAACGTGCAGGGAACTCTGCTGGGCAGAGAAACAGCAACTGTAATCCTTACTTGAATTTTTTTTGCAGGAGTACAAGAAAGTAAAATATGGGCAGGCAAAGCAGCTTGAAATAGGTGTTACATTAAAGTCATCACGTTTCATTCATGCAAATTGTTCACTTGGTTTGTCTGCTCCTCTTCTGAACTGACTCTTGTTAGTCTTTCAAATAAGTCATTATTTTCATTTAAGATCTGAAGACTCCTGAAAAATAAAGTTAATAACTGGTTGTTCATCTGTGCTAAGCATTAGAGGATGCCAGGTAACTTGAGCAGTGAACCAGGGGCTATTTTGGGAGAAAAATATTACAATAATTTTCAGGAAATAACCTTTTTGTTCCAAAACAGCTGTCATTGAACACTATTATATCTACAACAATTAAAATTATCTTTGGTAACTTTTAGTATTTGGCACTGCTCCATTATTGTTCAGTTAAATATTTTTCAAGTGTGCTAGGACTTCTGCCCACTGTGTGCTCGAAACCCTTCATCATCACTGGAGAAGCTCCTGGGTTTGTCATGTTGTGGCCTCTGGGGACATGTGACACCTTCTGCCCTTCTGCTGACTCAACGTGGCTCTATAGAATTTGCCTTTTCATGTCAAACATTGAATGCCAAAAAAAAAAAAATAGAAAAAAAAATAGTGCCAGCTAACATATAAAGTGAATTAGGAAACATGTGCAAACATCCTGGTGAATTTAAATAGCTGGTTGGATCAGAAATGGAGGAAAAATAACACTGGGTCAGGAACAACACACAAAGCAGCCAGAAACCTGGTATTTCTAATTTGGGATATAAATACTCCCTGCTAAAAAATTCTTTGTTACAAAGTGTAATTGATTGAAAAAAGGCAGGTTTAGAGTAGGGGGTGGTGTTGGTTGATGGTTTTAAGATGTTTCAAATCCTAATTAAAAATATTTCCATGCTGCTGGGATTTTTTTTTTCCCTCAGGTTGTAACGAGCTGATAATGCAACTGACATTTTTTGTGTTTTTCAGAATGAAATCTGGATTATTTGGATTGCAATAGCACTTGTGATTGCTATCTGTGGCTCTGAGTCCTCACTATTAGAAGAGCAGAGCTGAGAGAGCTCTTCAAAGAGCTTATTATGCGTATGTAAGGTATGGTAATGATTTATTAATCATTATGGTAATGGTTTATTAACAGCTCCTTTGCACACGGTGGAATGTTTACTTGTATTTGCATAAGTTATTACAGAAGCATCCCTTCAATGGGACATGTAGCAGATGTCATCAAACTCTTTTTTTCTGCACAGGATTTTACTCTGTGAACTTCATTAATGGTATTTTCCTACCATGTTGTGTGAGCAGAATAATGCAATTTTGGGAATATGCAGAGGCCATTGTGCTGATTTCTGGTATTCGAGTTTTATATAAAGTAATAAATAATAAAACGTAGCAGTGCATTACACTGTGGAGTAGAACCTGGCAGCCCACTGTTGTTTCAGTGGACTGAAGTAAATTTAATATAAACTCTCCTACTTTTATTTGAAAATTTCTGAGATTTGGGCCTGATCAGCCCTTTTTGTGTTCGTCAGTCTCACCTGCCTTCATTGTTCTGTTTCATTGTTCAGCAGCTGAACCTGAAGCCAAACCTGTTCAAAAAATAGGGGTAGAATGGTAGGACAGAAAATCCGACTCAATTGGGAAATTATAATTGCATATTATAATTTATTTTGCATTTTATTTATTCCTGCTTAAATACACTTAGTAACAAACTACCCACATATAAAAACCTCTTTGTGTTGTGTGGAGCTTAACCCTTTGCTAATTTTTGTTCTCTAAACAGACTTCTTAGGTAATTCAATTTATATTCTAAATCACTGAACAGCTAAAATTTTTAAGGCCAAAATACAGATAATAAAGATAAAATACAAATAATAAAGAAATCAGGACTATCTTATCACAACCCCTCTCCTTGGAGTGTGTCAGTTCAAGTTAGGTCACAATGAAAGTAATTTTTTTGGTACCAGCTGGTTTTCCATAACTGGTTTTTTTCAATAATAATTTACACCTGCTTCAAATGAGCACAGATTGAGCAAAACACCCCTTTAAATACGAGTGAAAAAAATTCACAGCTATTTCTTCCAGACAGACCACAAAAGTTTCAGCACCCTCTTACTTTCACTCCTAGAAATAGAAGGATTACTACTGAGAGGAGAGGGAAGTTGCAACAGAAAAAATTTGGGGAAGAAATGGCTTGGTTGTAGGCTGGGACTTGGAAGTTTTGCTCTTCAAGGACGTTTTTGCAGGCAGGAGAAAACAAGAAGTCACAGTGGTTTATAATGAAGTGAAAGCAAAACAACAAATACCCAGAACAACAAATGCCCGTTTTTCTGTGAAAAACAGAATTTCAGATTTAATATTCTGTACAAGAGTATTGCAGGATTTTAACTTCCTTTGTGATTGGGAGGAAAAAGAAAAAAAGAAGATAGCAAAGATGTATATCTTTGTCTGTAGATATAAATCCAGAAGATTATTAGAAATTGGGAAAAAAGTTCCTGGTTTTAAGCACTCAGCCCATTGCTTGGAAGTGAGTTATGAAACCTGCTCATCTTAGCTCAGAAGAAAGAAAAATCTTAGGCTAACTGCTCTCACACATGGCAGCAGACTCCTTCCATTCTGTATTTTCTGGTTCCAGTTTCCTGTTTACTCATCACACAGCTCCAGGCTGGTTTTGTCTGGAGTTTTATTCATGAATGTGCCTTTTTAATTTTTTTTTTTTGTTGGAAGTCTCAGCTCCATTGATACAGGGTTTTACCTCAGCTTTTTTCTTTTATAATTTTCCTATTTTTTTTTACTTGTTTGATGTGATCTCTTACAGTCTGGTCCATTTACCAGCTCAGCTTTTTAAATGCTCTCAAACTTTCCTTTAAATTAATGTTTGTATTTTTGAGAAACAAATCTTATAAAAATATCTGCTTTTTTTATTTTTTTGTCAAACAGACAACAGTACACTTATTTCCCCATGACATTAATTTAGTTCTCTAATACTCTGAAACCACTTAAATTAAGAACATAAATCATGATTTCTAGTAGCCAGGTGAGACTAGGAATGTACACAACCTGCTCTGAGATCTGTGGGAATGGCAGCAAATCCACGTGTTAAATTCACCTCCTTCTGACTCTATTATCTTTCCATCTTTTAAGAATGATTATCTAAATATTTTATATTTGCGTTTCTGGAAGATCTGGTCAAGTTATTTATAAGCCCATATTTGAGAATTCCTTCAGATGTCTAAACCCCATTTTACAGATATTTCTTCTTCTTGAGTGTCATTGGCTTCCAGCTATGCTTTTGCTTCCCACTTTCACACTGCTCTGCTTTTCCATGAGCCAATTATCTGTTACCCTTAAGCTTAAATAATAACCACTGAGCTGGAGCTGAAGCTCTTATGAATGACCATTTAAATAAATTATAAAACTTCCCCAGCACTCATTTCAAATTCAAATATCTGACTCAACACATATTAAAGGCAGAGAGTTACCCTGGACCTGAGCCAGTCTTAAAATCCCTTTTAAGTGGGACAGGACTCCAATTGTTTTAGGATCTTTGATTTGCTCACCCATCTCCTTTTAACTGTTAGGTTTCAGCTGGAGCAACATCAGCAGGCTGCCCACACCCCAAGCTTGGAAAAATCCTCTCTTCACTCTGTTTCTCTCAGAAAAGTCAGTGATTACATTGGAGACTCAGGGTTCTTGTAAGGAGGAGCAGATTTTCTGTGCTCTTAACACCGAAACACCGTCCGGGTTTGTTTTTTGTGCCTGAGGAAGCACAGGGAGGGCTTTTGCTCTGTCCTGGCCACTTTGCAGCAGTGATTCCAGGTGTGCACCTCCAAACACCTCTTGTGGACAAAAGAGCATGAACAAAAACCAGTTGTCTTCCCCTGCTGGTTCTCACCACACATTTTCTGTGCTCAGCCATCGTGAAGTGCTGCTGGGAGGGATTACAGACCGACACAAACCGGTAAGGAGAAATGCTTCCTTCATCTAGAAATTTATGCTTCTGATCTAGGGCGCAGCAATAACAACAACCAAAATCCCAAACATCAAACCAAAACCAAAATAACTCTCCGAATAATGATCAAAAAGTCTTTGCAAAGTCTTTAGATTGATTCACATAAGAAGAACATTAGGCAAAGCCGAAATTAATTGAAGAAGGGTTGACTTCTGCATCCTGCTTGTAATTAAACATAGATCTCCTCTTAGGTTTGAAATCACCCTTAGTAAAGCTGGATTTTCTGAGTCCTGGAGACACCCGTGTGTGTGCTGCAGTTTGCCTGAGCTGCGGGGAATGAATCCTCTTGAGTTCTGGAGTTTCATCCCCTGCCTGAACGGTGCATCCTGTGACCTGTGTGCCCCAAAATTCCATTTCTCCTACTGAGCAACTGGCCAGTCAACAGCAGAGAATGAAACTCAGAGGAAGAATTCCCCTAAAAAATGAGGACAGCGGTTGGTTGAAGGGTGGTTATGGTTTGATTAATCACCTTCTGATTAAGAAGTGTTTCAGAAAAGCCAGGCTGCAGGTGGGGAAAGCTGTGTTTTGGAGAGGACCTTTCTGAACCATATTTCTAGGTTTATTTCCTCATAAACCTACTGCATCTAAGACCATTCACATCAGGCCTTTTGCAAAAGATTTCTCTCAGTTATAGAATATCCAGTTTGTTTTTAAAAGGGATTTTTGTTTGTTTCTTTGTTTTAATTTGTTGTTGCTGTTGTTGTTGTTTATCTTCTGGTGCTCAAATTTTTAAGTCTTCTTTGAGCTTTATAAAAAGAGCTGCATTTCTGTCATAGGTGATGGTACCTCTGCTGTGATTAGAAAAGCTGGCATTAGTGAGACGTGTTGAAGAGAAACCAAAACCTGAATTATCCATTACATGCTCCCTTAGGTGAATATCTTTCATTGGTGGTTTATGGGCAGAAATGTTAAACATTAAAAATCTGCTCAATTGTGTACAAGATCCTTAGAGCAGATAAATGGCCCTGTAATAACTTCAACTCCTAAAGCAGATGCTAATTAGGCTGGGAGTAATTTTTAAAGCATTGCCATAGTGAAGGTTTCCAGAATGTTCTCTGCTCAAAGCAGAATTTGGGAAATTCCTTTTACAAAGTGGCTGTTGTTTTTCCTGGAATATAAGTGAATGAAGACATTTCCATAAATAATTATTTTTTATTGTTTTAGCTCCTTAAACCAGTGAGGTGATTTGACTTTTTTAGGGACTTCCTTAAACGACAGAGCTGAAGGATTGAGCTGCATTTTGAATGATCCAAAAGTTTTCTGTCAATTTAAAAAATATCTTTGTACTATTACTACTTGTCCCACAATGTCACCCATGCTGGCACGTGTCTGCTGGCTCCACCATGGAACCACTTCTATTCCTGTGGTTATTGGTGTGGCAGTGACTGCAGGAATCAAGGCTTCACCTCACAGCCCACAGGATGAGCAGAATTTAGGCTCCTGCTCCTTTTCTCATAACTCTGGGCTGGCTCTGAGGAGGGGCTTTGCCCCAGCTCTCTGTTTTGGGGAGTGGCCTGCAGTCCCTTGTGGAAAACAGACATTCCTGAATGGAATAACAACAAAAAGAAAGGTTGCTGTCTGCAACTTGGTTTCCCAAGCCTGAAAAGCTGTTTCAGACTCCCATGCAACTGCAGTTGCCTGGATGATGTCTGGTAAGCAGACAGAAATAGCCATTCCTACTAAAACCCAAACCACTCCATTTGTACAGAGAAAAATGCTTTCTGAAATGCCAAAATGCCGAAATGCTGAAGAAAATGCCTTGGGAACAGTGAGATACAACATTTTTTGGGATTTCTAAGGACATGATTCCTTACTGATGGTGAGAAGGGTGCTAGAAAGTGGCAACCTCATGAGGTGGGAGAAGCAGCTTCCATAAAGGTATTAAATTCTAAATGATGCTCTGTGCACACTTGCTTTGCTCAAGGGTTAATTTGTGCCTGAAAATGACCCTCAGTTTGTCCTCCTGGGCATCTTTTCCCTGACTCTTCTCCTGTTCCCTGGACACTGAGGTGCACTCCAATCTTTTCTCCCTGCATAACTGTGCCAAGTATTCCTGCTTGGCTTCTTTGCTGGTGGCTCCTGATGAAGTGTTAAAACTGAGAAAAGGTCCTGGCATCTTTCTGCACAGAGCCTTTGCGTTATCAGGAAGGTTTTGATTGATGTGGGATTCTGTTCTGGCTGCGTGTGCCAGAATGGCCGTGCAGACATGGCAAGCAGCTTCTTTATGTTTGATTTCAACACCACCAAAGAATCCAATCAACAGAGATACGAGGAGTGATGAAATGGTAGTAAAAACAGGTAATGTTTTCTGAATTACTTTGCAATTTAAATGGGCTTCTGCATGGCAAAGGCCACTGGGGGACTATTGGTACAACCTAAGGGTAATTAATAGCGGGTGGGAAGCTGGGCTGGAAGAAAGGAAAAGCAATTTACAGCATTGTTATGACCTGTAGACAGCAGGGACTTGGACTGACCTGGAGAAGGTAAAGGTCAATTGATTGGGATGAAATCAGACCAAATCTTTTCTGTCTTCAACATCCCCAGTATCTTCCTTTGTGTACCTGAATGTTGAAGATTGGGAGTATCAAGCAATTATTTGCTTTTATCCAGAGCTGCTTTGATACATTCTTCCCTCTATGCTGAGTAATTTAATGATTGGTAAAATCCATGTAATCTTTCCCTAAACATTAAATTTATCATCTGGTATTTCTTCCCCCTGCACATTTCCTTCATTCCTTCTATAATCTGCATGAAAGAACATCACTTTACTCCACAGTAAACTCAACGTGGAGCACTGAACTCCATAGCTGCTCACAGCATTTTATTCCCTGTGCAATACTACTTCTGCATTACAGTTTAATTCTGCGAAATTCTGTATTTAATCTTAGCTTCCTAAACATTCAGATTTACCACTTTCTGGTTCTTATCTAGTTTTCTGTAAATGTGAACCATTTGGCCTGTCTGACATCCCATACTCTGCCAAACAGCAGAGAAACTAATTGAAATACTCTGAGCATTTCAATTTCCATCCGTGGGCCAAATTCTCGGTTGTCATCAGCTCCGTTGTCGTAATCGTGGGGCTCCACAACAGTACATGGAAATCTGCTGACACAAATGGAGGCTGCAGCCTATCTGGAATCGAGATCCATTCTTTCCTTGCCTGATGGGAAGGAAATTTTTTGTACATCCTGATGCTGTTTTGTCCAGCGTGGATTGTCAGTAATTGCCACCTTTGTCCCCCTCATTACGGAATGTGCTATATCCAGCAGCTGGGATGAACTGTTGTACCAGCCAGGGCTGAATGGGGCAGCGGTCACATCCACTCTTGGCAAATACTTCCAGCCTTGGATCCTGTTCCTTGCATCCTGATGCTGAAAGTTCTGTTTACTACAGTTTTCACAATAGCCTTTGAGAACGAGGACTCCGAGAACACAATAGTGAACCTCCCAAGGAGTTGCCAAGAGGGGAAAAAAATACATTTCCTTCTTTGGCAGTGGTGGGATATAGGTAAGGCTGCACAGCATTCCTGGCCAGCAAGGAGGGCAGAACAACACTCCTTGACTCTCATGAAGTTTCATTGGAGAAAATGCCTTCTTCTTGGACAAGGGAGTCTAGAATGACTTTTCTTGTTCAAGGAGATTAAATATAGAGAGGAAAGAAGGATGGAATCCAAACATTTAAGGAAAAGGAAAACTTGGACAATTCTGAACATGCCCTAGACTGCAGGTAGCAAGAAATGCCATTTAAAATAGAGAGTGCCATGAGTGCCTATGGAAAACATGAGGACATCTTGTTTACAGGCAGAGTATCACAACTGCTTACTAAATATCAATAACAGAAATTCTAACATGGGGAATAGACTGTGGTATCATTGCTATCCATGAGATGTTTCTGGAAGTGTGGTAACAGTCAGAGAATGAACCAGAATGTACACAACCTCTAGTCCAGGATTCTGCTGCTTGATCTGGTTCCCAAGAGTTCTGTTTTTGTCTGGGAGAAGGAGAGCTGGGTTCAGGTGAGAAGCAGGGATGATCTCCATGGTGCTTTTTCCTCCTCTTCCCTGGAGAGTGGGGAAGGATGGCACAGCTGCCACTGAGGCTGGGCCTGGAGCCCACCCAGAGCTCCTCTGAGAAGCAACGTGACAGAAATAAATAAACAGAAAAGAAATAAAGACAAAAGAAATAAATGTGCTGAAGGACTTGGTTTGTAGTGAAGGGAGAGTGTGGAAGGATCAGATCTGAGCAAGGAGACTGCATTGGGAAAGGGAGATGAGGAGCCAAGCATGTAAGAAAGAAAGAAAGAGAAAACAGATGAGTAGAGGAACTCCAGCTTCTGGATTCTGTCATTAGGGTTTCCCTATATCTGGTACAGATTTTAGCAGGATGGGTGTTGATTTTGAGTCAGTGCTCTCACAGCTTGGGCAGTAGCCTGAGTGTGGCTGTTGTGCCGGCATGAGGCCTTTTCTTGTTTTTTCTTTCAATTATAGTGTTAGTTTTGTTCATCTTCAGCAGCATTTAGAACAGAATTAGTCAGACTTGCACTCAGCTCAAAGACATGTTTTTTAAATTAAGCTTCAGTTGAAGAACAAATGGATTTAAATAACAGGAAAACACATTTCACAGAGCTTTGAAAAGTCCAGTAAAGCCCCAAACTCAAAAATTCTAGAGGTCCAATGACACCCCCTGTATTCTAACCTCATTTTTCCCTCATCTCATCTACCCTGTGAATGACTGCTTGAAATTCCCAGTGCCTTTGGAACAGAAGAGGGCTCGTGTCTTCCACACCTCAGAACCCTTCCCCAGTCTCACCTTCCCTATGGAGAACTCCCAGTGCCGGCGCTCCAGCAACCACACTGGGGGAGCTGGGAGCCGTGGCAGCCCCAGCAGAGCCCAGGTGAGGGGCACAGGGTCACCCCTGGGGCAGGTGTGCCCTGCTGGGGCACGGAGGGGACTTTTCCAGCCGGACTGGCCAGATGCAGGCATTGCTCTGGGGAAGGGGAGGATGAGAGAGCGAGCGTGGGCGGAACACGGGAACTCTCTCTGGTTGGCTGGGGCTCTGCTCCGAGCAGAAATATGCTGACTTTTGTATGGATGTGATAAATGTGTTTTAAGAATAGCAGTGATTTCTTAATCCAGTTTTGCAAGTACAAACAATTACAATGCCTTGTAAAATAGTTGCTTGGATTCCATAGTCCCAATGTAACAAAGATCAAACTGCCTTTCAGCTCCTGACGATCGCTTTAACTCCTGTGTGAGGGAGGAGGGGAAGGAATGCCAGAGTTCGAAATCAAATATTTAGAGCTTAATTTTTGATACAAACTTTTGGGGAAAAATATTAGCAATCGATCCTACTATTTTATTCTTTTAAGCACTGGTGGCTTTAAACATGGTTCCTGTTTTGAGCTCCAAATTCCATGTGAGTTTTCTGATGCCCCAGTGTATATTGAAATACAGCAGACAGGCTTTGAGCTCTTCAGGACAGAGCAAACCAATTTTCTCTGAACACTTTCTACAGTAGTGATGGGATTGGCTGGATTATGCTCTTTTTAAGACACATGGAAGATAAAAATATTTTATTGCGATGTGTGTGCAGCTATAGTTCAGTTTTAGAAAGGGAAGGAAAACATATGGTGACATTTAAACTCTATATGCCCAAAAGAACCCAAATCTGGATCTTCAGTTAAGACACAAAATGTGCATTACTGAGGTACTCCCAGTTTAAGTCCAGTCCCTAATGAGCAGTGCTGCAGTGGCATCTGAAAACACACAGAAAATAAATCAACACAACGTGTCACTGTTGGCAGGAATATTTCTGTGTGTGTGGAAGATAATCCCAGGGCTGCTCTGCCATATGTGGTCTGAATTGTCTTGCATCCCCAGGGCGAGTTATTCCCTTCACACAAGGCTCGGTGCTGAAGGTGTTTATCCTTTTAAAGCAGGGATTACAGAGTCTATGTACAAAACAACAGGGGAAAAATTATAAAAACGGGGTTTGTTTCTTTTAGCTGGGATGCTCCAGTGTTCTGAGTTTAACTGCACTTGTAACTTCCCTGTAGGTAGTGTGGCCAAGATCTGGTTCAGAGCCCATGGGTGGAAAAAACCCCAATCCTCGTTTCTCTTTTTCTCTTCTCTTGTTTCCGTTCCATCTCCCTGTTGTGAACTGGGGGAATTGGCACTGAGGTGCACTTGGGTCAGGGCCGGAGGAACAGCCCCAAAAATCTCCTTCCTGCAGCTGCAATAAAGAAAGTGAAATGTGGTGTGTCTATAGTCAGCCAAAGAACTAAATGTGGAATTTTTAATTGGATGGGTATCTTTTTTTTTTTTATTTAATTAATTTAGAGTTCCATTTAAGGTTTTCCCTTTACAGCAGGCTTTTAAAATAATACTATCATTTTCAAAAGGAATTTGTTATCAAAGGTAAGACCTGGTGCATGATTTGGCAATATTTTTGTAGGTCACTCAGTTATTTGTAGCCCACTCTCTCTGTTACTTATTATTTCCTCTTTTTGCAAACCTTTTTCATATGATCCCTTATTGTGTGGACATGGAAGTTTCCAAGCTGAGGCTGCCCAATCTGAGTCTAACAAAAGAGGAGAAATGAGGAAATGATTAATTGTGTTTGAATTTGATCATTCTTTCAGTTTTAATAACACTGGGGCTCTTAACATTAAGTGATTTGGAACAAGCACTAACACGAGCTTGTTGCCCTGCAACACTGGGATAACCTGAGATGTCCTTGTAGCTCTGGGCAGTGGGATTGGAGGGATGTGGGGGCTGGATGTGGGATGCGGGGCTGGATGTGAGCT
>VZTX01017932.1:0-10766 GCA_013400915.1 Pardalotus punctatus | reverse complement strand
GTCAACATCTGAGCGGGGAGAGCCTTGTTAAAACATAAGAATGGTGTGTTAATTTGGGGGGGAATGGGCGGGGGGCTGGGAAATGCACTGGATGGGTTCCAAGCCCCAGAGCATCGCTCAGGCTCAGTGCCTGCCATGAAATGTTTGGGTCTCTGGGGCTGGGGATGCTCCCAGAAATCTGCTTTGACCTTCCCAAAACACCCAGAGGTGGTGAAACCCAACCCTTCCCCCAGGCATTTCCTTGATGGGGAGCTGAGATTTGGGTACCACGAGACCCCTCTTGGGCATTTAATTCGCCCCTCCCCTGCTTCCACATCCATATTTATGGCAGGGATGGGCATGGGTCAGGAAGGTCATCACTTGGGGGGGGTCTCCTTCTGCCCGCCCAGCCCTGGGGGGTGCCTGGGGCTGCTGGGGGGATGGGGATTAAATCCAGAAGGGAAAATATCCTGCAGCAGGTGCAGCTTGCGACAGGTCTGAACGGCTGCCAGCCGGCTCGGAAATCCCAAACACATCTGTGCTCATCAGTTGGACACCAGATGGGCCCCGGGTTAGTATTTTGGGCTGGGGTTATTTCGGGGGGGTTGGGCAAGGCTGGAGGGGGGGCTGGCTGCTCCAGCCCGGGATGCTCACACCCCGCCTGCATTCCCTCATATTTATCCTGGTATTTTTAGCATGTTTTATCAGCTGGAGGTCAGGCCCCTCTCGGGATGTGGGGCAGGTGGGGGCCGCACCAGAGCTCCCAGACAGGCACTGCAGTTTGCTGAGTCCTGGCTCTGTCCCCAGCTTCTCACCCCAAATCCCTCAGGGACACCGACCTTGCCCCCCCGGAGCCTGGAGCATCCATCAGACAGGACCTGCAGATCCCTGCCTGCATTAAAGCCCTGCCAAGGTGCCAAATATGATCAGCCCTCAGTATTGCTATCCACAGCTGCCCATCCAATTCCCCAGTGCATTAGGACCACCCCAACACCAAGAGAACCCCGTCTCCATCCCAGTGTCCTCCCGTCCCTGGCATCAGGCTGGCACAGGGATGGCTCAATCCTTCCAGGCTGGTGGCTCCAGAGTCTCCTTGAGACAAATTGTTTTGGGGCCAGTCCTGTTCACCCCAACTCTGTTCACCCCAGCTCCCTTCACCCCAACTCCCTTCACCCCAGCTCCATTCACCCCAGCTCCATTCACCCCGGTCCCACGGGATGAGGGCTGGAACTCCGTGTCTGCTCCCTGTGGCAGCAGATGCAGCTCTGCAGCCTCCCAGCTCCTGGCTATTTTTAGGAGCGTGTCTGTGGCTAAATCTGGTGTCACGTGGGCTCGAGGCTTCCCGGCCGCGCGGCTGCTGCCCTGTGAGGCTCTTTTGGGTTCTGTGTCCCCTCGTGGGAGCCCGGAGCACCGTGAGCACTCTCGGGGCAGTGCTCTCTGCCAGGGTGTGCTGAGCATAGGATGTGCAGGGTGGGAAAACCATCCCGGATCAGGAATGGCTGCAGCAGGAGAGCAGTTTTCCAGCCCCGAGTGAACGTGGGGCACCGGGTGGGTGACACCGGGGAAGCACCAGCACCCCGGCCGTATTTGACAGCTCCTGAGTGTCGGGAGAGAGGGACAAGGCCTGACCCCAAGCACGGTGATTAACAGCCCATGAGGATCCCGGAGGGCTTCACCTGGTCTGAGCCCGAGCAGGGGAATGCAGCCCTTCCTTCCCCCGGGGCTGGGGCCATCAGGGCACCTCTTCCCTCGCCGTGTCTCCCCGAGCCCCGTGGCCCAGCTGAGCTGGGAGCTCATGGTCGCTTTGATAAGAGGAGAAAGCTGTTGAATAGAGAAACGTGACTGCGGGAAGTGGAGCCAGCAGGCCCTTGCATGCCCGGGAGGAGGAGGAGGAGGATGTGCCTTCTTCCAGTCCTGCCTCTGCCCAGACAGGGCTGAAAGGGGGTGCTGGGAGGGGTCCATCCCCCCCGTCTCCCCCCCACTCCCACTGCTCCTGTGCATATACAGACCAATCCCTGTCCCCTTCCCCATCTCTGTCCTCATCTCAATATCTGTCCGCAATATCTGTCCCCATCCCTATCTCCATCCCTATCCCTGTCCTCTGCCCCCGTCCCGATATCTGTCCTCATTCTCATCTTTGCCCTATCCCCATTTCCACGGCTATCCCCGTCCCCATCCGCATCTCTGTACCCATCCTCCTCCCCATTCCCATCCTCCTCCCCGTCCCCATCCCCTCCCCAAAGCCGGGCCGGGCCCGGCAGAGCCCCGGGGATGCTCAGGGTCGCCGTGCCCGGGGCGCAGAGCCCAGCACCCCGTCAGGGCCCGGCTGCGCGTCCCCGCGGCTGCCGACGGCCGCTGCTCTCCCCTCTCCCCCTCCCCTCTCTCTCCCTTTCTGAAAATTGATAATTAACCTTTTGTCCGTGGGGCTGTTGTGTTTATTTGGCGCAGGCGGCTGCAGGGCGCTGATATGGAAATCGCAGCCGGCAGCCAGCTCCCGTCCCCCCGCAATCTGCAGCCGCGCACAGCCGCTGGGCAGAGATAAGCAGGTGCTTATTCACAGCCCCGCAGCTGCCGCCGAGGGCAGCCCTACCTGATCACTCCAATCTCAGTGAAAAACTACTTGAGGTTGGGCTCCCGCGATGGAGAGAGGCGATAGGGACGCGCCAGACAGCTCCCCCGGCTCCCGCTTCGCCTCCCCGCGCCGCCTGCCTCCCTCTGCCCGCGTCCTCTCCGCTCCCTCCGTCTCCCTGCTCTGTCTTCCCTCTTATCTCCCTCTCCACATCCCTTTGATTTCTTTTTTTTTCCCCCCCTTTTTTTTTTTTTTTCTTAAAGAATTTGTCTTTGTGTTCCCTGTGAACTCTCGGCAGCTCCCATCTCCCTGGCTGGGCCATCACTCGCCTTTCCATTCCCAGCTCCTGCCTTAGCTCCTACATCCCCATGTCCCTGGGCTGGAAGAGGCAGATTTAAGCACCGATGTATAAAAAGCCCCATCGCAGCCCTTTAGGGAGGTGACGGTCTCATTTTGGTTCCGGCAGCTGCCGGTGATGTTTTGCTCCCCGGTTGTTGCTGCCGCTTCCTTTTCCCCCTTGTTCCCCCACCCATCGCTCTCAGATGGAGAGGGGAAGGCAGTGGGGCGCTGCAGGCAGTGGGGCACACGGGCACGGGGCATTTCCCAGCCCTGGGGAAGCGTGCCATGCCATGCCGTGCCATGCCGTGCCATGCCGTTCCATACCGTGCCATGTCCCGCCGAGAGCACGGCTGGCGCAGCCCTTCTACGTACGAAGGCGGCGAGACCCCGGCTGCCCCCGGGGCTTTTTGCCTCCTTCCCCCACCTTGCTGTGAGCGTGGGGGAGGTGGGAGCCCGTCCTGCTTCTCCTTT
Source organism: Pardalotus punctatus (assembly GCA_013400915.1). NCBI lineage: Eukaryota > Metazoa > Chordata > Aves > Passeriformes > Pardalotidae > Pardalotus > Pardalotus punctatus. Next base: position 7,408 of record VZTX01017932.1, on the reverse strand, counting down.
AGCAGGGGGAAGTTTCTGCTCGGCAGCAAGAGCGGCTCTGACTCAGAGAGAAACCGGCTGGGAGCGCCGGCGGGCTCCCGGGGCGTGGGCGGGAGGGGGCACCTGTGGCGGGGCAGACCCCGAGACCCAGGGGTTCCCCCATGCCAGGGCGGGCCTTACACCCCCAGGGGTTCCTCTCCGTGTTAAACCCAACCCTGGCACCTCGGATGTTTTCCCCTCACGGAGCCGAACCCCGCGATCCCAGGGGCTCCCTCTCACGGGGAGTCACAGCTCTGGATCCCACAAGTTCCCCCCTCCGACAAGCCGGACCCCAGGACCCCGGGGGTTCCCTGCACGCTGGGGCAGAGCTCAGGGGTCTCCCCCACGCTGGGGCATTCCCCATCCCCGGCAGCCCGGCGCCTGCAGCTGCCCGGGCAGGTGCTCTCTGTTTCCGGGCGGAGAAAACCCTCCCGCGCGGGTGACACGGGGACACGGGGCCACAGCTGGGTGGGATTTTCCTGGCCGGCCCTGAAACCCTCTTGTTTTGACTTGCTGCCCCGGGACACTCCCCCGAAGTGGCCACTCTCCGAGTTGCGTGGTGAGCCCGGCCCTGGCCAAGGGACAACTTGGCCAAAGCCCGAGCGATGACACTGTGCCCACCTGGGCCAACCAGAAAGAAAAGGGGAAGCAGCAAGAGCCTGAAACGCAGCTGGAAACCCTGCCAAAACCTCTGCCAGCACTCAGTCCATACTCAGGCTGCTGTGCCTGTGCTGGTGGGGCACGGGCATCTCCAAAGCAGGTAGAATGGAGCTGGGATGTCCCAGCACTGCTGGGATGCAGGATGTGGGTCTGGGGCAGAACCGTGCTGGGACAGAAGTGACATCTTCCCCCAAACACACAGTCCTGGAAGGGTTCAAGTATTTGTGGCCCCTTCCCTGGCACATCAGCCCTGCGCTGGGGCTTCCCCTCATCTCCCTGCAACACCCAGACCGTGCTTGATGTCCCCTGGGGCTCCTGGCTGCACCCAGAGGGCAGAGACCCTGCTGGGGACCCCCTGCGTTGCCCTGTGCCCCCACAGCACAGCACCCCCGCACCCCCATACTCCAGGACCCTCCTCCCCACTTACACCCATCCCTCCCCAGCCCCCCCGAGCCCTGGGCGGGGGGCACAAAGCGGGGAGCCCCGGGTACCATCTGCGGGAGCCCAGGTGGCCGCCGAGACACGCCATCTGCTCAGCCACCTTCGGGGACCGTGCAGGCGCTGCTGTATTTTTAGGACACGTTTCCTCCCTCCCACCTGCAGCCCAGGGCCGCCTTTCGGGTTTCTAACAAGTTGTTTCTCTCTTGCTAGCAGCTCTTGGGGAGCCCAAACCTCTTGGGGCCTGGCCGGGGGGTGCAGGGATGGGCTGCATGGGGGTCGCCCCACGTGCTGAGAAGGTCGGGGCGATGCTGCAGCTGCAGATCAGGGCGGCAGCAGCCGTGGGAAAACCTCAATCCACGGATGATCCCAGCCAAAGGGGCTGTAGCAAGGCAGGGTGAGCCCTGTGTTTGTGCCAGGCTGCAAATGGACAGCCCTGCAGTGCCGTGCCATGCTGGCTGTGCCCCACCTGTGCCGAGGTGCACCACGACAGCCGTGCCGTGCCGTGCCGTGCCATGCCATGCCGGTCCTGCTGTACCACGCTGCACCGCACCAGCCCCTCACAGTGAGGAAGTGAAGCCGGCGCGAAGGGGAAGTTGTTGGAAAGTCAGACCGGAATGGCTGATAGGGAAGGCAGAGCTGGGCTTGGTCACAGATGGTTCCTGTTGGGGAAGGACACGGGCGCAGCTGCCCGGCCACCCCCACCCGCCGCATTATCACTGCCCGGCAGCTGTTCACCTTCCCCTCGCCATGGGACACGGCTCCGCTGCCACCGCGGCCCCGGCCGTCACATGAGCGGCCCTGGCGGCCAGGCAGGCGCCGAGTGGGCAGGACACCCCGCGCCCCTCCGGAGCTCAGCATCCCCGGCCCCAGCACGGCTCCTGCCCACACGAGGAACCAGGCTGGCGGCACCAGCCTCGGCGGGGCTCACAGCACTGGGGTGCTGACACCGTCCCCTCGGGACCCCCCAGAGAGGACAGTGACCCCTCCTGGGCCAGGGCACCGCTCAGGACCAGCCAAGGTGAGAGAGGCAGCGGCGGGAGGAAGGTGGCGGTGGCCGTGGCGGTGCCATGTGCTGTGGCACGGGTGACTCACCCCAGTGCCAAATGCAGCCTTGGGCAGACAGGTGCTCCCCGAGGGTGGCACGCGGTTGGCTCGTGTCAGCGCGTCCCCTTGGGGACCAGCCAGCGGGAATGGGGAGCTGGGACATGGCCAAGTCCATGGCAAAGGCACCATGGGGCACCACGGGCTCACCCATTCGGAGCCCCCTCTGCAATTAAACCTTTCCATAACGAGTATCAGCCCTGAGGATGTTTTATTTCCAGCGTTTCAATCCTCTGTTTGCTGGGTGTTTTTGCTCATTCCGGGATCAGCAGCTCACATCCGACCCCACGGGCTCTCCAGGTGCTGCTGATCATTTGCAGCGTGGAGGCTCCGTGGGGATAGAGCATCCCCATCCCTGTGCTGGAGCATCCCCAGGCACCGAGGCCGAAGGGCTGTGGCAGCTTTGGGGGGCCCAGGGGGCTCTGCTGGGCCTGTGCCCGGCGCGGGCAGGAAAGCGGAGCCGGCTGAGTCACCGGTGTGAACAATGCTGGCCCCCCGTGTCGCTTCCCCTCACACCCTCACCCCGCTCCCCGGCACTGCGCTCCGGCCACAGCCCCCTGCCCACCCCGGCACCTGCCCGCGGGTCAAGGACACGGCTGGGACAGCACAAGGGGCAGGGTTTGGGTGCACCGTGAATGCTGCACCCGTGGTGCCGGCTCACCGTGGGTTCCCATCGTGCTGGGGACCCTGGGGTCCCTGTCCCCAAAGTGGGCACACCCCAGGCACGGGCACACAGTGATAAGACGCCGGGATAAGGCGGCACGGCCGCGGGGCTCAGTGGGCACCGCGCTCCGGAAGGCTGCAGCCAGGGAGCCGTGCAGATTGCTGCGGGCTTGCCGGGCTGCCCGTTAGGCTTTTGGCAGGAGAAATGTTTGTTTTGTTGGCCAAATATCTCTGCAAACTTCCTGATTTCCTTGCGGCCGGCGAGGCAGCGATAGGGCTGGTGAGGCCGTTGCCGGCCCCGCTCTCTGGCTTCGGCACCGAGAGCTGTTATCTCCGATGCACAGCGGGCAGGGAAGAGGTGGAGAAAGGGAAATGAAATACAACAGAGGTGGCACATTTTTTGCTCTTGATAACAAGCCCTGCTTTTAGCCTGGGAACTTGGAAACGATGCAGGTGGCCAGAGACAGCCACAACATCCCCCGCTGCTGCGGCGCGTCTGGACCTTGTAACGAATCTCAGACCTCGCCAGGCACAAGGCCGTGGCTCCCCCTGGCATGGCCTGGCACGGCACAGATTGGCACCGGCCTCCACACAGCCAGAACCCCAGGCTGGGGGATTTTGGCCCTGGGAAGGTTCTGAAAGCAGCCCCAGGGCTTTGGTCTCCATGCAAGCCACATGCCAGAGCAAAGGCAGGCTCACACCACCTCCTGCTAGCTCCCATTGATTTTTGCAGGGATGCGAGGTTTTGGAAGTGCAATGCCCGCTAATTAAATTCCCATTGTTATTAAAGAGCCCTGCACAGGCACTTGCAGCCTGTGGGATGGGAGGGCCAGGAAGGAGCTGGTCCCCAAGGCTAGGGTGGGCAAAGGGGAATCTGAACCTGTTGTGAAGCCGGGGGTGGCTCAGGGGATTTTATTCAGCATCTCCCAGTGAATTCCTGCTGGCCAAGGACGTGGCTGGCAGGACTTGCCACTGGGTGTTGCTCCCATGGAGGTGCCAGCAGCGTCTCCGTGCACCCCAAAACAACAGCTCCTGGAGTAAGGGCAGCACGTGGTCATCTTCGTTTTGTAATTAAAACACTTCTCAGACTCTCCATGGCAAAGAGAAGTTGGAAACTTAGCCCATAGCAGCCCCAAAACCTTGAAGCACCCAGAGGAATGGTGCTGTATCCAAAAGTCTCCAGTTTTTTACGGCAAGCCGGTGATTTTCCGGAGCTGGCGACGCAGGACAAATGGAATGATAAGCAGTAGGAGGTGGTTTCCCTTTGAATGCCATGAAGCAGGAACGAATCTGTCAGCAAGGAATACAGGATTTAAAATATTTTTTTCTTTTAATGGGAGATGCACTTTTTTTCTATATGGAAGTTGTGGGAAAGCCCCAAAACCACTGGATCTGCTTCAACAGCCAGTGGGGCTTCTCCTTCCAGTGTGGTGGTTGCAGGGTGGCTGAACCCAAGTCTGGGGACCCCAGGAGTGGTCACAGAGGGAAGCCAGGCACAATCGAACCCCCTTTCCTTGGAAAGGCTGGCTCACGGCACTTCCTGCCAAGCAGATGTCCCCGGGCGGATGCAGCTGCGGCGGGCGATAGCCGGTGGGCAGGCGAGCGTCTTCCCCGGCCGCTGGCTCCCCACCAGCCCCTTATCTCCCTGCTGCATTCCCCGATGGATTAACGTGCAGGAAAATCCAGCGCCAGGGCTCCTGCTGCAAGGAAAGTGCCAAGGGAAGAGCACCGGGAGCCGCAGCCGGGCTCCCAGCGCTCGCTCTGGGATGGATTTGGGCACTGAGATTTTGGCCACCACATCCGTGCTTGCAGCCAGGGCGATGGGGCCATCCATGGTCACTCCGACCCTTCCCAGCCCAGCAGCTCCCTGTCCCTGCAGGGATGCTCCAAGCAAATGGGTTCCCATGGGAACTGGGGGTCCCACAGCTGTGTGGGACTTTGCATCACTGAGGCTGCTCGTGAGCCCCTGGCTACAAGTTGTCCCCAAGCTCTGCCACATCCAGCGAGGACTCTGAGAGGTACCCAGGGATGCTCTGCTCCCTGAGAGGGAACAGATAGAGACTGAGAAACCCAGACGGGCAGCCAGACTCGCTGGGGGTGACACAGGAAACCTGGGGCACGCCAGGGCTGAGCGCTGGCACGGCCCGGTGCCTTCGCCTGCAGACACCGTCCCATGAGAGCGGGCGGAGGCAGGACCCCAGCACGGCTCGGGGTGCCCATGGAGGGACAGGGGCTGAGTCACCGGCCTGGCCGTGGGGAAGGTGTGATAAACCCGCACCACTGTGGGCTTTTTAAAAGCCTGAGGCTTGCGAAGAGGGGATGCAGCCAGAATAGCAATCAGCTCGTACTGGCACGCAGGGAAGTGCCGAGGCTGAGCCGGAGCTCTGGGGGAGCCGTGAGAAGGGGTCGGTGCGTTGCCAGTGCGGGGCAGGGATGGGCTCAGTGGGGGCAGTGCGTCACCACTGATGGCTGGGCACCCACAAGGTCTGAAAAGGGTCCCCAACATGTGGTGGCTGCAAAGGCAAGAGGGGGCGTCTAAGGTGCCTTGGTGCTGGTGTGAGCCCAGCACCCACCACGTTACCCCCACCCACGTGCACGGCCCCAAATAGCGGGCGAGGGTCATGTGCAGGGCAGATATGGGGCCTGGATGGCACAGGGTGGTGACCATTTCCTGTGAGGTTTTGGTGCCAGTTCTCTTCATCCGCCCTCAGCGAGCGCTTTATCTCCTGGCACACACCGTGCCAGGGCCTCAGTGCTCCCCTTCTCCCCCAGGCTGTGCCTTGGGGTGCCCCTTCCCCTGGGGCAGGTCCTTGGCACTCTCCAAACCACTCCACGAAGCCTCTCCACGTGCACACTCAGCAGGGATGAGCAGCAGTGATGGGTGATGGTGACACCCTCCCGTGGGGCTGGGACACCCGTGGGGTGGGCAGGCACGGATGGGCACTGGGCAGGATGCACAGCGGTGGGAGATGCCAGCTCCCCAAAACAAAGGGATCATGGATCACCACAATGTTTGTGGTTCATCCCCACGCCGGGCTCCCCATGCCATCAATCACGCACTGGCGTGACAGACACCGAGTCACGACAGGAGTTTCCACCCTCTCCGATGGGTGGGAACGCACTGGGGCCCCATCCTGCCCCGGCCCCAGATTTGCCGGGGGAAGGATTGCCAGGCCCCGGGCTGGGATGGATCCAGCCGTATCGGGCTCTGGCAGACGCTTATCTCCCGGCCAGCCGTTAATTTCCCACCGCAGTGCAGCAGAGCGGGGCGCAGGCTCTGCCCGAGCTGGGCTGGTCCCATCGCCTGCCCCCAGGCACCCAGGGAGCTGAGGGGTAGGGGAATGTTTTCCCACCCGCACCGACCCCAGGGAGCTGAGGGAATGGTGGAATTTTTTCCCTTACGGATGCCAGAATCCCTTTTATCCCATCCATGGGACCCACGTGTGATGGAGGGGTGGCCATGGAGCACATGGCAGTCCCAGACTGGGCAGGGAGCGGGTTTGGGGTAGGAAGGGGTTAACCCGGGAAGTTTGCTCACTCTCAGCAATGATTTAAACCAGACAGAAAGGTTCTGTCATCCATCACGCTAACAGCCAGATCATTGTGTTTTAAAGTGTCTGTAATTGCAGCAATACAGAGACCGGCAGAAAGATAAAGGCTGGGAAGATGCAAATGCCGAGGGGAAGCACCAGCCCCCTGCACCCAGCAGGGAAAGACCTGGGGACAGCCCTGGGGACAGCCCGGCGGGTGGCCCAGGCGTTCTCCTGCATAGTGATGGCACAGGGTGGGTGATGGGGTGTCTTCAATGTGGTGGGAGGATCCACAAAACAGCTCAAGGATACAAAACCAGCGACAGGGATGGGCAGGGAGGGGTCTGAGTAGGTGCTGGACTCCAAATATTGTCTAAAAATTACATTTATCTTCCTCATTACCCCTGGATTATCACAAAGTAGCTCTTCTTTCCCCTTCTTTCCAGGGGATCCCAGGGACAGGGGACAAAGGAGGGTGACACCTCACCCAAAGCGTGTGAGGACGTGGCCAAGGCCCCGGGTGCCGGGGCTTTGTCCCAGCATCCCAGGCCATGTGCAAAGCCGCCGGCAGGGAATTATTAACATTCAGCCGAACCCCGCCGAATAAAGCAAGCTAACACAAATGTTTATTTTCACAGTAGTGAATTATGACTTCAATAGACCAAAATTACAGGCTGCGTGCGTGGAATGGGAACGCAGCAGCCCCTGCCACCCAAACGCCTCCGCAGGGGATGTGGTGCCTCCATCCCCCCCGGCTGTCCCACGGGGTGACGGTGCCGTCTGCCCGTCCTGATGGTGCGTGAGCAGCTCCTGGGACCCTTGGGGTAAGAGGTGCCAGGGCAGGGGGTGCTTGATGGCATCCTTCCGAATTCCCCAGGAGCTGGAAAGGGGGTGGCTGTTCCCAGCAGGTCCTTGTGACGTGCTCCTGGCCGGGGGGTGGCAGTCAGTGGGGACGGGTTTGGTCACCACCAGGCTCATGGCACGGCACCAGCTGG
>VZTX01017928.1:25282-36622 GCA_013400915.1 Pardalotus punctatus | reverse complement strand
GGAAGGAAGGAAGGAGAAAGAGGCTGCTGGGGTGTCATTCCTGAGCTGTGGGGCAGGAGAAACACAGCTGGCCCGACTCTTACAGGTGTCACAGCTGGAAAGTCTGTCCTGCTTTGATGGCATCACCATTTGTGCCGCTTGCCCAGATCAACACCCCCAGGACTCCGAAATGCCTCCAGAATGCCGCAGTGCTGGGCTGCTCTGTGGGGAGTGGGAATCACAGCAGAGACAATGGAAATCAAAGTGGGGGCATTGGGAAATGACCTGTCCTGGCCCTCCACTGAGGCTTGAGCCAACGCTGGGCTCCAGAAAGATCTCTCTGGGTCAGTGGCTCTGGCATCTGCACTTTAGGATTTGTTTGCACCTTCCAAGCAGGCGCAGGAGAGCACGACCCCAATCCCAGGGACACGGCTCACCTCGCCAGAGCAGGGAGCAGTGAGAAGGGAAGCTGACAGCATATTAAATGACTCTCAAGTCAGGTTTGTTTAGAACCTTTTAGTTTGAAGGAATTTTTTTTTTTTTTTTTTTGAGGAAGGGTTGAATTTCAGCCCAAATCCTATTAGTATATATCTCCTTGGATCTTTCACTGAGCTGGTTTAGTTTGTGGAGTATCCACTGATCCCAAAACAAGCCGTTGTCAGCCAAGGCCAGTGAAGACAGGGAGGGATGGGAAAGGATGTGCTGGATGAGTGCAGATTTGGTGGCTTAGGCTGCCCAGAGAAGCTGTGTCTGTGCCATCCCTGGAAGTGTCCAAGGCAAGGCTGGATGGGGCTTGGAACAACCTGGGCTAGTGGAAGGTGTCCCTGCCCATGGCAGGGGATGGGACTGGATGATCTTTAAGGTTCCTCCAACCCGAACCATTCTGTGATTCCATGACTGGAGGATGTGCTGGTTTTTCCATGTGAGTGTTTCTGCTTAGCAAATGAGGAATGAGATGGCTCCTGCTCTCCGGCTGGGGGACTCCGCAGCCCTGGGGAAGTGAGGAGCACCTGCTCCCCACGGTCACGCATGGAAGGGATTTGCAGAGTTAGCTCAGCTTTGAAGTCAACTCGTCAGCACAGCTCCAGGTGTGGAGTGGAAACTCAAGAAAATAAACAGCTGAGTGAGAGCAGCCAGGAAAATAAACCCACCAGAGCTCTGTGTAGGGCATTGCTGGAGCAGCTGAGGAGCTCACGGAGTGGTGCCAGCTCAGGGAATGAATCCTGTGGTCCTCATGTGAGCAGGGGAGGGCTCAGCTCAGCTCCTGGAAAGCAGGTTGTGACTCAGGAGTTCCTTCTCCATAAGGTGGGGATGGATCACCACACCCTGTCACAGCCAGGACTCAGTGGCTCGGCAGGATCGCGGCTGCGCTGAAGAGCCCGTCGGATCTTCCTTTGAATCATGAGGGAATTCAGAAGCGGCTTTGAGGGTCTAAAAGGAAAAAGAAAAGAGAGAAAGAAAAAAGGAGGTGAGTGTAAGAAGTTGGGTGTTTCTATAGCAGCAGCAGCAGCACCCCGTGCTCAGCGCCGGGAGCAGGTGGGAGCGCCCGTCACTCAGCACAGCGTGGTGACAGAGCTGGCAGCCGCCTGATAAGAGCTGCTGCCTCCACGGCTGGGGTCTCACCAGCTCTGGAGATGGATCCCTTCCCTGGGAAGCTGCTGGAGATGGGGGAGGAAGAAAGCATGGGCTCAGGGAACCTGGGGGAGTGGGGGGAGGCAGCGCTGGGCGGCACCAACGGAACAAAACCCCAGGTTCCTGTGGCGTTTCCCACCTGAGGGACTGTTCTGGAGCAAGAGGCTCTTCTCCCAAGGAGACGGTGATGGGCACGGAGGCCATGGGGAAAGGGGCAGGTGCGGGCTCTGTGTTCCCCCACGAGGCAGTGGGTGACAGGAGCTCCAGGGGCAGTGGGAGTGGGACAGAGCAGCCAGAACAAACCTTCCTGCACCCAGCGGAGTGTCCCGAGGACAGGAACTGCGAGAGCTGGTGCCGAGTCAAGAGAGCAGCTGAGAAAACACATTAATGCACCATAAAGAATGTCTTTGCTTCCCAATGATCTTTTTTATTACTATTATTTATTCATTTATACTCTGCTGCCTTGTTTCTTTTTTTTTTCCTTTTCTTTTTTCTTTTCCTTTTTTTCTCCTCTCCCGGCTCTTTCAGTGCCTCATACCACCCTCTCCACCCCTGGAGACTGCATTCAAACACTGTCTGATGCTGAGGGCTGGCTGGGGGGGTCCGGGGCCATCAGCATGCCTGGCACACGCCGAGCCCAGCCAGAAGAGCAGCGCTGGGCCCGGCCACGGTTCCTCCAGCCTCCAAATATTTGGATTCTAAAAAGGCTGGGATAGAAACACCAAGAAAAATAAATATTTTACAAACACAGTAACCGAAAACCTAAACAGGAACCCGCTGCCTCTCTCTGCCCAGGGCATGCTACTGAAGCAGAGCTTGGATGTCACAGCTGTGGCACTGACACTTTATTTCCTTACAGAGGAATGTTCTGTGGCTGCAGCATCGCATCAGGCCACTCTCATGGAGTTTGGGAATGAACATAACTTGTCTTGGGATGCTGGGAAGCTCCTGGGCTGGGAATGTCTCTCTGTTCCCTGGGACCTCTGGGCACAGCTTAGGAAGTCAAACCCTTCCTCCTCTTCATCCCGGAAGGGCACGTGGGGAGCCTGGACTTGGTCAAACTCAGGGGCTGAAGCACAAGGGGAGAATCCCTGCTCAGGGCAGGGGGACTGGGGGGTGGGATCTGGTGCTGGCTGGAAGAGACAGGACCACCAAGTCCTGAGCAGGATCCTCGTGGGCAGGGGATGGGGCAGGGCTTGGGGACCCTTTCCATGTGCTAAAAGCACAGGGACTTCGAAGCCCTTCATTACCCTCACTGGCCCAAGGGCCTGTGCTGGTGACTGGAGGCATCTCCTGTGTCAGGCTGGTCTCTGTTCAGCATGGGAAATGCTCCCTCCAGGCTCAAACAGTCGCCATCCCATTCTGACACTGTGAGTGCCACCAGCTGGGACCGTTCCCCTGGGGAAGCCGCCGAGCCCTTTCAGTCAGCAGTTTTTTGGCTGCAGTTCATGGTCTCTGCAGACTAAAGGAGACCTTGTCCCTTTGACTCATTATTGAGGGGTCCCTCAGGACCCAGAGACACAGATCCCTCTCTGGGAGAGGAGGAGGAGGGTATATGGTCCTAAATCAGAGGAATAAGATATTCCAGTGTGTGGTGCTGCGGTCACTGGGTCCTTGGGTCCCTCCAGATTGCTCCCCTGGCAGAGCTGTGGGGGAGGAAATGAGCACAAGGGGTTTTAGTGGCCTCTCAGCCCTGGACACAGGATAGGATCGACCTCCAGCGTCCTCCTGCTGCCCCTCCAGCCTCCCACCCGTGCTCAGACACCCGAGCTCACACCCCCCCTGTGTGCCTGCTCCCTGCTCCGGCTTTGGGGAGGGCTCCGTGTGCGTGGGGCTCTCTGGGGTGGTGGCAGAGCCTTTTTGTTGTGGTTGTTATTTTTAATCTGCGTATTGTTCTGGATTTGCGTCAGAGACAGCAGGTTGGAGAAACGTGCCTGGCTCTTGGAGCCCAACATGGCAAGGTTGGCAATGCCCTCCCGCTCCAGGAGAACACGCTGCCTCCGGCAGCCACCGGATCCAGCAGGGCTGGGCTGAGCCCCAGTGCTCTTCCCAAGGATTACAGCAGATTTTTTTCAGTCCTCACTTTGAGCCCCAAAAGCAAGGCCCTGAGGATGAGGAGGGTGGGGAGGACGGGGCTCTCAGCACCAGAGCAAGCACAGGGTTTGGTCCCGTGGGACAGGAGTTCATCCTACCCCTGGGTACGAGGGATCCCACAGCATCCCGCCCTCTGCTGAACAGGGAGTGCTGAGGAGCCAGGAAAGTCACATCCTGCCCTGGAAGCCCAGAAGTCCCAGGTCAGGGAGCCTGGAGCATCCTGTGTGCATCAGTCCCAGCAGGGTGAATCCAGCACCCTCTGGGCATGGAAGCAGTGCAGGTGGGGACAATTCCCCCTGACTCCCACTCACCTGAGTGATGGAAACAAACCCCAGTGAAGTCAGCAGGGGAAAGCTGCTGTAACCCCCCAAGAGGGACAAGGGACAGCAACGGTCCCATGGGAGAGACACGACAGGGACCTGGTGACCTCCTTGTCACTGGAGCAGTGTTTGCCTTCTCCTTCCCCTCCTCACCCGCCTCCTCATCCCATCCCATGGGAGCTGTGTCCGACTGGAGACAGGGGCTGCTCCTGTCTTTCCCACCTGCGGGAAGAGCCCTCTGCTCACCTGCCCCTTCCTGGCTGGAACCTTTCTTCCTGGTGTTTGCAAGCCTCCAGGAATGAGGAGGAAAACACGCCAGGATTTCACTGAAAGCACCAACTGTTCTCCTTGCATGTAAATGCTGCTGCTCTTTTGATTTTAAATGGCTTTAATGCCGAGTTCATCTGCTAATTCCCCTCCTGCCCCTTGTGTATTGTATATTAGGAGAAATGTTGTTCTGTATCCTGAGCAGTTTATTTTATCGAGTTTAAGAGAAAATCCCATACTGAGATGCTGCAGATAAATATTCATTGTCACATCTGCTTCAGTTTAAGATTGTTGCCTAAAAATGTTAAAAATACAAACATATTTGGCGGGGGAGAGGCTGGGGTGGGAGGGTTGGGGTGGGCTGCTGAGTCTGGGCCTTCAATGCAACTCGTCAAATGTTTTATCACCAGCAAAGAGAGGAATCACAATGAGGAGAAATCACCCAGGGGAAGGAAAAAGGGAACAGCAGCTTGAGAAGACTCAACCAGCCCCAGCCCTGGGGCCCAAGTGGAGCAGTCCTGGGTGGGAGCATCCCTGGCATCACTCCGGGCTGGGAAGAAGCTCTGGCAATGCAAGGGTGTCCCATTCTCAGCTGCTCAGAGCATCCCGAGGACCTCTCAGTGCCTGGGATTGGGAGATAGCGGGAGGCTTTCCTGGTCTCTGGAATGCTGCACCGTGAGCTGGCAGTGCTGGAAGCACCCAGGGAACTGCCTGGGGGATGTGCTGGGAACCCCTGTCCAGCCCAGCTGTGCCTGGCAGTGCCATGGTGGCCCTGCTTGGCAGCCGCCCCAGCCATAGCTGTCCCATCTCCACCTGATAAAAGGGTGACTGGCACCAGCTGCTGCACTGGTGGCAGTTCCAGCTGGGAGGCTTCTGCTGCCTCTGGGAAGGGCTTGTCCAGGCCAGACTTGACACACACAGTGACAGGACAGCTTGGGACAACATCAAGGGGACTCAGCTTGGCACAGTCTACACTGTCCCTGCTCTGGAAACACACAGAGCTCTTTCCTCCCCGCCTCTGCCAGTCGATTACCTCTCCTCAGCACTACAATTTTGTTTTACATTTAAATAAAATAAACTTGACCTTATTTTATTTTCTTTTCAAAGCTTTTGCAGCTCCACCAAATGCAGCCAGTGGATATGGAAAGCATAGTAATAAGGATAACGCTTTCCACTTGCTGAGCACTTTATATTCTCCGAGCTCTGTACAAACATTACCTAATTAAACAGAGCAAGGCAGCAGCCCTCTGCTCCGGCCTAATGCTGGGAAATGGAAACAAGGAAACTCTGAACCAATATGTCAATAACATCAAAGTCCCATTGTCCTGGCCTTGGCTTTGTTGCAAAGGAATCCAAAATTGTCTCAGAGTTTCCAACATGGCTTTGGGCTCTTCACACTTGGGAAACAAGTGTAAAAAAACTGTTTGGGAGTCAGACGACAAACCCTGATCAAAGTTGGCAGAAGTGGCCACGGAGACCCCGGGACTGCAGCCTCGCCTTTGATGCCGCCTCATGTGGGAGCCATCCTGGCGGCTCTCGCCCCCCAGCCCTTTCCAGGGCTGGCATCTTCCTCGGGGCCCTCATGTGCATCTGGGGAATGTTTCCTATTAGGGATTCACACTCTGGTTGAGCTGCATTCCTAATTGCGGAGACTTGAACGGCCCTAATAGGAAACACACCCGCAGCAGAGTCCCTGTGAGTCATTCTCCCATTGGAGAGGTCCTTGGGCTGCTGCCACATGGCAGGGACACGGCCTGGGGCACACAGGGCCCGAGCCCCAGGGGGACCCTGCTCCCAGCCATGCCAGGTGCTGGGAATGCTGTGCCCAGCCTCTGTGGAACGGTGCCTTTAGGGGACTTTCCATGTCAGTCATCCCGTTCCTGCAGCAGCATCCGCACCTCTGGAGGCAGGAGGGGGCTGGGTCAGAGCCTGGTGCTCGATGGCAGTGGGGAGTGACCATGAACATGTTCATGTTTCCATGTGATATTCATGCCATGCTCACATTGCCATGGCCACGCTGGGTTCTCTGCCCAGGTGGAACTGTGCACAGCCACTGCCCATCCTCTTGGAAGAAGGGAGCGGAGAAATGGGGCCAGAGTGGGAATGCCTCAGTCCCACATCCCACAGCAGCTTGGGGGTCCAGGCTCTGGCCCCACAGTGCAGCCATCCCTTGTTTAGCAAAGCAAGGTGATCTTGGAGTGCTGCCCCTTTGTGCCAGCGCCCGGGTGTCCCATTTGTCACTGTGACAGCCCACACGGCTCTGGGAAAAGGTCACCTGAGCTGTACCAGCCTCCCTCTCACATTTATGCTGATGCCAAATTAATTCTTCATCAGAAGCCCAAGTCCCCCCTGTGCCATTGTTTGATGTTTTCCAAATCCACCTGGGTTCGGGTGCTCCCCTCCCTCCTCCCCAGCACTCAGACACACCAAAGACAAAGCATCAGCCCCTGCATTTTTAGGACAAATTCCCTGATTCTGGGGATGTTCTGGCTGAATCTCAGTGCATTTTTCTGTGTCTGCTTGACAGCAATACCTGGTGATGTCAGACAAGCCTCTGGGGCCTTCGGCTCTCATTACCAGCCTGTCTAATTAAGGAGAGATGCTGTTGCTGACTGCTTTGGAGAACGATGCGGGGAAGCAACAAATGCCAATCTCCATCACCAGGGTCTGTGCTTTTGGGGTCTGGATCTTCAGAGACAGGAGGGCAGCTCTGACTGTGTCCCAGACAGGGAAATGACAGCTTCAGCAGCAGGAGGCCCCTGGGCAGCAGGAGCCCCTCTGAGCCCCAAAGGGTGCAGGGCCTGGGGAGCCAGGAGCCTGATTTTCTGAGCAGGCTTACTCCAGTTGCTAATAATGAGCAGGGGCTGTCTGATCATTGAGGCAAAATGAGCCACTCCCCATCCCTTCCACCCCAGCTGGAGGTTTGGGTTGGGAAAGTGGGGTCCTGCATGTTCCAGTTCAGATCCCTCTCAGCCCTGCAACCCCTCTTGAGTTCCCAATGAGGTTGCTCCATGTCCTCTTGCTCAGGAACAACCTTCCCCAGGACTTTCTCTCAGGTTGGGGATGTTTGGCACAGGGGGAAGACGAAACTCTTGTTTTTATTCTTCTACAATGGGAATGTTTTTCCTCCTGTTATTCATCAAATTCTGCTGGAATTTAATACTCACGAGCTCTAAACAGCGTCTTGCACTAACAGTGATTGATGGTTTCCAATGAGTCCATAAATGCTCCCCCTCCTCAGCCCTGCACTTTCTCTCCCTTCTCTCCCTATCACTCCATCTCTCCTATCTTCCCTTGCTCTTTCCTCTCTCCCGGCCCAGACAAAAGCTGATCATGCTGTTGTTATGTGGATTGATTTGTTTTCTGTTTCTGCTGTGTTTTGGGGTAGGAAGACATCAGGGATTTGTGAAAGAGCAGTGAAATGCCATGGCCAATGAAGCCTGACTAGAAATTCCTTAGGTTATTATCTCTTAGGTTAGGGAAATCTGGGCAAATTTCTACGCAGAAACACTTCAGGAGCAGAAAACAGCAAAGCTCAGCAGCAGCTGCCCGGTTCTTCCAGTGTGAAGAAGCCTGGAATGAGAGCTCTGCCCATGGGAGGGGGGTATGTCTGCACACTCAGACCAATGTGCAGGCAGACATCCTGGGAATGTGCACAGGATTCCCAGCCCAGGGAACTGGGGTGGGCTTCATCCAAGGTCACAGTGGGATGGAGCAGCCCAGGACAAGGCTCCTGAGTGGCCTCGTGCCCACAGGGGCTCGGGGAGGGGCAGCAGTGGCCTGGATGAGCAACTTGTGCTCCCAAGACACAATCCCGAGGCGTTCCAGCTGTGTGAGTTGGAGACAGCTGGTTCCAGGGAACACCGAAGGGGGAGATTGAAGCAGGTAAGGTGAAACCTGGGGACATCACCCTAGACTCTCTAGAAACAAAAGCATCCAGCAAGTGCTGGCAGGGAGGGCACTGTGGGGTGCCCGGGATAAGCTGGTGAAGGTGGGGGTGCCAGGCAGGTGATGCTGAGGGACCAAGGTCCCTGAAAGGCAGAGCCCCCTCCCCACAGTGCTCAGCTCCGCTGGGAAGGGGCTGCTCCTGGGCCGTCTCCTTCACTGTCACAGGGACTCCTGGCCGATTACTGGACTTCCCACAGGACAGGATAAATTATCCCTGCCTTTCCCCTTCCCTTGCGCTTTCCCGAGCAAAGCTCCGTCCTACCTGGTGGGGGCTGCCCTTCCCTTGGAAAGCCTGTCGCTCCGAGGAGCCCCGGCTCTCCTGTTCCAATTAAGCTACCTGAGATAAAATCTGGGGAGCTCTTAGAGGGAAACAACTTAAAGAGATGTAAAATGGTAACTTGATTTACTCATTTGTTCCTGACCGTTTGATTCCTCCCCGAGCCACCCCCCAGCCAGCTGGGTTATGTGTCACCGGGAAAAAAATCCAATACAGGCAGATCCCTTATCAGATCAGTGTGTTAAAAGGATTTGGGGAATGCTAATGCAGGCACAAGGAGTGGGAGATGGGATGGGCTGGCTACGGGTGGCCGAGCACGAGGCAGCACCTTGGCTCCCCCTTCCCCAGCTCCTGTTTCCCCTGGGATGTGGGAGCAGGGCTGGCTGGGCTCTTCTCCCAGCAAGAGCTGAGTGAGGGGAATCTCCACCACATCCAGCCTCTGCCCAGCCTCCTGGAGAAAATTTCTTGCCCAGTTTTGCTGGATGAAGTAATTTATCTTCTGGGGTGTGAGTTGGAGCAGCTGCCTGCCTGGCTCTGCTGTGAGGGATGTGCTGCACACTCACTCCTGGCTGATGAGCATCCCAGGCTTTTCCAGGGAATGCTGTCCCATCACTAACTCCGGAGGCCCAGCCCAAGGGAGTTCTCTGGGCATCATTCTCCAAACAGCCCTGATCCCATGGGGATTTGAGTTCCACAAGGAAAATCAGAGCGGTTGTGTTCTCCCCATCCCTGGGAGTGTTCAAGGCCAGGTTGGATGGGGCTTGGAGCAACCTGGGCTAGTGGAAGGTGTCTCTGCCCATGGCAGGGGGTGGGACTGGATGATCTTTAAGGTTCCTTCCAGCCCAAACCAGTCTGTGATTCCATGAAAACACCCTGAAATTAGGACCTGAGTCACCCTAATGACTGGGAGAATTGTTTTGCAAATTAATAAGTGCAATTTTTTCCCCAATCCAGCACAGGGCAAGGTCAGGCCGGTGGGAAGCCCACGGCTCATTCCCTCTGACAAGTGCAGCTGTGTTTCAATTACTGCTGCACATCCTCGTCGTGTCCTCGGGAGCAGCCAGAGTCACCCCTGCCAGAGCCAGGAATTCTCGGCAATAGGAGCCCCTCATCCTGCTGGTTCTGCTGTTAAACCTGCTCTGGGATGTGCAGAGAGCTGGTCCTGGATGTCCAAGTGATGAAGGGCAGATTAGCAAGGCCCTGCTGCATTAGGCTGGAATATATTTAGCTCCTCAATGTGCTATGGATTAGGAGCAGCGGGAGGCCTGGCAGTTCCACTTCAGAGGCTGGGAGGGAACATTCCCGTTCAGCTGAGCTGACATTCCCTTCGCAGCACCTGTTGGATGGGTGTTCCAACTTTCCCGGGGCTGCTCCACCCCTGTGGCCCTCAGGCAGGATCCTTCCCATCCCTGCTGCCACTTGGTTTTAGAGTTTGTTCTTGTCATTTGCTGTGCTGTGCAATTCCCTTCCTTCCACCAGTCCCTGTCCTTGGAGTGGCACCTCCCTGATCCAGGGGGATGTGTTCACATTTTGGGGCTTGAAAAGGGGAATTTTTACTTCCTGCTGCCTCTGTGCTCAGCTCCATTCCCATCCCATGGGGCTTTTCCCCTCGGGATGGCTCCATTACCTGCTCCTGCTCACACCTGCCCTGTGTTTGAGAGCATCCCACCCAGTTATCCCCATGCCTGGCCCATTTATAAATTGTATGGAAATACAGATGTCCCCTTGTCATCCCAGAGGACATGCCACCCTCCCATACCTTCAGGCAGATGCTCACAGGTGCTCCCAGCAGCACCAGTTAAAGCAGATTTGGGGTTTTCCTTCCCTGATACTCTGGGAGAAAACGTGTTTTCACCACATTTACAGGGGAGGTTTGCCAAGCAGTCCTCTCCACAGTGACCCCTGCACTGGAGACCCTGGAGTGTTCCCCTGTGCCCCAGCACAGCCCTTCCCGTTCTGGATAATCTCATACAACCTAGGCTGGGAATTCCTGGCAGCTGGAGTGCACATCAGGTTATTTGCAGGCCCCTGGCCATTCTGGGGATTGTAGGAATTCAATAACCATCCCTGCACTGGGACATGGGGCTCTCCCTGCTCTTGGCAGCCCATCTTTCCACAGGGGTTGCAGGAAACTTAGATGTTGACAAAACCCAAACTTGCACTCAGTAAAATGAAAAGCAAGCTGAAAAAATCCCCTGTTCAAAACCTGCCTCAAGTCGACCCAAGAGCGTTTGGTTCAATCATCAAGCAAACATTCCATGCGCTCTCCAAGCTTTTCCTTTTTAAGCTTCTTAAGTGGGCTTCAGTTAAACACAGGCAAATTTTTCCTGAAACATCATTTCAGCCCAAATCACAGAACTTCAGGAAGCTTTCCTTCAAAGCCAGCAGAACAAACTGGTTCAACTTGGCTGATTTGATCAGATTTTTCCCGTTTTGGGGGGTACAAGATCGTTCCTGTTGCGTCAGTGTCACGGTTGACCTGAGGCTGCACTTTTGGGCAAACAAAGTGTTTGGCAGAGGAGTTTGCCCCAGATCTGCTTTCTGTGGCCTTATTTGATGGCTTGTGGCAAGGGCTGTGCCTGCTGTCACTGCTGTCACCGCTGCCACCGCCGCTGTCCCCCGGCTGCTGCTCGGGCGTGAGCACGGCCATGCCGAGACACGGCAAAGCCAGAATTTCTGGTTTCCATAAAGGAATATGGAGAATATTATCCAGTGAGATTTGAAACTGAGGTGGGAAAGCTGCCAGCGTGCAGCGTTTTCAAAGAGCCTCCTGTATCTCGTGTTGCTGAAAACTGGGAAGTCCCGTGGGCTCGGGAAGGGGGG
>VZTX01017928.1:0-25241 GCA_013400915.1 Pardalotus punctatus | reverse complement strand
GGGGGGTCCCTGTGGTGGGCACGGGGATGGAGGCAGAGCAGGGGGAAGCCTTCTGAAGGGTCCTTTCATATTAGAATAAGTCATAATTAATGCTATCAGGTGGCAGGAAGGCAGTGTCAGGTAACGTGAGCACAGCCTTATCTCTCCCTGCATCCCGGGGCTGCAGCTCTGGGCCAGGGGAAAAGCAGGAGACGCACAAAAAGTGTTGGGAATGGGGTGTGGGGGATTGGGGCACTGCTGCCACGAGGAACCCGGCTCTGGTCCCACCTGGCAGGATATCCTGGGAGATGTGAGGTAAAGCAAGCCCTGGATGAATGAATCCACATGGATCAATCTTCATCCCGACTGGAGGAGGGAGGATGGAGGGAGTGGTGATGGGGTGAACACCCACGAGGTCCCACAAGGTGGGTTTTGGCTGTCCCGTCAGCATCTGTGGAGGCTCCCAGGGTTTTTGTGGTGCCACCAGTGCCATGGTGACCCTGAGGGACTGGGCTGGTTACTGGGACCAGTTACTGGTGTGTCCAGGGCCTGAGCTCCAGGTGTGCTTTGGGCCATTTGTTCATTAGGGGCTGACCAGACATTCCCTGCCTGGCTCCCACAAACCAGATGTCCTTTATTTACCCTTTTTTAGGCTAAGTTTTCTCTCTCTCTCCTCCATAGTCAGGTCACCAAACACATGATGCCACCTTAATCAGTGACCTCATCCCTGATGCGGGGTAGTGGCCCAGGCTGTGGCCCAGGCTGAGCCCAAATCACCTGGGTTAGCACATCCCTGGCTGTGGGGACAGGCTGGACAGGAGGGTTTGGGGGAAAATGCTGCTTTGGGGGAAACTCTTTTGCTATATAGAAAAAACATATTTAAAAATAAAGCACTTAAAACTGGTGGATCAAAACATCCCCATGGAAATGCCTGTATGGGGGAAAAGCCTCTGTGATCTCAATTACCTTCCTCTGTGAAGATCCTGCATAGCTGAAATTGTTTCGTTTCTGAGCAGCAATGATAAAAAAAACACTTTAGGTTTTTATTTCCCTACTTTGGCTTCCCTTGGGAAAAGAGCCGGAGCAAGCAATTCCATGCATGCGCACAGGCACAGGCACGCTGGGGCACACAACAGCCAGAACAAAATCCCAACAAACACAACTTGTTTGCTTTAATTTTGTTTTTCACTGAAAAAATGTGAACTTCTCTGAGAAAAGACAATGTGATGGGCTCAGCTCAGCTCTGTGGCCTGCCCTACTTTTGGGGAATTTGTTTTCCAGTTTGCAGCCATCCTTAGACATAAATTTCTCCTATTAAGGATAAGACTAAAGCTGCCCTAAGGCATCGGCCCTTGGAGGGGAGATGAAGAGGGATGGGAGTACTCATGGGAAGCAGCCTCGTGGGATTTTTGGAGTGTCCTGTGCAGGGCCAGGAGCTGGTCTCAGAGTCCTTGTGGGTTCCTTCTGAGTCAGGATAATCTGGGCTTCCTACCCCCTTTCCCGGCTCCTCAACCTTGACACCCCTTGCCCTGCGGGGCTGTGCAGGTGACACATGGATCCAGGGATGGAACCGCGGAGGTGACGGATGGGCCCTCGCCCGGCCCCACGCTTTCATCTCCCCCTCATCCCTCCCCAGCGTAGAGCGAGTTGTCAAAACCAACAACACTTCAAAACCAACCCCAAACAAATACAGGAATAATGGGTGATGGATGGTTCCTGCTCTGAAATCCATCTTGGGAGGAGCTGTCGGCTCCCGAGCGCAGCGGCAGCCGCAGGGAGCTCTGCCAGCTCGGCAGTGCCACCGCGGGAACGTGTCACGGTGTCACCGCTCCCGGAGCTGCCTGGCTGTGTCACAACACCCGGGGCAGGGCCCAGGGCAGCTGATGGAGCTTTGCAGACGTTCTCCTGTGCATCCACTTGCTCTCACTCCTGTTCCCTCCGTGACAGCCATGGGAAATGAGCTGGCCGTGGAGATGCGGTTAAAGCGCCCCACGTCAGTGCTGTTCCCGAATCCCCGGATCCCTGTGCCGTGTGCCTCTTCTTTCGGAGCACGGGGTCCCCCAAGGCCAGAGCCGACTTTGTTCTCCTGTCTCCCGCGGCACAAGCAGCCCGGGAACGCGGGATGAATAGGAATGGGAATAACAAATGGGCTGTAGATAAGGCAGCGTCTGCGGGAGTCACCGCGAGGCACCGGAGAGGGAAGGCGGAGGGGGAGGATGCCCGAGTTAGCAGTCTCCAAACGGGATTAGAGTGACAAATTCCAGGGGGGAGGGCTGGAAGGTGTAGCAGAGGTGGAGCACGGAGCCCTCCCTGCCTGAGTTGCCCCGGAGCCAGAGCTGCCCCTGCTCGGCCAGGACTTGGGAACACACCCCAAACACCAAGGGATGGAGAAGAATTTGGCAAGAGGGAGAGAGGACAGGCAGGGGGAGGGCTGGAGAGAAGGAGGAGGAGGATGAGGAAGAGGAGGAGGAAGACCATGCCCCTCTGGGTGGCGTGGCAGATGTTCTCACCTGCGCATGGCCAACACCTCGGCACAACTGCTGGGAAACCTCCACTCCGGGTGGATGAGCAATTCATCCCAAGGTTTTTTCGGTTCATGGCTGTCACCTGGCAGCTGGGCCATGGAATCAGGAGGAAAAATCATCTTTATAGTGGGGGACACCCCATGGGGACAGTCTGCAGACTGGAGCCTGCCTGTGTTGGGGTGGAAGAGGCAGAAAAGCAGGGGAGAGGTGCCAAAACATTGACCTTCAGCTGGTTTAAAGGTGTCAGCAGGCAGAAGGGAGGGGAATGATTTAGAAAGGTGGAGGAATGTGGAGTTAGGAAGGTGGGATTGAGGAAAGGAAAACAGGTGATAAATTTCAGGGAAATAATCCAACAAAGAGAGGGAGAGGAGGGAGAAACTCCTCTCTGGGAGGGGATGGGACCCTCTTGCTGTGGCCCAGGGAGATCAGCTGAACTTCTGAAGTGTGCAGCCCTGCAGCTCCTTGGAGGCGGCACAGGGAGCAGGGATGGCTCATTGCGGCAGAGCCAGCTGGGAAACACAAAATTCCTCTTATCAGGGACGGACCTAATTCTGGTTCTGCTCCTGCACACTGGGACACAGCCCAGACCTGAGAGAAGCATTCCTGGCTGGAGCATTCCTGGCTCCTCCTCCACCTCAGTGACAAATCCTGGAGCAGTTTCCTTACACCATCCAGGGCTGGACACTGACAACACATCCTGGAGCTGGTGTTGGCTGCACTGGGGCACAGGAGACCAGCCTGGTTTGAGGTAATTCCAGGCTTTTTTAGCTTTATGGGAGCATCTCAACAAACAGCCATGCTGGCCTGCTTCCCAACAGCTGCACATGGAGAACTGGGATGCACAGAGAGGCTTTATGGCCTCTGCAGCTCCAGGTAAGGGTTGATGGGATTGAAATGAGCCAAGGAAAGCTCAGAGCCCACGAGCCTGATGCTTCTCACATCTGCTTCAGGGAAAACAGAGGCAACCCCACCACACACACCAGGCTCCTTGTACTGCCAGGCTGGGGTGAGTAATGTCAGAGTTAGGCAGAAATGAGAGACAGAAAAGGCTGATTAGGTCACTTATTTTATCCTCTTACCAATTAGACAGGAAATTATTTAACTGCTTTATTTATTTATTTAGGAATGTACCTCAGCAGGAAAACCCCAGCGGCAAGAGCCACTGTTGTGCAAAGAGAAGGGTGGAAGCCCAGCTCCTTGTTTATAAACACACACTTGTAAAAAGCATCTTCTGAAGGAAAATCTGTGAAGGAAACCTCTCCTGACAAGCCTCCAAGGCTATGTGGGCTCCAGGGTTGGATAGGGAAGTGGGATTTGCTGTGTCCTGGGTAATGGTGCTTTTCTGGAACACACCTATTGCCTTACCTCCTTCACTAGAGAAATTTTCCAATTCCAGAGGGGGCCAAGAGACCCTCATCTCCCCCAGGCTTGTGGCTGTGGCTCTTAGGGCAGCTCCAGTTCCCTGTCACCCCTTGCTCACCTAACTCAGCCCTGCTCAATCCCTTTCTGTGAAAAGCTTCGGCTGATGAGGAATTTGTGATACAGCTCCTCCAGTGGGATGGGGGGGGTTATCCCGTTGGACAGCTGAGAAGATTTATGGGGTCCATAAATGCAGCTCTCTGGAGAGAGCCCAGGAATGGTTTGAGCTCTGCCCCAGGTGCTTCATCCACAGAAATGCAGGATTGCAGGGCCACAGTCACAAAGAGGGAGAGCGGTGCCAGCGGCTCCCTTCCTGCCTTGGTGTCATCAGCACTTCGCTCCCTCTTCGAAATGATGATGAAAACCAATTTCCAAACCTCAGGGTTTGTTGGGGTTTTTTTCCCTAAATGGAATTCTTGCTTCCCAGCCAGCCCCAGCTTGCTCGTGAAGCAGAAGGAAAGACAGGAGGCTCTTTCGGGTGGAGGTGAGCTGGAAAGGGCTGGGACTGGGCCTTGGAAACCAGGAAGGAAACCCCACAGCTGGGGCTGCAGCACCCATGGGTGGGACAGGAGGGAGGGCAGGTCCCAAAGGCAAACGAGGCCATGGCCAATGTCCCTGAGCCAGGGGGACAAGATGGAATTGGTGACAGATGTCCCCACCTAGACACCGGCACAGGGAAGCTGTGCATAGGGAATGGGGAGTGCTGTGTGTGGATGCTGTGCTGGAGGATGCTGTGTGCAGGGAATGCTGCGTGTGCCCTGTTGGAGCACACCTGGGCACTGCACACCTGTGTCCTGCTGGACCAGGGCTCCTGCTCCGCCTGGCGTGGGCAGGATTGGATGTGCTAAAACATTCCCACGTGTCAGGGCCTCTCAGCCAGGTAGAACACAGCAGGTGGCCGTGTCTTCTGACGCTGGAACTGTTTCCTCTCCTCGCTCTCGCTCTCCCCATCCCAGGAGGACACGGCACAGCTGGGCTCTGTCCCCCTGGGTGGTGGCAGAGGCAGCTGGGCACCACTCCTGAGAACAACACTCCGAAGGATCCTGGCTCAGGGATGCAGCTGCTCTGCTGTTATCACACAAGAGCAGGGATGAGACAACCCAGTTATCGAGGAGAGAGAGAGAGAGAGAGAGAGAGAGAGGCTTCTTCTCCCCGCTGCCCCCTCCACCCCCCACCCTTCTCCATGATCATTCTTGTTATTCATTTCCCCTCTCTTCTCCTTGCCAGGCAGACGCTTTCACAGGGCAAATCCAAACGAAAGCCTCGCAAAGAGGATGCTCATAAAATATTTATGGAGAACTGCGGTGAACACGAGTAGGATAATGAGGGTCTGTGGGAAATGGGATGTGTCCAAACTCGCACAGTGAAGGCCTCGTACGAGGCAGAGGCACGCGGTGGAGGCCATTAGTGAGTCCTGCAGGGTCTGCACTCATTTCCTTCACACATTTGCCACACACGGCTCTGCTTTGGCTTTCCCTCACTGGCACGGGGGCTTTCCTTCCACGGCAGCTGCTGCCTGCACTGCAGCGGGAATGGGGATGGCTGGATTGCACTGGGGGTCTGTGCAAGTCCCACGGCTGTGCTCTCTGGGAGCAGGACAGGGACACCGTGCCACCAGAGCAGGACACAGCCACCATGTCACCTCTGGGATGCAGTCTGACCACCAGCCCTCCTCTCCCAGCCATCTTTCCCAGTTCTCTGGCCCTGTGACTGTCCTACACCCCTGACATGGCCATGCGGGCCAGCCAGGGAGGGCAGCAAGGTTCCGAGGCTGAGTTCCAAGGGCTCAGTTCCGAGGACCACCCTCCCTCCCTGCAGTCTGTGGGGCTCTGCTCCCATAAACACTCACACACTCAGCTCTAAGGCCCACGATCCCGAGCGTTGCCGGTGCCAAGAAGGGGCTCTGAGGCTCCGGGTGAGCTCTGGAAAAGTGCAAACCTATCCTGTCCTGAGAGCAGAACCCATAAACACAGCAGCCCCCCTACGGCAGGGACGAGCTGCCTTAAACCGTGTTTTCCAGCAGCTTATCCAGCTCCTTCTCCAGTTACGCGGAGCGGGTGTCCCGCAGCTCCCGCAGCTGGAATGCTGCTGACCTTTGGAGAGTCTCACTAGGTCTGCCCCGGCTCCAGCCCAAGCTGCAATTCCTCTGAGGTTGGCCAAGAGGACCTCGGGGGCACTGCTGCTCCTCTTCCTCCCTCTCCCCTCTTCCAGCAAGCCCCCAAAAAGCCCTTGAACTCGTGTCGGAGTGCTGATCCCACTGGGAGCCATGCCGCGGGCAGATGTTTGCTGTGATACAGGACATGACAGTTTTTATGACTTGTCAGCTGGAACCCAATCTTTTGGGGTCTTTAGGTTACAATGGAAAAGCAAAGCTTGCACGCATGGCTGTGCCAGCAGCACGGCCTGCTGAGCCTCTCAGCAATCCCAGAACCTTCTGGAGCAGGAGCCTGGGCTCCCCTCACCATCACCCAGACCAGCCCAGCACCCCCAGAACCTTCTGGAGCAGGAACCCGGGCTCCCCTCACCATCCCACTCTGACAAGGCTGCTTTTCCCAGCCTCATGTCCCGGGACATTCCCTGTGTCTCTGTGGTGACACATCCGTGTGGTTCGGATGTTCCTGACCCCAACCCGGACTGCCTGGGGTGGGCACCTTTCCTTTCTGCCCCATGAAGGAACAAGCAAGGTCACACATACTTTCCTTATGATAGCTGAAGGGAGATTCCCACCTCTTCCAGGATGGGAAACCACCGCAGCTCTTCAGGCTACTGTTCACCCATGCTACCAAATCCTGGAGAATTATAAAAAACCCCACGTCTGCTTCACTCCCACGGCTGAGGGAAGGAGAATTGTCTCCACCGGCATTTCAGAGGGTTCCTGACCTCCCCAGGGTTGCCTGGTGGAATTGTGCTGTCTCCGGTGTGGGAGCAGGCAGGGATGTTTCAGAGAACCATGGAACACTTCAGGTTGGAAAAGACCTTTAAGATCCTTAAGTGCAGCTGTTAATTCAGCACTGCTGAGCCCAGGTTTAGGTTTAATCAAAACACTGCCAGATCTCAGGTCAGCCTCGCCACCTGTCTTGGTGCCACCACGGCATCTGAGAAGGGCATGTGAGCTGGGTTTGCCAATGATCGAATAATTGATCAGTGTCACACCACGGACCTCTGGGGGATGAGGCAGAACGTGGTGAGATGGAGGCAGAGAAGCTGCTCCCTTGAGGTTCCTGAGTGGTGACTCCTCCTGTAGCCGAGCACGGGACTCTTGGGAAGCACTGCCTGGCTGATGGATCCCACCCTGCCCTCTCCCCCTCCATCTCCATCGCCCACAAGTCTCAAAGTTCAAGTGGCTCGGGATGGGGAAGAGTGTTCCAGACATGAAAGGTATTTCTGGGCATGGGGGAAGAAGTGATTAATCTCAATTACACGGTCGGACACTGCATAATCTGGAGCAGCAGATTGGGTTACGGGTCCTCCTTCCCGTGGCTCTTGGAGGGGGGTTCCAGCCTGAGGAGACTTTGGAAAGATGTTTTGACTGCTGAAGTGCCAAACTTAACCCCGCTGTAATTGGGGCTGTGGTGAAACATGGATGTTGTTTTTTGCTTCCTGAGCCTCCCGGACAGACCAAGGTTTGTGCAGCTGCCACCTCTTTCCCATTCACAGTGTGACAGCTCCCACCCCAACCCACTTTTCCCAAGGTCATCACTCAAAAAAAATCAGGAAAAGAAAAAGAAGCCAACAGAGGCTGGTGCTTCCAAACTCCAGGAGCAGCTCGGCAGCCTGGGCAGAGGTGGGAGGGAAGTGCTGCCCACCCAGCTGCCAGGCTTCCTGCTGCTGGCTCGTGGGCTTCCCCCTCCCAGCCTGGACCCCACATCCCGCCGGACTCTGCAGGGCTCCCAGTGCCCCTCGGCTCCATGGCCAAGCAGCCGAGCATCCCCCAGACCTGGGGGCTTCTTAGGATCCATGTGCACCAAACCCTCTCCTCCCGGGATCCCTGCTGGGATGCTGGGCTGGACCAGCCCCATGTGAGCTGCAGCACCAGCAGGATTTGAGCATTGGTCCCTGAGGACAGCAGTGGCTGTGGAGTGGTGACGAACCCAGACACAGAGAGCGAAGAGTTTTATCCAACAAAGCTCTCAGATCCTCCTTGTTATTTAACAGACTCTTTCCCCAGACTAAAGAGCTGTTCCTGATGTTCTGTGGGGACTAATAAGAACCTAATCCCGGCTGTGATGGACTAAACATACCCAGCGTGTTCTGAGGGTCACCCAGAGAGATCCCGCATCCCTGCTGTGCTCTGTGTGCTCTGGGGTGTCTCACAGCACATGGCCCTCTGTGACATGAGACATTTCTGGGTAAGAAGTTAAAAATAAATATATTCCCAGGAGGAACCGCAGAGGGATAGACCGAGCCAGGGTGTAATTACCTGAGCTGGAACAGAGCCAGGCTCTAACTTGTATTGCAAATTCTTTGCATTGCTTTAGATACCTGCTAACAAAGTGATTATAAAAACCATATTTATAGAAGATTAGGAGCTATGCAATAGATCCACATCCGTAATTAGCCATAATAGATCTGCATTGATTATTATTGATGTTAATCCTCTTCTAAATATGTGCACATTAATTAGCTGGCGTTTACCACAGACGCAATTATTTTAGGAACAGACACAGTTGGTGGGGGCAGCAGACAACGGGGTGTTTATTCCGATTTTAGTGTTTATTTTTCTCTCTGCAGCAGCACCTACATCAGGTTGTACAAGAACAAAGAGCATCCAAGTCCAAGGGCCTGGAGCATCCAGGCTCCCGCACAGTGATAAGCACTTACAAGTGCCTGGGAAGGATCTTGCCAAAATATTGTTTTTGATGCATGAAATATTTCCCTGTTACTATGAAACACAGTGCTGTGCCAGCCTCCGAGGGTGACACTGCTCCCTTTCCCGGCTGCCTGCGGGGGTGTTCAGCACCAGCACCGCGTGTGCCTCATCTCAGTGCCCCTGGTGGCTGGCTTGGGGGTGGGAATTGCTTATTGGGAATGAAGTCTGGGTGGGCTGGTGGGGGGAACCCTCAGAACAACTTCTGAGTGATGCTCAGCTGGGACTGGCTTTCAGGAGCCTTGGAATTTGCTCATCGCTTTCCCAGCTGGAACACATGGGCTGTCCGTGTTTGGGCAGTGAGTGAATGCTGGCAGCCTCTGGAATTTTTTCCCCATCCTGATGGTCTGACCCCACCAGGATTTGAGGACCACCTGCACTCAAACAACCCTTCTCAAGAGCCACTGGGCACCACAGGCTGCATGTCATGAGCTGTTTCTGTATGAGATGCCCCAGAGACTCCCAAAATAACTCTGCTCAGCCAACAGGCTGGGAAACACCTGTCCTGTCTTCTTCCCTCTCTGTCCTTCATCTTCATTTATTTCCTTCCCTCGGTCCTTTATTTCTCTCTCTGCCATCAAGCAGGGAGAGCAGGAAAGAGCTCTTGCACCCCTTCTTTGAACTGTGCTGCTCCCACAGCCCCATGTCCCTGTGTCCCACTGTCCCCTCTCTTCTCCATCGCCATCCCCATGGTGATGCCTCCACAAGGCAATGGTAGAGGAGATGATTCCACCGCTGGCACTCCCACCGTGCGTCTCCATCAGTGGTGAAGAGTTTTGGTCAGCTTTGGGTGACAAGGGTCCATGAGCATCCCATCACCCTGGAAAGGGCAGGAAGTGGTGCTGGGAGAACAGGGATGAGGGCCTGGAGGTGCTGGGGGGAGCTGCAGGATCATCAGGTGCTCCAGCCTGGCACAGGGTGGGCTCAGAGCCACCACTGTAGAATGTGGTGCCTCTCCAGAGGAGGGAGGAGAAGTTGCCCTGTCCCCCCTGCTGCTGCCGGGGCGATGCCACATCCCAAAATCCCCATCGCTCCAAACCCTGGACACCTGATGGCTAAAGCAGCTTCCCTCCATTGCTCACTTGTGCCCAGAACACAGGAATCATAATCCAGATCCTGTTTCCTACGGTGTAAACCCCTTCTCCAAATCCAGCAATTAGCCTCCAATTTGCTTTCCCCATTAATGGCAAATGGGGTCTCTCTGGGATGCTCTGATGAGACCCTGTTTTCTTCATCAGTTCAAAACCTTTCCCTTCTTATTTATTTTTCACCCTTCCCCCAAATGTATTTCCCACCACAAAAATAACATTTTTCAGATCTTTGCAATTATTTATTCTGCATTTTTTCTGTCACATCTTTGCAGGAATCAGCATTTCTGGTGGGAGTGGGGAGGGAAGATGAGCAGCTCCAGCCTCTCCTTCTGCAGCCGATGAGCCGGGGTCTTGTGCGGGGTCGGTGGTCCAGGGGGGCCCCCATGACACCCACAGAGTTCAGACCAATTAGGGACTTCTGACTGGGGGGAAAAAGGCGAAAGAAAGAGCCGGGAAGGCTGGGCTCGCCTTTTTCTCCTCTTGTCTCGTTCCTTGTCTCCTTTTTAATGGCAGGCCCCCGGGGGCTCAGCGGCATCCTTCAGAATGGAAATCCTTCCAAATGGAAATCCTCCCTGCCCCTCATGGCAGAGCCTGAATGTCACAGAGGGGATG
Organism: Pardalotus punctatus; assembly: GCA_013400915.1. NCBI lineage: Eukaryota > Metazoa > Chordata > Aves > Passeriformes > Pardalotidae > Pardalotus > Pardalotus punctatus. The sequence continues at coordinate 14,748 of VZTX01017928.1, read as the reverse complement.
AAAGGGAGCCAAAGGCGACCCCGTTCCCGATGGCATCACGGTGGGGGGGACCGAGCTAATGGGAGGACGGAGACATCAAGGAGGGGTGTTCAGGGGCAACCTGAGGGGTTTTCCCTCCTCCTCACTGGGACGCAGCTGGAAGGAAGAGAAGCAAAGCAGAGACTGAAGAACTGTGACATTTTCAAGGACCTGTAGACAGTGTTACCCATGGAGGCACAAAGCTTTGGAAAGTCAGGAGAGAATGTGCCAGGACTGGAGCTGCCATCACACCCAGACAGAGAAATGCCTGAAATCCTTAAATCTTTCCTTAAAATAAACCTTTGCCAGCTGAGGAGCCCTCAGAGCTCAGTGTCCCCATGGAGCTCCTGCCTCAATGCCCAAAGCAAATTAGGGACCATCCCGGGCATGGACAATCCATTCCCTTTAGGAAACCCCGGATTTCCTGGGCTGGGGCCGCTATGTGCTAGGGGCACTGCAGGCACATCCCATTATGGTAAAAGCTGCTGTTCCTGGGTTTCAGCTGGGAAAAACCCCAGGGAAATGGCTCCACTTTATACCCATGGAACAATGCTCCGGAAAATGGAAACAGCTTTCCAAAGAAACCTCCTTGGTTTTCCGCCTTTGTTGTGCTGCTCTGCAGGGGCTCTGTGGAGGGGGATGAGTTTCACCCCACTGGCCACTTTGGTGTTGGGTTTGGGATCAGGTTCTTCTGGCTGATGGTCATCCCACGCCACAGCCCCACAGGATGAGTACAGCTCTCTGTGCAGCTCAGAAAGAAGGAAAAATCATTCTGAAAAGAAATGCTTGGAAGCAATAAGGGGCAAAGAGGCCCACCAGTACCTTTGGTGTATGTGAAATTCTCCCCTGGAAGTGTTTCTGGAACATCCCATTTTAAAGGGCTTGGCAAAGCAAGTTATTTGGGATAATTCTGGGAGCAGACAGAGACTTTTGTCTGAAGCTCGACTCCAGCAGAGGTTCAGATCTGCTGGTCACATATCCCAGCCTGGCCAGGGGTGCAGGTGACAGCCGGGGATGCAGGACCGGGCTCAGCCAAGCCATTGGAGCAGTGTGGGGAAGGGAGGGCTGTGGGATCCGGACTTGCTCCCAGCACTGAGCTCTTCCAGTGAAAGCTGGAGGAAATGTGCTTGGAAAGAAAATGCCAGTTCATCGAAACTGAAATATTTCATTAAAATATTTTGGGTCTGGGAAGATGCTGCCAGCGGACTCCCAGCCACATCTCACCACTGGATTGCTTTTCCCTGGTGCCTGGAAAGCCAAAGGCCCTGCCCAGCGCTCCGGGGAGGCTCCCTGCGTGTCCCACACTGCTCTGATGCCAGGGGCTGAGGGGCTCTCTGGGAGCCCTCCCCACAGAACTATGGCATCACAGGACGCTTTGGGGTGGAAGGGATCTTAAAGCACACAGATCTCTGGCAATCAGAACTGCCTGGACTTGCCATGTTTTCAGTGGGAGATGGGGACAGGGAGAAGTGCAGCTCCTTGGCACTGGAGAAGTGGAGCAGGAGGGAGACGCTTGATGTTGATTGAGAAAGAAGTGTTTGAGATGGAGAATTTGAAAAATGAGCCCTTCCCCGTGGCCCTGCTGCTGTTACAGGGATTGCAGAGAGCGAGGAGGGGGTGAAGGGCTGCTCCTTCTTGAAAGTCTTCTTGGTTTCACTGGATAATCCCAATTTACAAAACAGCTGAGTTTTAAAATGCTGCAATAATCCTCTCATTAGCCCTCGCTGTGAGGCGGCGCCTCGGGGCATTCCCAGAGGAAGGTGGGACGGGTGGTTCAGGAGATAATTGCTGCACACTTGAACCCCTCCGGAGGTGGCGGATCCACTCATTTTGGTGAATTCCTTTGTGTCCACAGGCAGCTGCCCTGCACGAGGGCTGTGCCATGCCACGCTGTGCCCATGCCATGCCTGCAGCAGGACTCCCAGACAGGCCACCGAGCTCCATGTGGGAATTCTGCCGGCTGAGTGCCAGCCCTTCACGCTGGCACTGACAGCTCCCCATGGGATGGTACGGTTGGGATATGAGAGTCAGCAGAGTGCCTGAAGAGGAGTTCCTGGCATCAGCTGTAGAAACAGAGAGCTGGGGCTGGGAAGAGCCCAGAGCTCCTGGGGTGGCTCCCGGCTGGAAGGGGACATGGAGAAGTGGAGAAGCCAGGCCTGAGCTACTGCTGGGGGTGCCAGGCTGAATCCCCTGAACAAACCCCAGGTCATGGAGCTGTGGCTGCCCCATCCCTGGAAGTGTTCCAGGCCAGGTTGGACAGGGATTTGAGCAACCTGGGAGAGTGGAAGGTGTCCCTGCCCGTGGCAGGGTGTGGAATGAGATGGGCTTTAAGGTCCCTTCCAACCCATACCATCCCAAATGATTCCATGATTCAATTTGTTGCACTGGCCCTGAGCATTCATAGGAGTACCCAAGGAGGTTCTGTGAGCAGGGTCCTGTTGTGGGGAAGGCTCTGGACTCAATTCCCATTGCTGGTGGTCCCTGTCCATCCTCCCAAGGCTGCCTTTTCTCATCCTGCTGGTTGAAGAGGTAAACAGGTAGATGATAAATATTTTGGGGCTCATTTAAGACAAATAAGCCCAAAGACTGTTTGTTTTATCAACACGACCTTTGGTGGGGTTTAACCAAAATTACATTCTGAAAATTAGGTTTTTTGTTTCTGTCTCTTTGCATAGCAACCTGTGAAACAGAGAAAAACACCTGTGTCCCTCAGACATGAGCAGGGCTCGGGAAAAATTCAGGAAAAAATCACTGTAACCTCTTTTTCCAGGTCAATGATGCAGGAGGGGTGAAGAAGCTGGCAAGAAACGACCAGAGGAGGCTCCTGATTGTTGGAAAAATGGAGTCAACACAGCTCCGCCTTGAATGACCTTCAAATTTTCGGCAAGCAGGTTGCTGTTACACAGGAAAAATATTACAAAGCAAGAGGGGTTCAAATAACTGACATTTCTCGGCCAATTACCGGGAGAATGATGGGTGGGAGGTGATGGCACCGGAGAGCTGATGGGAACACGCTGAAGCCGTGTCACTCTTCCCACAGTGAACCTCCTCCACATGCTCTGGTGTCCAGACGCTCTGATTCTTCTCGCTAAATTGTCACCACTGTCATTCTCTGTGCCCAAGGTGGTCCCCACGTGCTGTGAAGGTGACGGATGTTGGCTCTGTGTCACCCGGGGTGAGGCAGCTCTGTCCATGCTTTGAAATCAAATCCTCGGGAACCAAAGTAGGAAAGCTGAGGGTTGTTCCCCATTCCTTTTCTCACCCAAATATGTCCAACCTCATCAGCATTACCCTGCAGCTGCTTGAGAAATTTCCAAGAGCGCCTTGTTTTGGTTTGGGTTTTGTCAGAAAATGTGGAGCTGTCAAAGCCGAGGAGTTGTGTGGAAATGGAATGGTTTTGACGAGACTGTCATCGGGGGAAGTCTCTGAGCTCCAGGACGGAAGGGCTGATCAAACCCAGACACATTGGGGGAGACAAACGACCCTGAGCCAGCTCAGCAAGAAGAGCCAAGCCCAGGGCTGCAGTGAGGCTGAGCCTGGGGCAACCCCCTCTCCTCCCATCTGCAGAAATTTGGAACAGGTTATCCAGAGAAGCTGTGGCTGTCCCTGGATCCCTGGAAGTGCCCAAGGCCAGGTTGGACAGGGCTTGGAACAACCTGGGGTAGTGGAAGGTGTCCCTGCCCTGGGGATTAGAACAAGATGAGCTTTAATTTCCCTACCAACCAACCATCCTGGGATTCCATTACTCTATTAAATATTTGTGGGAATAGCCTGAAATCTGTGTGCGCCCCAAAGATGAGCTCCCTGGGAGTTGTGGAAGGCGCACCCAGAGGAAGTGAAGGTTCCTCTTGCTTTTTCCACACAGTTCTGTCTGTCTCCACCCAGAGACCTAAAAAGGGAAACTGTCCTTCCCTCCAGCAGGGTTTTTTAAGGCAGGGCCTGGGAGAGTTTTGCTGATCTCTGTTTTCACCTGGATGCATCCCCAGCCCGTCAAGGACAGCGGAGTTTGCAGGGATGATGTGCCAAGGACAGGGCATTGGGACACCGGGAGCTGCTGGCAGTGGAATGTCAGCTCTGCCAGGGCTCAGCAACCTCGCTCAGCTCCGCTGCTCCTCAGGAAATGGATGCAAAGTATTTTATAAACAGCAACATTTGCTTTTCAAAGCCACACCTGTGTAAACAGCCCTTGAGCGAGCGCATCCTCCTGGAGCCACTGGCGAGCGCCCAGAGCCCATCCCGGGGCAGAGCCAGCACTTCCTGCAGCCCAGGCTCAGGAGGGATGTGGGACCATTGTCCTGCTCTCCTGCTGTTCCTCTTCCCAGTTCCAGGCACGGCACCTCTGCTCTTCCCCTGCCATCCCAGTGTCACCGTTCTTCTCCACGGGCAGGACAATGCCAGCATCACTGTGTGATGATGGGGGACACCCACAAGCCAGAGCACAGGGACAACACCCACAGGGAGGTGGATGAGCTTAGCACTGCCGGCATTCCCAAGGACAGCAGCACTCCCAGACTGTGCATTCCAGTGGGTATTCCAGCGATCTGCCAGACAAGGACATCGGTGCTGAGAGAGAAAATCGGTGTCACATCCCCTCTGTCTGGGCCTCGCCAGCTGGAACCTGGGGTTAATGATCTCTACTTCAGAAAGTGCTTCAAGATCCCGGGCTGAAAAAACGAGCTCAAATGCAAATGATCCTGCTCCTGCCACGGGGAGGTTTATGGCCTGCACGGCTCTTAATAACCCATTAATTAGGGCACAGGATTAAAAGTGCACTGTGATTAAGCAAATAATTACAAAAAGAGAGGAGTGAATGGGGTGCAGGGTGCAGTGCTGGTTCCTAAGCTGATCCCACTCCACACATTACAGCTCCGTGTTTGCAGTTGCTTTCAGCTTTGCCAGACTGGAATGGTTGGAGATGAAATTTTCCGGGCCGGTGTCTGCCTGGAGCGAAATCGCTCTGTGGAGTTTCAGCCAAAATGCTGAAATCTTCTCCCAGGAATGAAGCCTGAGAAAAATGTGCAGAATTCTGGCAGCCATTTCTTTACGATGCTCTTGCTCTTCCCCAGGTCTCTTTACAGCAGGAGCTTCCAAACTGGGAGGATGTTTTTGTGCTTGGACACGCCCTTCGTGTCCTCCTGCCTGGAAAATACAGCTGGGCTTGGCCACGTGCTGAACCTTGAGCTCATTAAAATTTGTTGTATCTCTGCCATTAAAATCCTGATCAGAATGGGGGCCGTGAAGTGGGAAAAGGAAGGATGGGAGATGGATTTGGGAATCAGACACGCCAGCACCCCTTTGGGGAGCAGTCCCTAGCACAGGCCATGATCCCTGCTGGTGTTCCCAGCCATGATTTTTGCTGGTGAACAGAACATCTCATGTGAGCCTTGTACCTTAAATATCCAAATCCAAGATCCTGGGAGCTGATTTCAGAAGTGCTGAACATCCCTGGCTCCAGGGGAAGCCATCAGGAGCTGGGCTTGGAACAGCCAGGCTGTTAGAGAAAAGGCCAAGTGCCATCAAAAACATTCCCTGCCGCCAACTGGGCACTCGGAATTGCCAATTATTTTAATCCCAGGATATCTGCGTGGCAGCACTTGGTCAGCAAGCGGGAGAGCTGGCAGGAACTCACGTCCATTGGGGAATAATCCTGCTCCAGGCAAGTGGAGGCTGTGGTAGGGCAGGAGCAGGATCCAGAGGGAAGCCTGGGAGGACAGACTGAGCAGATCCAGCACTGGTTTAGTTTGGGATGTTGCATTGCTGGAATGTGATAAATGTCATCTGAGAGCAGTGGCGAGCCAAAGTGGGAATAGCAGCTGGGCAGTGGGACGAGAGACCTCTCCATCTGTGGGATCAGGAGGAATTTCATCATGGAAAGAGTGGTCAGGCATTGGAAGGGGCTGCCCAGGGAGGTTTGGAGTCCCCATCCCTGGAGGTGTCCAAGGAAGGACTGGACGTGGCACTCAGTGCTGTGGGCTGGGGACAAGGTGGGATCAGGCACAGCTTGAACTTGATGATCTTGGAGATCTTTTCCAACCTCAGTGATTCCATGATTCAGCATTGCTCCCAGCCCACCCAGCTGGGCTCCTCCTGCTGTCACAGGACACTCAACCCTTCTTCCCAAGTCACTGTGTGATCAGGAACTCCTGGGCACATCCCAGGAGCTCTCCTTCCCGACCACTGGAGGTGTTGCAGCTTTCGGAGCCTCTCCGTTCCAGGGAGCTGTCAGCAGACTTAGGATCTGCCTGCAGGAAAGATCTCCAAGGCAGCTGCCTACATTTTAACTCATCTTTATTTATTTCAGCCATATTTTGTTTTTAACCAGAAATTCCTGTTTTGGACAAAAAGGCAGCAGTTGCACTCCCTGTCTTTCCTGGCAGTCCGGTTCTCCCTCTCTCCAGGCAGCTCCAGCTTCCCTGCTGTGTCACATCTGAGCATGAACAGCCAGGGAATGTTTAATGTTTGTCACACAGGCACTCTGGGGATTGTCCCTGACACTGTCTGTGACGCCCTGAGCACACCCCAGGTGGCACCTGCACTGGAACAACCGTCCAGAGTTGCTCCAAAGAGGGGACAGAGGCTGATGTCCAGCTGGGAATTCACCTCTGAGGATGTGAGAGAGATGTCTGGTACCTTCTCCATCCCCCTGGGGCTGCTCCACTCACACCTGGAAAAAACAGACCCTGGGCTTTGGGAAGGGGAATCCAGCCCCATCCAGGCTCAGTACCAGTCAGCCTTTCCAGGGTGGTCAGCTGCAATTCCTTCTGGAATAATTCCATCCCATCCCATCCCAGCAATGTTTTGCTATTATTTTTAGGGTTTTGTTTCTTTGCTTGTTTTGTTTGGGTTTTTTGTTATTATTTTTGTTTGTTTGTTTGTTTTTGTATGTTTGTTTATTTGTTTTTGTTCTGGNGTTTGTCACACAGGCACTCTGGGGATTGTCCCTGACACTGTCTGTGACGCCCTGAGCACACCCCAGGTGGCACCTGCACTGGAACAACCGTCCAGAGTTGCTCCAAAGAGGGGACAGAGGCTGATGTCCAGCTGGGAATTCACCTCTGAGGATGTGAGAGAGATGTCTGGTACCTTCTCCATCCCCCTGGGGCTGCTCCACTCACACCTGGAAAAAACAGACCCTGGGCTTTGGGAAGGGGAATCCAGCCCCATCCAGGCTCAGTTCCAGTCAGCCTTTCCAGGGTGGTCAGCTGCAATTCCTTCTGGAATAATTCCATCCCATCCCATCCCATCCCAGCAATGTTTTGCTATTATTTTTAGGGTTTTGTTTCTTTGCTTGTTTTGTTTGGGTTTTTTGTTATTATTTTTGTTTGTTTGTTTGTTTTTGTATGTTTGTTTATTTGTTTTTGTTCTGGTTTTTTTTGTTTGTTTTTTTGAATGCTTCTTTTAGAGGGCCAAAATAATAATGGCAGTTCATTAAAACAACACAAACCCCTCTGTCCTGGAGCCAGGCTGGGAGAGCTTGAGGAAGGGGAAGGGAAGGCTCCAGGGAGACCTCGGAGCATCTACCAGTGCCTGAAGGGGCTCCAGGAGAGCTGGAGAGGGACTTGGGACAAGGGATGGAGGGACAGGACAAGGGGCAATGGCTTCCCACTGCCAGAGGGCAGGGTTAAATGGAATACTGGGAAGGAATTCCTGGCTGTGAGGGTGGGAAGGCCCTGGCACAGGGTGCCCAGAGCAGCTGTGGCTGCCCCATCCCTGGCAGTGTCCAAGGCCAGGCTGGAGCAACCTGGGACAGTGGAAGGTGTCCCTGCCCATGGCAGGGGTGGGTGGGATTGGATGGGCTTTAAGGTCAGGAGTATCAAACCAACAGTCTGCAGGGTCCAGCTTCCACCACCAATTCCAATTAACACCCCCTCAAAATATTCACAGGAATATCTGTGCAAAACAAAACAAAACAAAACAAAACAAAACAAAGCAAAACAAAACAGAACAAATCAAAACAAAACAAAAGCTTCCTAAATGCCTTCAGGGTCCTGAGCCAAAGCTCAATGAAGTAATGGAGGGCCTTTCTTTTGATTTCAAATTAATTTGGTCAGCTCCAGCCAGAATTGGAGAGATTGATCATTAAATAATTTTTGAAGGATTCTCCCAGTGTTATCCATGCACAAATGGCTTCAGCATCTGCCTCGCTCAAGTCAGCAATCCTGGGGTTTTTTAAGCATTCAGGTCAGCCATTAAAATACCAATTGAGAATATTTTTGCAGGTTTTATTCTCACACCAAGCTGGCAGTCAAGCTGGCACTTCTCTTTTCATCTTCACTTCCCATCGCCTCAATATAGCGTGTCCATCAATTTGCTTTTATTTATTTTTTCCAGGCTATTTTAGACAATCTGCTGAAGAAATCTCACTCAGCAACGAGTGCTGACCTTGAGCCGCTCCCTTTCTCTCTTGCTCCTTTATTTAAGAATGTGCAATGAATTAAGACATCATTTTATCCGCGCGCTCCGTGCAGGCAGCAGCGGCTCTCCAATGGAGCATGAATGGCAGGGCTGCGGGCAGCGCTGGCCTGGAAATGTGATCTTATGGAAACGAGGGGTGACCTGCTTCCAGACACAACAATGTGACGGGAAGAGTCCTGCCTCCCAAAGGGGACATGACGGATGCCCCCCCCGAGGCGCCGCAGCTCTCAGAGCCGCCTGACGAGCGCAGAGGGAGGATGTGGAGAATGGAGATCCCAGGAACAGGGATGGGGCCGGAATCCTGCTGATCTACAGGGGCCTGGCACCCAGCCAGGGCTGCCCTGTCCCCAGGGATATGGCCTGGGGCACGGTGGCATTGTCCTGCCAGCGCTGTAGCTGTGTGTGACACCTGCCTTAGCACAGACAGCTCAGCCAGGCTAAAAGCAGGCTGGTCCTGTGATCCCTCCAAGTGCCCCATCCTGCCTTTCCCTGATCCTCCCACGGTGCTGGCAGGGTGTCCATATCCAGTGATTGCCTCGAAAACCTCCTCAGGGAGCTGAAACCCCGGCAGTGAGGGATCTCCACCCCAGAGAGTGGCTGAGGCATGGCAGAGCGTGCAGTGGGACCCTGCCACTGTCCCACACCATTAACTCCTGGGAGTTACCAGGAACAGCTCAGGAATGAGCCTGGGTGGGCAGCGGCCACCCCAGCACTGCACTGCCAGCACCACATGTCACAGCCCTGCGTTGAGGGGACCTTGGTGTTTAATCACATTTGGAGCGCAGAGGAAGGGAAATTCCTCCAATCTCTTGCTTTTTTCCAACTTTTCTATACCCAAGTCTCAGAGGTAATGAGGAATTAGCACAAAACCCTACCAAACAATAACAACGGCATTGAATGTGCTCCGAAACTCCTGGGAACTGGAGAGACAGAAGGAATCCATGGCACTGGGCTCAGAAAGGCTGGAGCTGTCAAAAATTCTGGTGTTTCTTCTCTCTCCTTCCAGTGCCTGGCATGAGGGGCTGCAGGGCTGGGGCTCTGAGCAGGGCAGGAGAGCGGTGTGTCCCCAGGGATCCAGTCCACAGTCCCATCCCGGTCCCAGTCCCATCCTAGTCCCAGTTCCATCCCAGTCCCATCCCATCCCAGCCCCAGTCCCATCCCAGCCCCAGCCCCAGCCCAGATGTGATCAATAAAGCCGGAGCTGCGGCCCCGGCTATCGGATTGCTCCACTTTGATTTAAGGAGTTTCCCTGCCACCAGGGACAGAACACTTGGGATGTTTGCCTGGAAACGGGATCTGTGTTTAAGTCATTAGGCCAAATTCACTGCAGGTGGAGACAGAGGCAGCCCCAGGACGGGGCTGGGGTTGTGCCCATGCAGGGCCTGCGCTCGCTCCGCGCTGTTCTCCTGCCCAAGGCAGAGCCTTTGGGGCTCCCTCCCTGCTCCCAGACCAGGCAGGGCTTCCTGGCTCTGCTCCAGTTCATGCCAGACTTAGGAATTTCTCGGTGGAGCTCTGTGGGGTCCCCACACCCCCCATCCCACCCACCACCTATTGCCTGCATCTTCCACACTGAACCCTGACCCCACCCCACAGGACGCAGTGCTGTTCTCTCCATCTTCCCCCTTTCTCTCCTTACAGAACAATTCCAGCGAAACCTTGGTGTCACTCAAATCAGGAGCAGCACCATTGCCCAAGGCTGGGAGAGGCTCGGTGTCACACACCCTGTGCATCTCTGGCTGCCTCCCTGATGTCCCATGGAGCACCCACTCCCCTCGGGGACCTGGGGACATCCAGCACCCCCGACCCCACCTGTGGGGCTGGAAGGGGCTCGGGGCCATCAGCACATCCCAATCTCCCCTCCCCAAACCCTCACACCTCATCCGCCTCTGTCCTCCACCATCCCGTCTTGCGAGTGGCCTTGAGCCTTCAAAGAGAGGGGGAGAACAGGGGGAAAAATCCACAGAGATGACTCTAAAAAAATTTAAAGCAAAATATCTGGTCTTGGCTGCTGTTAAAATCTGAGCATTTCATTAAAAGGCTGCAGGGCTTTTAAAGACAAACTCTAAGCAGAGCCATGAATAATGCAGCTCCTATTCAGAACATGAAGATTTTAACGCATCCATAATACATGGGGTCAGCCTGGGAAGAGGCTGCTAATGCACGGGAATGCAGGAGGCAGCAGCCTCGGCTGGTCCAAAAGGAAAACAAACGCAGGAGCTGGAGGAGCTCTCCCACTGACCAGGCACTCTGGGGTATGGCGAGACTCCGAGGGATTTTTAAATCCTTTTTATTGGTGTCTTTCTCAACTAAAATAAACTTTGTAATCTCATTAAGAGCTTGGGGGCTGATCCAAGCATGCTGGATGTGGCCCATGGAGCTCTGTAAATAACTGACAGTGGAGCTGGCTCCACGCTCAGGGCTGGGAGCTGGGAGGGGCACAGGGAGCTCGGGGTGTCCTGGAGTGCTCCACACGCTCCTGGTTTTGCTGTGGGACCCCTTTGAAGGGAAAAGCCGGACAGGGCTTGGCTTGGGCAGCCAACACCAGCCCTGTGGGGCGGGCTCATCCCTGGGATGAGTTGGTGGTGCCTTTGTGGGTGCTGCAGCCACTCGGTGGGATGAACATCATGGAATTCCAGAGTCATTAAGGTCGGGAAAGCTCTCCAAGGCCATCAAGTCCAAGTTGTGCCTGATCCCCGCCTTGTCCCCAGCCCAGAGGACTGAGTGCCACATCCTGTCCTTCCTTGGACGCCTCCAGGGATGGGGACTCCAAACCTCCCTGGGCATCGGGAGGGGCACAGGGAGCTCGGGGTGTCCTGGAGTGCCCCACACGCTCCTGGTTTTGCTGTGGGACCCCTTTCATGGAATTCCAGAGTCATTAAGGTCGGGAAAGCTCTCCAAGGCCATCAAGTCCAAGTTGTGCCTGATCCCCGCCTTGTCCCCAGCCCAGAGGACTGAGTGCCACATCCTGTCCTTCCTTGGACGCCTCCAGGGATGGGGACTCCAAACCTCCCTGGGCATCGGGAGGGGCACAGGGAGCTCGGGGTGTCCTGGAGTGCCCCACACGCTCCTGGTTTTGCTGTGGGACCCCTTTCATGGAATTCCAGAGTCATTAAGGTCGGGAAAGCTCTCCAAGGCCATCAAGTCCAAGTTGTGCCTGATCCCCGCCTTGTCCCCAGCCCAGAGGACTGAGTGCCACATCCTGTCCTTCCTTGGACGCCTCCAGGGATGGGGACTCCAAACCTCCCTGGGCATCGGGAGGGGCACAGGGAGCTCGGGGTGTCCTGGAGTGCCCCACACGCTCCTGGTTTTGCTGTGGGACCCCTTTCATGGAATTCCAGAGTCATTAAGGTCGGGAAAGCTCTCCAAGGCCATCAAGTCCAAGTTGTGCCTGATCCCCGCCTTGTCCCCAGCCCAGAGGACTGAGTGCCACATCCTGTCCTTCCTTGGACGCCTCCAGGGATGGGGACTCCAAACCTCCCTGGGCATCGGGAGGGGCACAGGGAGCTCGGGGTGTCCTGGAGTGCCCCACACGCTCCTGGTTTTGCTGTGGGACCCCTTTCATGGAATTCCAGAGTCATTAAGGTCGGGAAAGCTCTCCAAGGCCATCAAGTCCAAGTTGTGCCTGATCCCCGCCTTGTCCCCAGCCCAGAGGACTGAGTGCCACATCCTGTCCTTCCTTGGACGCCTCCAGGGATGGGGACTCCAAACCTCCCTGGGCATCGGGAGGGGCACAGGGAGCTCGGGGTGTCCTGGAGTGCCCCACACGCTCCTGGTTTTGCTGTGGGACCCCTTTCATGGAATTCCAGAGTCATTAAGGTCGGGAAAGCTCTCCAAGGCCATCAAGTCCAAGTTGTGCCTGATCCCCGCCTTGTCCCCAGCCCAGAGGACTGAGTGCCACATCCTGTCCTTCCTTGGACGCCTCCAGGGATGGGGACTCCAAACCTCCCTGGGCATCGGGAGGGGCACAGGGAGCTCGGGGTGTCCTGGAGTGCCCCACACGCTCCTGGTTTTGCTGTGGGACCCCTTTCATGGAATTCCAGAGTCATTAAGGTCGGGAAAGCTCTCCAAGGCCATCAAGTCCAAGTTGTGCCTGATCCCCGCCTTGTCCCCAGCCCAGAGGACTGAGTGCCACATCCTGTCCTTCCTTGGACGCCTCCAGGGATGGGGACTCCAAACCTCCCTGGGCATCGGGAGGGGCACAGGGAGCTCGGGGTGTCCTGGAGTGCCCCACACGCTCCTGGTTTTGCTGTGGGACCCCTTTCATGGAATTCCAGAGTCATTAAGGTCGGGAAAGCTCTCCAAGGCCATCAAGTCCAAGTTGTGCCTGATCCCCGCCTTGTCCCCAGCCCAGAGGACTGAGTGCCACATCCTGTCCTTCCTTGGACGCCTCCAGGGATGGGGACTCCAAACCTCCCTGGGCATCGGGAGGGGCACAGGGAGCTCGGGGTGTCCTGGAGTGCCCCACACGCTCCTGGTTTTGCTGTGGGACCCCTTTCATGGAATTCCAGAGTCATTAAGGTCGGGAAAGCTCTCCAAGGCCATCAAGTCCAAGTTGTGCCTGATCCCCGCCTTGTCCCCAGCCCAGAGGACTGAGTGCCACATCCTGTCCTTCCTTGGACGCCTCCAGGGATGGGGACTCCAAACCTCCCTGGGCATCCCCTTCCATTGNGTATGGCGAGACTCCGAGGGATTTTTAAATCCTTTTTATTGGTGTCTTTCTCAACTAAAATAAACTTTGTAATCTCATTAAGAGCTTGGGGGCTGATCCAAGCATGCTGGATGTGGCCCATGGAGCTCTGTAAATAACTGACAGTGGAGCTGGCTCCACGCTCAGGGCTGGGAGCTGGGAGGGGCACAGGGAGCTCGGGGTGTCCTGGAGTGCTCCACACGCTCCTGGTTTTGCTGTGGGACCCCTTTGAAGGGAAAAGCCGGACAGGGCTTGGCTTGGGCAGCCAACACCAGCCCTGTGGGGCGGGCTCATCCCTGGGATGAGTTGGTGGTGCCTTTGTGGGTGCTGCAGCCACTCGGTGGGATGAACATCATGGAATTCCAGAGTCATTAAGGTCGGGAAAGCTCTCCAAGGCCATCAAGTCCAAGTTGTGCCTGATCCCCACCTTGTCCCCAGCCCAGAGCACTGAGTGCCACATCCTGTCCTTCCTTGGACACCTCCAGGGATGGGGACTCCAAACCTCCCTGGGCATCCCCTTCCATTGCCTGACTGCCCTTTCCATGGAGAAATTCCTGCTGATGTCCTGATCTTCCCGTGGTGTGCAGGACAGTGGCTTTTAAGCCAGGCTTCCCCTGCTCCCACTCCCAGCTCCTCCCGAGTCTCTCTGGGCTCTGCAGCGAGCGCTGGATGGGGCCCTGGGCGAGCCTTGGAAGTGTCTGAGCTGTGGGAACAGAGCCAATGGATAAACATCACCCTCAGGAAAACACAATCGCCGCAGTGAGGGAAATCGATTCCTCCAACACTTTTATTCACAGAATGTTTGGTGGCTTTACCAGAGCTCCCAAGTTATCTCCCTCCTCTGCTCTTCAGTGCCGCAGAGAGAGTGTTCTCCCAATCCCTTATCTCCCTAATAGCCCTCTCTTTGGAGAGCAGAGATATCCCTGGATATGCCGTGGCGTCGCTTCCCTCAAACATGATCTCCTCTTAAAAAATGTTCCCCTTTCACAAAAAAGCTGTGTAGAAGTTGCTTGTGCCCATAAAATGAAAGTAGAGGAAAAAAGGAGTTTCAGTGGCTTTTGTGGGACTAATGGAGAACAATCCATCCTCTGGATCAGGGTTGTGTAAATCTGGTTTGGCTGCAAACCTGAATTACTATTTGCTTTTTTTTTTTTTTTTCTCCAATGAAAGAAGATTTAGTGACAACCCCCCTGATGCTGGTTTGGTGCCTGAGCAATCTGTCAGCAAGGACAAGTTCCCCACACTTAATCCAATTACACAAAAATTCTCTCGCAGAATTATTTGGGGATGAAATAGGCAAAAAAATCACAGGGGACCTCTCCTCCCCTGTTTTCCAACAGAGCCCAAGCTACTCCTCTGGTCAGGTGTCGGGCTGGAAGTGCCCCCTCAGCACAACCCACACAGAGGGACTTGCTTGGGAAGTGCTGGTGCAGGGAGAGCTTGGGATATTTTGTGGAATTCCCACTCCCATGGCATCAAAAGTCCGACTGAGAGCTGAGGTGAGTCTGGGCAGGAGCTGTGCAGAGTCTTCAACTCCCAGGGCTTGGGGGACACATGGGGCCAGGTGGCTGGATGTGGACAGTCCAGCTCTGGTTCCCCACTGTGGGAATCATGGAATCACAGACTGG
>VZTX01017927.1:0-11267 GCA_013400915.1 Pardalotus punctatus | reverse complement strand
TCCCCTCTCCAAGGATTTTCTCCTGCTTTTTGCTCAGCAGAGTTTCAAGAAGTGACAAGTCATAATTCCACTACTTGAAGACTGAGCTTTCCCCCCTTGCTCCTGTGTGTGCTGCAGTCTGCAGGTGAGGGGTGCACCACCCCTAGACTTGGAAAAGCAGGGATTTTTCCGGGATATGTCCAGTGCTTTCCTGCAAATCAAACTCCTACTCTCTAAAGAGCAGCATATTTAATTTGCAGATTCTACAGTGAAACCAGGAAATTAACATTAAACCTTAGAAACCAGGCCTGTTTGAGACCCCTTTCAGCAATGCCACAAAGGAGGTTTTGGCCAGTTCCAATCAATATTTTTTCCCATCAAGGGGGCTGGAAGGTGGCCAGGGCTCTGTGGGAGCACTGGGGCTTTGTTTGCCTCAATTCCCAGAAGGCACAAGTGCCTTGTCCCCTGTCCTGCTCCTCCTGCTGCAGGAATTCTGTGTCAATAAACTCCACAGGCTGGGAGGGACTGCTGGCTCTGCCCTCACTGTCATCAGGACTTGGGCCACAGCCTCATTAATTAACCTTTGCAGGGTGGGAAGTTCTGTGCTGAAACTGGATTTTAACACCCTGGGGTTTGCAGGAGTCTCCCCAAGGCAGGCACAAATCCCTGCTCCCGTTCCCAAAGGACAACTCTCAAATCTCCCCTGACTTTTCCTTTTTTAAGGCAGTTTTTGTAAAGGTTTGACCCCTGAAGGTGCCGAAGGATGCTCCTCAATTTTACCCATGGAATGATTTGGGTTCTGAGCACAAGGAGAGCTTTCTGCAGTGATAAAAAATTCCATCCACACCATCACTGCTTCTCTGGGGCTTAGAAAAGCAGGAATATGCTCTTTATAGAGTTTATTTCCCCACTCCTCTCCTAGAAAACATTATTTTTTCCATAGTTAGGTAAATACATGTATTCAGGGACAAAATCTCACTTTTAAGCCTTGAATTTCACAGGCTTTTTGCCTCTTATTTCAGTCACCTCAAAATAATGAATCCAAGGTGGTCTTAAATTACTTACTTTGATTGCTTGGCTTTCTGGACCAAAAGCATTGTCCCCCCTCAAGGAAATAGAGTTTTAATTGCTGCATAATTAAAGAAAAGGGCCACTTTTAATGTTGTGGTTTCTTTTTTTCCTGGGAGAAGTTCAGTATATCACAAAATTGTTATATATTGATAAAAAAATAGCAAGAAATGTTTAATCAGAAGGTGCAGGGAGGAAAGGGGTGCATAAACTGTGAAGCATTTAGTGAAGAACACAAATTTAGTTGTAAGAAACCACATTTTATGGGGAAAAAAATCTGTTATAACAAAATGGTGCCTTTCTTAGGGGTCGTTCATATAAGTCCTAAATTATACTTTCAAATGCAGTAATGGCACAAGAGAAGCAACATGAAACAAGCCCTCAGTAGCTGCAGGCTATGAAATCGCTATGAAAATCTGCTGAGTGACAGCCAGAGACCTGAGCAGGGTTTAGAGAGCACCAGAGGGCAGCCGTGGAACACAAAAAACGTCCTTGGAGCTCACAGGAACCAGGAAAACACAGCAGAAAGAGCTGCTTTCTGTAAATTCCTGACAGAAAAAAACGGAGGGTATTTTGCAGGGAAAGCATCCACACCAGCCCTGTAAGTAGGGGGAAGATAAGGAAAAAAATAAATCATGAGGGCTCTTCAAAACCAGCTCATCCAAAAGCTGCTTATCCAAGGCAGCCTGAGACACTGCAAATCCTCTGCCATTTATTCACATTTCTGCCCCTCCAGCTGCATGGAGGGTCCTGTTCCCCTGGGACATTTCTTTATTCCAGCACTGACGGATTCCTTTGATGAAAGGTTTGTTATTCCTGTGCCAGGAATGGCTTTTGCCACGGCAGTGCCCTGAGCTGCAGGCTGAGTGTCAGCAGAGCCCAGATCGGTGCTAACAGCACAGGGGAAGCTCCATCCTGCACAAATCCCACTGGGAGTCAAAGCCACGGGCACAGCCCCGGGGGAAATGCAGCAATGTCAGGGATAAGGGCAGAAATTAATTAAAGGGGAAAAGAAGGGATGGATGGCACTTTTATAATGGAAAGGGAGAGGTTTAGGCACAGGGGAATAAATCCTTCCTTTATCTCTTACAAGCTACTGCAAAGGATTAGAATTAGAGAATCATGGAGTGGGGTTTGGGTTGGAAAGGACCCTAAAAATCATCCACGCCCTTGCCATGGGCAGGGACACCTTCCCCTATCCCAGGTTGTCCCAAGCCCCATCCAACCTGGCCTTGGACACTGCCAGGGATCCAGGGGCCTCCCCACCCTCCCAGGGAACAATTCCTTCCCAATATCCCATCTAAGCCTTCCCTTCTTCAGCTTAAAGCCCTTCCCCCTTGTCCTATCTCCATCCCTTGTCCTCTCCAGCTCTCTGGGAGCTCCTTTAGGCACTGGAAGGGGCTCTAAGTTTTCCCTGGAGCTTTTCTTCCCCAGGCTGGACACACCCAACACTTCCAGCCTGTCAAAGTTTGTTTTCAGGGTTTGTTTTCCATTATTTCCACAATTCCCTGGTGCAAGCAGTGCTGAGCCAGAGGAAAACACTCCAGTCAGGAAAAGGAACTTCAAAGCAACTCAGATTGGGGGTGAGAACAACAACACCCTCAGGTCATCCTTTAGCATCAGCTGCTCCCTGGCACCTGTGTTTGGTGCAGATTTACTGCTCCAAGCAGCTCAGGTTGTTTGTCCAAATAAGCTCTAAAATATCCCTACAGAAAGGAAATTTCTCCCCCACAACACTGCTGAACTTCCTCGGGGTATGGAGCAGCCCCTGCCTGAAATGGCCCTGAGAGAATCCACAGAGCATGGTCAGGTTTCAAAAATCCACCCTAGATCCAGTTATTAACCCAGCTCATCACACAAAGCCCTCTCCATCCTGGTTCTGACCTGGGCATGAGGCTCAGCTGTGGAACAAACCCAGCTGGGCACATTTTGCACCTTCCCTCCCACCATTGTCCCTCCTTGCCACGAGAAATTGCTCATGGATATCAAATTGCTTCAAAACTGCAGTTCAGGGTCACCCCTTGGCACTGAGGTGGCACAGCTGCAATTCCACAGGCAGAAATATAAAAATTCTGGGAATTAATGTGAGACCCTTGAAATGCAGGTGCTGGTTTTAGTGATTTTCCTCATGAATCCCTTTATCCAGAGTGTCCTTGCCCTCAAAGGGAACCCAAGTTCCCTCGGTCATTGTAACAGATTTCTCAAGCAATTATAAAGTGTTTATGGACATAAAAAGGCTGAACTTTTGCTATCTTCATAATTCCTCAGTAAATCAGAACCTTCCCTAGCAGAGACAGCCTGAAAATCATCCCATTCTCCAGGGAAAGCTGATGTGAAACTCTGACTTTCAAAGCAGACACAGTTGAAGTGGATAAAAGCAAAAAAAAAACAAACCAAGACAACAAAAACACCTGTTAAAGTGTCAGCCTAAGCAAAGTTATTTCTCCTTTGAGGTCTGCAGAACAAAACTCTGTCTCCTCCTCACTTTCACACCATTTGGAAAGATATTTAATTCTAAATTGCAAACACTGATAATGATATTGGATGTTCCAGATAAATTCTGGGAGAGAAATTGTGTCATGGACTCTCCTGGGTTGGAAAGGACCCCATTATCAGGACCCCTGTAATCTATTTTTAATTAAAAATAAACCAGCAGCTGCAGAGAGGATGGAAAAAGGGGAAAATGAAGCATTTACTGAGGGGAATCTTTCCTTAAACTGCCCCAGGTTTGGGTTTTCTGCTAAAACAAATTCAGACTGGATGGAAAAGTGTCAGACCAAAAGTGGTAAAAGTGCTTCCTATCAAAAATTAATCAGGTTCTTTGTTTCAATAAAACATTTTTTCCTCCTCTCAGATCTCCTCAATAACGACTTCTACTTTCCTTACACCTTTTCGCTCTTGTTTTCATTTCAGCCAGAAAATATTAAAAGCTCATTTAAAACTACTTCAAGGTGTGTGTGTGTGTGTGGGGGGGGGGTGTTGTTATTATTTTGTTGGTTTTTTTGTTTTTAACAATTAACATTTTCTTCTATTTCTTCTCCACATCCATTGTATTCCCAACTCCACATCCTTAGACTTCTGCACTAAAAACTCAAGACAGGATCCAGATTTTAACAGCACATTTGCAATGTTTTATATGGATAAATTCCTTCATTTCATTGCTTTTCAGTAGCTGATACCTTCCAGCCTGGGGCAAATAAGGGCTTACAGAAATTTTACTATCTCAAGTGGAACTGAAGCTGATTGTTACAAATAGTCCCATAATGAGGTTAAAAGGGCCATAAATCTTCACAAAGTCAAGTTCCTTCCTGCTCTGAAGGCACAATTTCAGCAAGGGAAAGTCTATTTAGGCAGAGCTTGGAGCTGAAAAAGAAACTTAAAATAGCAAGTCAGCCCAAGAAGCTAAAAAATCATTGTTAGAGAAGTTATTTACCCTGGAAAAAAGTTGTCTGGATTTAGGATGAACTCCAGGGGGCAAGGAGTGGGTGGCAGGGAAGAAGGGAGGCCACATTACCCCATTGTTGGGGGTTTCATGCTTGAAAGAGGAAAAAAAAGCAGGATAGGCCCTGGATTGAAGGAGAAGGGGCTCTGCTTTGACTTTCATGCCAGATGTGCCAGGTCAGAGCCAAAAAGGATTTTGGCAGCTCATGGAAAGGGAAGTTGAAGACCTGAAATCTTAAAGACATTTTCCTTTTCCCTGGGAACAGGTGAGAAGCACCAACGCCTTGTCAAGCCCTTCATCCACTCCAAATCCTAAAATTTCCCCCTGTAACACTGGCCTCAGAGCCTACAAATCCATTATTTGCTCCAACACCTTTCTTTGGAAGGAAGCACCCTCAGGAATTGGGGTACAGCCGTGGACTGAGCAGGAGGGTGGCTGGTGCCTAAAGATGGGGAACATGGGATCCAAGGGTGATCCTGGCACAGGGAATGCCCTCACCCCTCAGCTGAAACCCCACCAACCATCCCAGCCAGGACAAGCACATTCACACATTCCAGACAGGAATAAAAGGAAACCGAGCCAGGACTGGAGACAAAGCTACAGCGAGACCCCAGAACTCCCCCCCAGGAACTGGGGTCAAAACCCAGCCCAGGAACAAACGAAAATGTGCATCCAAGGGCTCATCCCAGAGGGAAATTACCTGCATGGGGAAGGTCTGTGCTGGAGGCAGGGTCAGATCTGAGCATATCCGAGGCAAGGAAGGGATTTGGGGCTTCAAGCTGAGCTTAAATGGGACCGTGGGCAGGTGTGGGGAGCCCCAGGTGAGGCTGCTCAGGGCCATGAAGGGCTATTGGGATGGCAGTGGTTTAGGTGGAACAGCTGCTGAGCATCCCTGTTGGGAGACTGGGGAGCTCTGCAGCTTCCAGACTTTTCCATGAGAAGACACTGAGTCTCTCCCACACAGACTTCCTTCCAGCAGCCCCCTAAAAATCCTCCTTTTCCTGCAAACCCATGTTCTGTCTGCACAGTCAAGGCCTTTTTCCTCTCCTTCCCACCCCCCTGCCTGTTGATTCCAGGATGGGAATGTGCTCCTGGGGATTCAGGACTGGTCCTTTCCTCCTGCTGGGCTCCTCCAAGCCCAGGGCAGGATGTCTGGGAACGGCCCAGGGACTGAAGTTTGGGTTTGGAAGCACAGAAATAGGGAGAGCTCTCAGGACGCATCCCTGCCTTGCTCCCTAGATGGAACAGGGATTGACAAGCAGCTGCTGGTCCAGAGAGAGGGATTTGGGACTCCTGTGGTCTTCAGGAAGGTTAAAAGGCTGTAAAATCCATGAAGATGTTTTGGGGGCTGTGATCTGACAGGTGGCTCCAAAGCAGAGCCAAACTGACAGTGCCATGGAGGGCTGGGGACAAAGGGACCAACGTGAGAAATTAGAAGAAGAATTAAGAAATATCTGAGTCCTTGCTGTTTCTTGGTCCTCTGTGAAACAGAGCTCACCCCACTGCCTCTCCTGGTGGGCAGAGCATGTGAAAGGCCATGAAACACTCAAATAATTAATCAGGGCCATTATCTGATACGCAAACACTTCTGTCACAGCTCGGTGGCCTTCGGACCTGGGGAGTTCGTGACAGTTGAGCCACAGCTGTACGAAACCAGAACAGGTCTGAGCCTGCCCACAGAGCTGCAGAAACGACCACAAAGCTGCAGAAATATCCCCCAGCTCACGCTCTCTGTGCCCCTGCAGCCCCTGCTCCGTGCCGAGCACTCGGAGGGAAAGGTTCTGCAGCAGCTGCAGTGCAGGGACATGGGGGATTTGTGTCCTGTGGGATTTGTGTTCCATGCCATCATCCAGCACACCAGGGGTGGTTTGGGTTCTGGTCAGGGCTGTCATGCTCTGGTCAAACACATCAGGATGAGCAGTGGGGACGAAAGGCCAAATTTATGCAAAAAGACAGATAGTTCCCAATTGCCATTCCCCAAGAAGTATTTCCTGAAGGAATGGGAAACCCCAGGGAATTCAGGCAGGCCCCTGTGCCAATCTCAGCAGCCTTTTGCCCAAGTTCACTCTATTGTTTAGAAAAAAGCATTTTCCCCTCCAGGCTGTCTTTGGTGACTTCCATGGGGAGATCCTTTGCTGTCTTCCCTGGTGACCTTTCCATCAGCGAGGACACTCCCAGACACTCTGAAACTGGACAAAGGACTCGGGATTCTTAGGAGTGGTTTTGGTAAGAGAAAAAACAACTTGACAGCAAATAATGGGCATTTCCAGCTGCAGGTTCAGCCTGACTTCACCCGCATGCCCCTGTGTCTGTCACTGCTCAGGGATGCGGTGACACCGGGTCTGTCCCTCCACCTGCCAGTCCAGGACTGCTCAGGACAGGATTATCCCTTTTCTACACCTCTCCCACAGCAGCATCTGCCAGGACTTTGTGTTTTCTGGGCTGTGTGAGCATCCCCAGCTGGTGAAGCTGCTCAGCCTCTCGTGCTCCCTCTGGAATGTCCCTCCTGCCCCGGGAGCTGCTCTCCCTGGGGAAGGCACAGCTCCCCTTCCTCCGGAGCGTCTGTGAGGCTGCTGACAAAAGGCAGGATATTGTTTTCCTGAAGCCTGATGTCTCTGGCTTTGCAGAAATCTAATTAATGCATGTTAATGAGGCTAATTCAAAATCCCTGATCCAGAGACTGCCCAGCGCTTCTTCCAGACTTCAGTTCTCCTTCCAGCTAGAAAGAAAGGAAGAAAAAGGAATTAGCAGAGCTGACCTTTGCATCTTGACACCATTACACAGTTTCACTGATGTCTCAACCACACACCAGCAGCTTCTTTTTTTTTTTTCCCCTCCAACTGTACAAGAATTCTCAGAATAAAATGATTGCACCGTGAATTTATGAGCTGCAGCTCTTCCGGACAAGGCATTTTGGTCATGTGGTGGCAACAAGGGTTTTTTATCCACACACAAAAATGATGACACATCCTGGGAAAAGGAGAGATGGGGCTGATATCGAGGGGGAAGAAGAACCTGAGAGTTACTGACAGACCTCGGAAACACCTGGGTTCTGCTTACGAAGAGAAAACAGGAAAACACCCAACCCCAAAGTGTTTTATGTAAACTCAGCAAACAAAAAAACCCCAAACCAGACCCAAACAAAAAGCCCCAAACCCCAATAACTCGGCCTGAAATGAGAAAGTGAGAAGTCCAGTTCTAATTCACAGATAATTATAATTTCTCAGTCAGAGCCCAGTGCAAATTGGGACTAGCTATGTCCTGATTTATGGGGGAATTGTAGGACTGTTGTGGATTCTTCCACAGATTTCAGGGAGGAAGGGAAAGAAGGAACTTTGCTTTTTGTCTAAGATTAGACTCTTTGAGAAGCCAATTCTGAAATGTTTTTCTCTCACACTTCTCACTGGGATGTTCTACACGTGGAGTCTCCCCTATGCTCCATTTTCTCAGCAGGTGTTAAAGGTGGAGGAGTTATCCCAATCCCAAAAACCTGTTCTCCATCTCCCAAATGGATCCTCAAAGGTTCTCTTTTAAAAGCAGCACAATCTGAGAGTTCCAATCCGATGAAAACCCACTGGAAGCTGGTGGATATTTGTTTTCCCCATGGAGGGAGGACTGCTGGGATCTGGTGCCTTCAGTGGGTATCCCAGCTAAACTGGAAGCTGTTTGTGAGATATATCCACAGGGAATGTCCCTAATGTTGGCACACACTGGGATTTTGCCAGTTAAAGCTCTGATTAGTCCCAATAAAGTTGTGGTGCTGGTTCCAGGGGAATGTGACTGCAAGTTGTGCTTTCCTTCTCTGACTACAAATGGAATACAGGGGGAGAAATCAATTTAAGCCAACTCAAAGGCAACAAATATTCCTTCTGCCAGCTCCTGAATCTGGGAATCCATGGTTAGAAACATCCATTTAGAGTAAACCCCTTAAGGCAACTCACACCCCCTGTTCATAAATACCATCCAAGGAATTGGTAGTTTGGTACAATCCACATTATGGATAGAAAATGAAATTTAGAAGTGAGACAGTAAGGAAAAAAGTTGCAGAAATAGGGTGCAACTTAACTGTTGTTTGACCCCAGAATCTGAAGGATTCTTTCTGCGAGACTGGAATGCTGCAAACACAACTTAGATATGATTGTGCTGCATTTCCCCCCCAGGTGTCAGAGAAAACTGAGGAGTGAAAGACAAACTTGAAAGAGAAAATAGAAACCAGGAGCAAACATTAACACAGAGCTACTGGAGAAACTGTCAAAACGAGAAGCAAAATCCAACAGGGCCAATGAATTTTGGCTGCCAAGGAAAATTTGACTCCTCTATCCAAAGGAACTCTTGTAAGAGTAAAGACTTATTCATCCTTTCCAGCACCCAGCTGGATTTAAGATCCTTGTGGGATGTGAGCGAAGGACAGGGATTTGAGAAGCTGGTCTGGCTGGACACCTGGAAGGTGTCCCTACCCATGGCAGGGGGGTGGAATGAGATGAGATTTAAGGTCCCTTCCAGCCCAAAGAGTCCTGTGATTCCATGAATAACCTGGCAAGAATCGGGTCCAGCCTGTCCTTGGACATTTCCAGGGATCCAGGGGCAGCCACAGCTGCTCTGGGCACCCTGTGCCAGGGCCTGCCCACCCTCACAGGGAGGAATTTCTTCCCAATATCCCATCTAAAAGTCTCCTAATTTTTAAACACAATCAAGATCTCTCTTTGCTGGAGTCCTTGCTGCTGTTCCCAGACAAAGTGAAAGGGGAAGCAGAGCCTCATGAAGAAAATGTGATGAAGAACATGACTGGGGTTGATCATATTCATTGGGAGGGGTTTTTCCGGTCTTGGGAATTCCCCGTGGAGTTCATTGCTTTTTGCATTCCAGTTCTCCTGAAAATTCTCACCCTTCTCTTTGCAGCCTTCATGGGGAGGCTGCATCAGTGTCACAGATGTATTTGGGATTTTGACTTTCGGATCATGGAATCCCAGGATGGTTTGGGATGCGTCCATGCTCACACCACGACTCTCACACTTGGCTGCTGCTACAGAGGGGTTAGTCACCATGGGTGAGGGGTGACAGAATTCCAGGACATGATTCCAGGCTGAGTTTCTTCCCTGAGTCTGATGTTCCAACACCCGAAGATCCTTTTGCTGGAAGCTCTAAATTGTAACCTTTACGTTTAGCTGGGTATCACCAGATTGTGCTGGTGATTGTCCTCTGAGAAAACCTAGCATAAAGCTCCAGAAGGAAAACAAACAATGCATCCAATTCCCTGTGCACGTAAGGAAAAGGAATTTCATGTGCCAGCTTTTGGCAGTCACTCCAGAGTGACTCACCACTACAAAGACCCCCTTGGGAAGAGAACTTTTGCAAAGAAGTTAAACTGGGCAAAGAAATTAAAACCGCCACAGGCAAAACTAAGAGTTCAACTCCCTCCCCAGGTCCCTCTCCCTCCAAATGTTCATTTATCCCCTCCTAAAACGGGGAATCTGTCTGTCAAGGCATCCTGAGCAGCAAAGGATGAAGAAGAAGCTTCAGCAAATAAAACCAATGATTATTTTTAGCATCAGCTGCATGGAAAATACTTCTCAGTGGCTCTGGTTAGTTAGAGGGGAAGACACATTTTCTCCTTTTTAGTTCCTGCTAAGAAACAGAATTTAGGAAGTAAATAACTCTGACAAAGATCAGTGGTTCTGACAGGCAGATCCTTGTGGCCGGTGTTGGCAAGCCCCACATCTCCCATAAGAAAAACTCCTCGGATTTTCATCCTGCTCTAGAGATCCAAGGTGCTCAGCTGCTCTGAATAAAATCTGGGGTGAGCTTCCAAGGGTTTGGGCACCCACACTTGAGAGCATTCCAAGATCTCTTTTCTCTTTCTGCTGTCGGGGAGGAATATTTTTGTCACTGTAGAAACCCTTGGTGCGAACGTTTTCAGCTCGTTATTCATCGCCCGTTCCAAGAGCCCACGGAAGGGAACGGCTGATGGGATGCAGGGATGGGCTGAGACAGAGCTACCAGGCAGCTCTGGTAGGAAAAGCTGCTGTTTTGAATTAAAACTCGATTTCTTTGGAACAGAATCAGCCTCCCTTTTGAACAGGAGGAACATGTGTGTCTGTTCTGGGGGCAGAGGAAATCGTTAACGACGTGGTGCAATCGTAGCTCTGCAGCAGCAGAGAGAGGCACAACGAGCAATGATATTTCAGTGGCCAGAAAATGCAGGTAATTAGAAGTTATTTCTCACAGAACACCCCGTTCTGACTTTTCCATGTGCCTCCTGCTCCTTTTTGTTGCAAGGGGAAAATGATTATCAACTTGAGGCCCAAAACCAGAAATAGAAGGGCAGAATTTTGAAATGATTGCCATTCTCTGTTCCTCTTTCTGTTATCTGATTTATTAGAATAAACAACAGTGTTACATAATTTGATCTCCATATATACATTTCACTTTCCTTTAAATAATCCTTTAAATTCTCCATAAGAAGGATCACAGAATCAGGATACAAATATTTATTTTCTCCTTGTCAGAGTACAACTTTGGACCAAACTTAGATAATTTTCTTGGTGTGATCTTTTGTTGAATATCTGCTTTTCCACATTCCAAAGGCTTGAGTTGACACCAAAAGAAATTTGACCTGAAATCTAAATCTTTATGTAATTTATTAGCTGCTCCATCCAATATTATTTATGTGTCTGAGGCCAGGCTGGATGGGGCTTGGAACAAACAACCTGGGATAGAGGGTGGAGCTGAATGAACTTTAAGGTCACTTCCCATCCAAACATCCTGGGATTCTGTGATT
>VZTX01017919.1:0-22395 GCA_013400915.1 Pardalotus punctatus | reverse complement strand
CGCCCCGCGGCCTCCCGGGGGCGGGGGGGGGCCGGCGGTCTCCGCTGAGGCCTCAGGCCCGGGCGGTGGCGTGGCAGGTGCGAACCGGCCTCTCTCCTTCTGCAGGCTGACTCGGTACATCGTGCTGCTGTGCTTCGCCAAGGTTTTGAAAGCCGTGGGGCTGTTTGAATCTTATGATCTCCTGAAAGTGGTCCACCTCGTGCAGTTTATCTTCGTAGTGCAGCTGGGGTGAGTCTGCAGGGGATGGAGCCTTGTCCCCTGCCTGTACAACTACTTTGGGTGTTCTTTGACAGCATCAAGCACGTAATTTGCATTATGTTGTGACAGTTTACTCGAAGAGGAGAATAGGAAGTACTCTGTTCATAGCAGTGTTTTCACTTCACATTTTTGTTCTCTGTAATTTCAGTATCTTGGAGTGTCTCAGGTTGGAAGAGACCCATAGTGTCCATTAAGTCCAATTCTCTGCTCCTTGTACAACCACTTGGAATGTAAATATATGATCAGTAGTGTTGTCCTGATACTCCCTGAGCTCTGACAGGCCTGGAGCTGTGATACTCCTGGGAAGCCAGTTACAGTGGCCAGCCACCCTGTTAGTGAAGAACGTTTTCATAATGCACCATGTGAATTTACCCTGATGCAGTGTCATTCCATCTCATGGCCTGTCACTGGTCACCAGACATCAGCACCTTCCCCTCCACTGAGGAAGGTGCCAAGAGGTCACCCTTCAACCTTCTCTAAGCTGAGTAAACCAAGCAAACTCAGATGGCCAATTGCACTTGAGACCTTACACCACCTTGGCTGCCTCCGCCAGATGCAGTTCGATGCCCTTCTGATATGGAGGCACCCAAAACTGCACGCAGAGCCTGAGGTGAGGCCGCATCAGTGCGTTGCAGAGTAGGACAGTCACCTCCCTTGAGCAGCTGGTGATGCTGTGCTTGAATGCAAATGCACCCCAGAACACAGCTGACCCTTTTTGCTGCATTTTTGTTGACTGATATTCAACTTACCTTGAACCCAGATCTTCACAGATTTCTTTCTGTGGGCCTGCCCTCCAGCCTTTTGTCCCCTACTTTGTGCATACAAGCAGGGTTACCCCACCACAGATGGAGAATCCAGCATTTTTCTTGTTAGATTTCATACCGTTTGTGCTTGTCCAGCTCTCTAGTCTTTCCACAAGTCTCTATAAGGCCTCTCTGCTCTCAAGAAACTTCAGTGTTTTTCCAGCTTTGGAGTTGGGCCTACTCTGGCAGAGCTGATGGTGCTGGCAGTGTTGTTGGTCATGGCATGACTGTTGCTCCAAGTGGCAATCAAATATCACGCAACTGTGCTCTCACTTTCCCCCGCCCCAGGGGGCTGGGGAGGAGAATCAGAAGGAAAATAAGACATAAAAGTCGTGAGTTGAAATAAGAAGAGTTTAATAATTGAAATTAATAAGTTAAATTATTAATAAGTTAATAAGCTAAATATAGTAATGAAGGGAGAGAGAAAACTCAATAAAAACAAGCAATGTGCAGTGCAGCTTCTCACCACATAATGACTGATACCCAGCCCATCCCCAAACCACAATCAGCCCCCATTCTGGGTAGCTCCCCCAGTTAATATACTGAGTATATGGCGTTTATGGTGTGAAATATCCTGTTGGCCTATTCAGGCCTGGTCTGCTGGCCATGCTGCCTTCCAGGTTGTTGTGCACCTGCATGCTGCCAGAGCATGGGAAACTAAAAAGTCTTTGATTTCAGATAAGCACTACTGGGAACAACCAAAACTGTGTTATCAACATTGTTCTCACACTGAATCCAAAACACAGCATGTGCTAGCAGTAGCACTGGAGTAGCAGCTATTTAGAAGAAATTGTCTCAGTCCAAGCTGAAACCAGGACACTCAGGCACATCCAAATTTGGTTAACAAGGATGTAGAAGATAAGCTTTCTTCTTTATAGATTGTATTCCTGTAGTTCTTGTGAGATTCAGCTGCTGTTTTTCCCAGATTTCATTTATCAGATGAAAACTGATAGCACATATGCAGAAACAACCTTTGCAGACAAAATTCTGTTTCATGTTTACCTGGTGAGGTGTGGAAGAGCATTTATGTAATAAATTTGACACAGCTGTAACACTTAGAACTTCATATTTTCCTTTTATTTCAAATTCATGTACATTTCTGGATATCTCTCTTGCATGTTCCTAAGCACCATAATTTTTTCTGCCCATCACTTTCGATCCCCCTTGAAAAAGTTGTGTGCTATGTCTTAATTCCTACAGGACTGCGTATTCAGCATTCGATATATGAGTAAGCCATTTGGTATATCTATCTTGCTAATAAAAATGGGAGTCTTATTTCTCTTCAAAACTTCTGAGATCAGTTGTTTTGATTTTTGTAAATCACAAGTAGACTTCTCATTAGCCATGCTCTCAAGAACTTGAAGTTGGCCAGAAGTGAAGTTCAGTTTTCGTCACTGTACTACTAGTATTGACACTGGTAATGCAGTGTGGAAAATAAAACCAGTGAATGTAGAGTCAGTGTGGCCTGTTAATGGAGAAAATTTATCAGGAGCTGTTTTGTAAACTGAGCCAGATATGAGAGACCTAGGTGTTTAGAACTGGTTTGAATAAAAAGCTGACTGCTAATAACACTAATAGAGAAAACTTTCTCTTTTTGACAGGTCTGCATTTTTTATGGTTTTGTTTCAGAAACCATTTTCTTCTGGAAAAGTGGTAACCAAGCGTCAGGTGAGTTGACATGTGTAAGAGTGACTCAGATCTTTGTAAATATTCTTGGCAACATGACTCTTGCCAAAAGTGAAAGGGGAATGTAGATTACTCCACTTAGAAGATGTGGCTACAGTTTCAAGAGGTGTGCAACTAACTCAGTGTCTTGTGAGCTAAAACACTCAGCGTTTTTAGCTTTTGTCAGCTTCTTTTGAGAGTATAGTCAAAAGATGGGTCCTTATCACAATGCAAGCAACTACTTTGAAGGGTGGATTTTCAAAAAGAGCTTAGTCTACTTAGCTGACTTGGACAGTGAGACGGGCAATTTCTGGACTGCCAGAATGTCAAGATGCTCTAGTCCTGTCCCTCACAACAAGAGAGTCCCCTTCTGCATGTGATGGGGGCCTGATGTAATTGCTCTTCAGACCTTTGTTGAGTTCCCAGTATCCCAAGGAGTTAAGAGTAGGGCCAGGTTGGAACCTGCTGATTTGTAACAAATAAGTTTTCTTCACCTGTTTTGTATTCATCTTGCGTTTATGTAATTGTGTGCACAAAAGCTTGATCCAGTGCATACGCTAAGTAGACAGAATCTGAAAGATAGCCTCGAGGTGTTCCTTGTGTCTGCTGATTTCGTGACTAGACATGTGTGGCAGAATTTTAAAAATGTGAACAGGAATAAATTGCATCTTTGATTTGAGTTCAGGAAAATCTGTCCATGTATGGTTATGCTGTTGCTAAAAAATTTTGAATTCTGAATTTTGAAGATGTTTGTTGTAGGTACTTTGCCTTTTTTAACATACTTCCAAAACAATTGTCTTCTAAAACTTGCATTTGAAGTTAATAATGTATTGAATATCTGAATTATAGCCTGCTTCCTGAAGAAAGAATTTAACACACAAATATTTGTAAGCATAAGGTCTTAGTTTCTATTTTGTGCATTTTATCTAGTTCTTTTTATGTTTATCAGATATATACAATAGATTACAAAGCAGGTAAATAGACTTGACTTTTTTCAACCTTTTTCAGGCTTTTTGTTTAAGAGAACTCAGACAATGTTACAGAATCAAGTGCAGTAGTAGAAAAAAAATCTCGTTCATAGTATGTCCATGGCAAAGTAGCTGAGAAGATTATTGTGCTCTAAATTATAATTACAGAACTCGCAAAGCACATGTTTTCACCTCAATTTCTACAGCTATCATGCTAAAAGAATACTAGTAATGGAGTGTTTATTTTGAAACTCTGGAGAAAATTATAATGAAATACCTTTCTTTTGTAGTGGATCAAAATTTTTAAGCATGCTGTTGTTGGATGTATCATTTCACTCTTGTGGTTTTTTGGCCTCACTCTTTGTGGACCACTGAGGTAAATATATATCTGGAGCAAATACTGTTTTTCTTTTTTGATCCTTCCCTGTCTTTCTCCTTTGCTTTTTGTTTGCTGTCTGTCAGACCATTCTGCTAGACACTTGATCTGTATTCCGAAAATTTAAGTGAATCCTTATGAATTTTCCTGTGAAGTCTTTAGTGCTTGGGAAGAAGTACATGTAATTTCTGTAGAACTGGTAATTTTCTTCACTACTTCTTTCATGAGATACCAGTGAAATTCTTGATAGTGCTTAAGCACTTGGTGTGAGTGATGCATCAAGGTCAGTGACTGCAGTTTTCGTCACTTCCCTACTCTCATTAATGTAATGCCAATTGTTTATTTACCTGTTTGGAGTTCACAGCTTGATGGCTAGTGATAGCAGCTGGTATTCGTGTGACAGGTGACTAGAATCAATTTCTGCACTTGTTGCAGGGTACTTCTTTGTCTGGTTGGCTGTGTGGTCTGTGTTGGAATTGGGTAACATTAGTGCATGTACAGGTAAAGCCATTTCTGCTGTGTGTTAGCACTGCTGACTGAGTAACTATAAAAGAGTAAGTAGACTTCCAAAAATGAAGTTTAGTGTATTGGAAAGCATATTTCACTAGAGAGAGGAAAGTAAAGCCTTACATGAGACATTTTATGACAGTAACTTTTATGATGTACACAGGAGAAGGCATACCTGACAGTAATACTACTGTGATTAATTATATTAATGTACTTAATACTCTTGTGTCTTTCTGGATGCTGGCAGTCTCCCCAAACAGAACCAGTTACAGGGGTCCTAGCATGTTGTATTGCTTTGCAGAGGACTTCAAAAGTGCTTGGTAAACTTGACAACAGTAATTACTTTCATGTTCTGCTCAGGAAAGCTTGTATGTACAGCTTGTTAGTTAGCCTTTGCTGTCTGACGGAGGTAGTGTGTAAGCTAGATTTCTTTATTTTCAGCAATTAAGAGGTTTTGAGGTGTCATAAGCTACTAGATCATCAGCGCCTCAATAAACAGGATGTAATACAACACAACAGGAGCTCTTTTTTTCCTCTGGGAGCAGAAACTGGTTTAAGGAGGTATTGTAGTGGGAATAATAACTCCATCTTGAGCAAGTTAGTATGTTGGTGTGTTGCTAGAATAAAGTACAATTTAAAGTTATCTATAAATTAATAATTTTAATCTGGAAGTTCTTGTTTTGTAATATGTATAGTTGTCTGTAGCTAGATCTCTTGCTGGTGATGGCAAATCAATTTGTGTTTATTCTTTTGAATTGTTTAAACCTGTTGTTGTAATCACAGGATAAATCTTTGCTGTGCCGTTAATTTTAGCTGAATAGTGTATATCAAGGTTGTGAGGTAAACTCATTGTAAACTGAGTATTCATTTCACTTTTTTTATAGGACATTGTTACTGTTTGAACACAGTGATGTGGTTGTGCTGTCACTCCTTAGTGTCTTGTTCACAAGCTCAGGGGGAGGACCAGCAAAGGTATTTAAGAATCTGTTTTACCAAATGTAAACGATACTGAATCCTATAAATTCAAGTACTTCTTTACCTGGAACAAACTGTCTTTTGGATCCATGTTCATGGAAAATGTTTTTTAGTTTAATTAGTGGTGAAATTGTAAAATGTACTACTTGAAATAATAAATATGGCATTGAGAGAGAAACAGTAGGTGAAGCTGTTGGGTAACCATGACAGGTACCTGAGAAGTTTTTCTGCTTATAGGCAGAAAAGAACGTTAAGAATTATTTTCACACTTCAGTATTCTTTGTAATGGGATTTTGTGTTCAAACTGACAAAAGAACATACCTGCATGTAGTGGCCCTGACCCTTAGATATTGAAGTGCAGCAGTACAGTCTCCAGTTCCTGGCCTAGAATCTTCAATATGTTTAGCTTTTCACATACTTTGTTTCTTTCTGCCAAAAAGCTCTTTAAGTACTTCTATGCCTGCATGATCCCATGTGTGCTGAATGCTTGGGTCCTTTCATTTAATTGAAGACCTCTGCTTGAGACATAGTTTGTTTCAGGTTCGTTTGCACATACTTTTGCAAATATTCTCTACATGTGCCCAACCAGCCCTAAATGGAACAAATTTACCTCAATACCTAGAAGTCTTGAGCACTTTCACTCAAAAACAGTAGCAGCTGGAGGAAAATACCTCCCGTTATATACCTGAGGCTAGAAGGGAAGTCGCATTTCAGTGCCGTCTCAGGCTGGGAGTTCTGAAACCTGTCTCATAACTGCACTGGAGTCCTGTAAGCACTTTCAGGCAGCCTTAGAGTAAAGTCACAGTCATCTGTCCTAACACTCTCTGTTCACTGCCCTGCAAACTGAGAAGCTAACAGCAACCTGCATGAAGATCTTCATCCAGAAGACCTTATTTTCTCCAGCCAGCTACCCAAAGGATAGATGCAGAGCTTCAGAAAGATTCTTTGTCAGTCTGTATCTTAGTGGGCCACATTTGGCAATTAAGCTGCATATCTTAAGGCCACAGAAACAAGGGAGCAATAACCCTGTCCTCCGAATGTTTCAGCTTTATGAAATTAACTGGTCAGCTGGCTTCCTGAAACAAGATCGTGATAGCTCTATTTGGCTTTAAAAGATAAATTGTAATAGTATTTTTCAGAAACAGACTTCAGTATCTAGCTAAGATGATGAACACCAAAAATTGCAGTGGTTTCACTCTGGGTGGTGGAAGCTCTGGGAGCTGGAATTTCATATATACCTCTGTCCTTTCCCCACAAAAGCACTTTAGAGCTGTTCTTTCTCCTAGCCTTTACATAGTTCTCTAGCCTTTAGGTCCCTTGAGACAAAATTCAACCGTTTGAACAGATCTTGTTTGTAGCTCATTGATGCTACAAAATATTAAATCCTCATATTTAATATTTTTCTGAAGTCACAATGCATTCTGGCAGACAAAAACACACCATGAAGAGGAAAGTAATCACTTAAAGTTTGTAAGATAACAGCTTCTAACTTGCTGCAGTGGTGATGTGTACGGAGTTATCAGGACTGAATAGTCTGAAAACCAGAAAAAATGAGAAATTATATTTTGAGGGTCACTTTCTTAAAAATAACAGGGGTTTCATTCATGGTTTTCTTACTGCTAGTATTGATCAGGAAGCAGGGAGGGAGGTGACTGATTTCCTGGATTTTTTAATAGTAATCTGTTGTAACAAATTATAAAAATATTTGGGGTTTTTTGTTGTTTTGTTGTTTATTGTTTGTTTGGGTTTTTTTACAGACAAGAGGTGCTGCATTTTTCATCATAGCTGTCATCTGCTTACTACTTTTTGATAATGATGACCTCATGGCTAAAATAGCAGAACATCGTATCCTTTCTTGCTGTGTGTAAGAGCAAGTGACTCTTAGTAGTGGAACAGAGAAAATGTGAGATTGAGTGTACTGAGTTAAATTATAATTAGAAGTGATTTTGAAGTAGGTTTTGAATTGATCATCTCATCGTAGTGTAATGACAAAAAATAGTACATCTAAGGATGGGCAGTAAAAATGAACAAGGTGAAAGTAAACTTTCCAAGGGAAGGATAAAGCATGGAATTACAGATGCAAATGGTGTATTCTGGAACCTTATTGATGAATTTACTTAGTTTTCAATGAGTAGAATCATAGAATAGAATCATAAAATGTCCTGGGTTGTAAGGGACCTTGAGATGATCAAGTCCAACTGTTTACTCAGCACTGCCAAGCCATCCACTAGATCATGTCTCAGTGCCACATCTGTATGTCCTTTAAGGTACTCCAGGGATGTTCACTCAGCCAGGGTGTTCTTCTCCGTAGACAGCCTGTTTCAGTGCTTGATAACCCTTTCTATGAATAAATTCTTCCTACTATTTAATCTTAATCTCCCCTGATGCAATTTGGGGCCATTTCTTCTTACCCTGTCAGAAAAAACTGACCCCCACCTGTACAACATCCTGTCAGATAGTTGTAGAGAGTGATAAGGTCTGCCCTGAGCCTCCTTTTCTCCAGGCTAAACACCCCCAGCTCCATCAGCTGCTCCTTATAACTGTTCTCCAGCTCCGTTGCCCTTGTCTGAACACACCTCAGCACCTTGATGTCTTTCTTGTACTGAGGGGCCCAGAACTGAACACAGGATTTGAGGTGTGGGCTCACCAGTGCCCAGTACAGGGGGACAATCCCTGCCCTGCTCCTGCTGGCCACACTGTTGCTGATCCAGGCCAGGATGCCATTGGCCTTCTTGGCCACCTGGGCACACCCTGGCTCATGTTCAGCTGCTGTCACCAGCACCCCCAGGTCCTTTTCCCCTGGGCACTTTCCAGCCATTCTGCCCCAGCCTGTGGCACTGCCTGGGGTTGTTGTGACCCAAGGACAGGACCGGCCCTGGGCCTTGTTGAACCTCACACCACTGGCCTCAGCCCATGGTCCAGCCTGTCCAGATCCCTCTGCAGAGCCTTCCTGCCCTCCAGCACATCAGCACTCCCACCCTGCTTGTAGGTGTCACCTGCAAACTGACTGAGGGTGCACTCGATCCCCTCATTCGAATCACTGATGAAGGCATTAAACAGGACTGGCCCCTCTACTGAGCCCTGGGGAACAGCACCAGTGACTGATCACCAGCTGGATGTAACTCCGCTCATCACCACTCTGGAGCCAGCCACCCAGACAGTTTTTTACCCAGTGAACAGTGCACCTGTCCAAGCCATGACCTGCTCTTTTCTCTGGGAATATTGTGTAGTAAATGGTGTCCCCAGCTTTACTGGAGTCCATGCATCCACTGCTTTTCCTTCATTCACTAGGCAGGTCACCCTGTCATAGAAGATCAGGCTGGTCAATCAGGACCTGCCTTTCATAAACCCATGTTGAGGGCTGGGCCTGATCCCCTCACTGTCCTGCACATGCCAACAGACCACAAAGCTCACTTTGCTTACTTCTGCTTTCTTTGTTCTGCTGCCTTTGCCTGTTCTTGTTGTTCTTGTTCTTGGTTAAAATTTAAAAAAAAAAAATTCAAATGAAACTCTTCCTTAATTTTTTTTTAGCTGAGGGGCATCATGACAGTGCTCTTACCCATGTTCTGTATACAATCATTGCTTTCCTGGGTGTTGCAGATCACAAGGTAAATAACATGTATTTTACAGTATTTATCTTAGTTTTGTAGGTAAGAATTTCACCAGCTCAGAGCTAATCCAAGCTTTAATCAAACCCAAAAGGCTGAACATCCCCCCCCATACTGGAGCTGAACTGCCACTGTAATTTTTACATACTGAGGATCTTCAATACAGCAGGCCCGACCATACAATAGTCAACCTCTATAGCTGATAAGGACTTCGCTGTAATGCATAACCTAAAAGGTCTCATTAAAATTACCATTAAATATTCTATCGTCAGTGTTCTGGATGCTTATAAGGCTTTGCATACAAACTATTTCTTACTCATTTTCAGGGCCTGTGTCTTGTTGCTGCATCTTCAGCTTTCTCCAGTCTTTTCATTAGACCTGTATTTGAAGGCACAGATTCTGATACTTCTCAGTAATATAGTCCCACTGTAACTGGTGGTACTGTACGGGATTGACCTGGCTGATTGAGTTGTGTTAGCTTAGTCTTGCTAAAGTGGCTGCATTTGAGGACTGAAACAGGAAAAAAATACGGAGCAGCTGAGAAGGTATTAATATAAAATAAACCAAATGCAACAAAGACTGGTTAGTGGTGCGCAAAACCAAGTGTGATCTAAAGGAGATGAGATGCTGTCTATCTTGTAATTCATTTACAGAACAATTTTGAAAGAGTACATTGTGAAGAAATATGATATGGTATGATCAAAGGTAGGTGGATGAAAAGGTTATGAAAGGTCTAGAGGACAAGGTGATGTGAACCTTTGGGTCTTTATGTATGCTTTCACATGCTTTTATTAAGGGAAGATGGGAAAACAAGCTTTGGGTGATTTTTCTTCCTCAGGTGCTGTTTGCTACCATTTTGCTGCTGGTGTATGCCAGTTAACACTATTGAGAGTTTTAAAATTCAGCTCATATTAGGCTGTTTTGAATAGTGCTAAGGCATAACCATGTATGCTATGTTACTGTTTTTACCTAGAGTAAAAATTACAGGAAATGTCCTAGTTTTGGCTTTTTTTGCCAGGTAAAGAAAGCACATTAATCTTTTCTCCTTGTAAGTGTCATTGTGTTTGGAGTGAGGTTTTTGGTACTTAAGAAATGCTAAGGGAATCCCTTTATGTCTCCAGGGTGGAGTACTGCTTCTGGTACTGGCATTGTGCTGCAAGGTTGGTTTTCATATGGCATCCCGAAAACTGTCTGTAGATGTAGGTGGAGCCAAGCGTCTTCAAGCTTTGTCTCATCTTGTTTCTGTCCTTCTGTTGTGCCCATGGGTTATTGTTCTCTCTCTGACAACAGAGGTAAGATAACAAGTACAAAGATAAATAATTTTGTGTAATGCTTGTAAGTGCAATTCGAATCTTTCCTATAAAATATCTTTAAAATTACCAAAGTTGCTGTCTTTATTTTTGTAGTAACCTTTGTTTGTTTTTCTTCTAAATTTGATTCTTTTCTGTGTGATACTTTAGTTTCCTCTTTCATGTTATAACTGTACTTCATCCTTCTAGCTCTGATATTATATCTTGGGTTCAGCTACTGTCATTTCACAAGCATTAGTGACTATATAAATACAGTGCTCTTTTATCCCTAAGAAGTGTAGATTGTTTATTGTCATTTTTAAAAATGCACTTTATGCCTGCATGCATAGGGAGAGTAGGCCATTGCAACCATGGCATTGTATATAGCATTCCTTTAAAGAACATGAAAGTATTTAAAATACTGTAGTGCATTTTAGATATATGTGTCTTTCTATATCTGTAAAGTTGTGTTTATATGATAAATTGAAAGTATTAAAGTATTTATATTTTATGGATTAGTGGAAACACTTGTAATTCAAGTGAACTAGATTTAATGCTGCATATACAATCACTCTTCTGGTGAGCAGTCCTGTTTGAAATTTATTTTTTGTTTCAGAGTAAAGTAGAGTCTTGGTCTTCTCTCATCATGCCTTTTGTAACAGTCATCTTTTTTGTTGTGATCCTGGATTTCTACGTGGAGTCTATATGCTCTGTGAAGATGGAAGCTTCCACATGCGCTCGATACGGATCCTTTCTCATTTTCATTAGTGCACTGCTTTTTGGAAACTTTTGGACACATCCAATAACAGACCAGCTTCGAGCTATGAACAAGCCACCACACCATGAAAGCACAGAGCATGTTCTTTCTGGAGGCGTGGTAGTGAGTGCTGTCTTCTTTGTTTTATGTACGTATTCTTCTCCAAATTCTAATAAATCTGTGATCTGTGTGACTGGGAAGCCAATCAGAAAATTGAGGTGTGCAGGATTCTTTTGGATAAGCTTTTGTGGATTCTTTTGAATAAGGCAGCCTGTAGCTTTACACTCTTTTACTGTCTGTCTGTGGGGAAAAAAAAGGAATGTCGAAGTGATGATCTAATTTTACATAGCAATGAAATCTAATGATAAACCTAAAGATGAAGCTGACAATCACTTTGCTGCCTGCAAATTTCACGCAAACTTTCATTGCTGATTAAACACATTATAAAATAGCTGTGAAGCTTAGAAACAGCAACAAAAACTTCAATACTTTCCTTGCAGCTGCCAATATCCTGTCCTCCCCCTCCAGGAAAGGGCAGAAGGGTACCCTTATTGGCTATTCCCCTGAAGGCATTCCTCTCTATAACTTCATGGGTGATGCATTACAGCAGAGCTCTCAGTCATTGCCCCGGTTTATTAAGGAGTCACTGAAACAAATCCTTGAGGAGTATGATTCTAGGCAAATCTTCTATTTCTTGTGCCTAAATCTGGTAAGTGCAAGTCTTTTTTCTTCAAACCCAATCACAATAGTGCAAATATAATACAGTGTATTATATGTACTGTATAGCATATGTAGATACACTGCATATATATATATATATATATACTGTAAAGAAGTTATTCTCTAAAAGATTCCCATAAGTGATTGGTTTGAAAGTGACCTTTGATAGAGTAATTTAATTAGTGATCACTGATTTGTTGTTACAGTGCAGTACTGGTTCTATGTGTAACAGTAACCAATAAGTGAATACTTGTATGATAGTATGTTTAAGGTTGAGATACCTCAGTGTTGCTAGCAGATGTGAGGTGAAACTGATAATGCCTTCAAGGATGGGGACAACAAAATAGAAAGTGTGGGATTGATTAGTGTCATTTTGGAGTAGGCTGGTGTTATTTCTAGCTTCCTTCTTTCTGAAATAGGAAAAGATGATGCAGTAAGCAAAATTGATAGAATCTCATTTGCGAAGATTTAAGGAAAATAAGGGGAGAAACTTGAAGTATCCTTGTTAACTGTAAGGAATGCCATTATGGAATATGAAAGATTGGAAAAAAAAATTTTAGGCAGATGGATTAATTATAATAAAACGTACAGGGTAAATGTATGTATTAAAAAGGTTTCCTTGTGTACCGTTCTCAGAACCAATTCCTAAAATTGAAACACTCAGCTTACTGGTGAAGAACATGCTGGCAAAACAGATTTATAGACAGCATTACTTCTACACGAATAATATATCAGATCAGAGCTCTTAAATTTTTAGTGATGAAATGCTTAGCATTTTGTCTGCAGAATGTCAGTTTAAAATTCAAAATTAAAACTTAAATTTACTCCTGTAAAGAGTTGAGTTTTTTATGTGTGACGCTTTCAGGACAGAAGGTTCAAAAATGCCTCTTCATAGACTTGGGATGCATCACATATTTCATTGGAGGAGAGAAAAAATGGTCTAGAAATACTTTGAACAATACCTTTGCAAAATATCAAGTGTTCTATGAAAAGAATATCCTGCTACAAGTTAATACACAAGTTAATATTTGAGAAAAAATTCAAACTCTGTTTTGTTTTAGGCTTTCACTTTTGTGGAGCTTTTTTATGGAGTATGGACCAATAGCCTTGGTCTTATTTCTGATGGATTTCACATGCTTTTTGATTGTTCTGCATTAGTGATGGGGCTTTTTGCAGCTCTGATGACAAGGTGGAAAGCAACTCGAATATTTTCCTATGGGTATGTATCTTGGGTTCTTTAAGAACTATTTGAAACTTAACTCTTCTTGCCTGTTTTCAAAATGTCCTGGTATGTATGGGATATTTTACTAATGCATGCTTCTGTTGGTTTTTTTGCTATCTCTTCTGTTCCATTTGTGCTCATGCTCTTCTCTTCTTACCCCTGCAAAAGATGTGTCTGAAATGTAATTTTCATTTATCTCTACAAGTAAAAGTTTTTCACTGTGAATATTATTTAGAAATTATCTCGTTTTATATATGTCATTATGTCAAACAAAAATCTGTATTAAAAATCAGTGTTCATATGAAGATTTAGATTCAGCTGATATAATTAAACTTTATAAGTTTGCATAGCAGTTTAGCAATTTGAAGCCCTGAATGGGCAGTATATATAAGAGAATACTTACATGTTGCTTTATTCTAATGGAGTTTGGACAGCTGGAAACTGGCAGCCTCTTGATCAAAAAAAAAAAAAAAAAACCTCAGAAATTGAGGAATGATTCTGTGACATTGAGGAAAAAAAACCTTAGTACTTTTAATGCTGTATTAAAAGAATTATAGCTTTATTTAAGATAATTTTGACATTTTTTCAGAGTACCCATTCTTCACTCTCAAAAGTATATATGTTTACTTTCAGGTATGGACGTGTAGAAATTCTCTCTGGATTTATTAATGGCCTCTTTCTGATGGTGATTGCTTTCTTTGTCTTCATGGAATCAGTGGCTAGACTGGTGGATCCTCCAGACATAGATACAAACATGCTAACTGTAAGTTTTGTCCCTCTGTTTCAGTGTAGTTTTGCAATTAATGGTTAATTCGTTTATCTTCAGGGCGATAGTCCTTCCAGTACCTGAAGGGAGCCTTCAGGAGAGCTGGAGAGGGACTTTTTACCAGAACATTTAGTGACAGGAAAAAGGGGAATGGCTTCATACTGAATCAGGATAGGTATAGATTAGATATTAGGAATGAATTAGATGTTAGGAAGGAATTCTTTATTGTGAAGATGGTAAGGCACTGGAACAGGTTGTCCAGAGAAGCTGTGGGCCTCTACAGTTTTCCTTTATTAAGTGCATGATGTTTTAAGTTACCATGTTCTAGAAAGTAAGTTTGAATACCTGTGAGGATGCAGTGACATTAAAGACTTTTTTCCCTCTCACAGCCAGTCTCTGTTGGAGGGCTGATAGTAAACCTTGTTGGTATCTGTGCCTTCAGCCACGCGCATTCCCACGGGGCTTCTCGTGGAGGCTGTCCCGCACATGATCACAGCCATTCTCACCATGGCCACAGCCACAGCCACGGGCACGGCCATTCCCACAGTGACCATGGGCACAGCCATGGACATTCCCATGGGTCTTCTGGAGGAGGCATGAATGCCAACATGAGAGGCAAGTACAGACTGTTGAATCATAAGTGATGTATGCAATTTCCAGGAGGCTGAACATTTTCAGAATCAGACCTAGGCAGTACTATGCATCAGTCTAAAAAGCGCTCTCCAGGAGTAATCTGACAGCTATTAAATGTGCTATACAGGAATTGCTCAAACCATTTATGAATTTTACTTGAAGAAACTTGTAATGTTTCTGTGCATATGTATTTAATACATAAGGAACAATAAAAAGTAATTGCAGTCTTCACTAACATTAATAAATGTCACTGTAAACCATATTCAAAAAGCTTAAAAGTCCTTGTTTCTAAGTTCAAACTGGAAATGAAAGTACAAAGTATCTATAAAGACGCTACCGTGCTTCTAGATATCATGTGAGAGCTGGTTGTAAAAACACTGGGGAGGTGATAAGAAGCAGGAGAAAAATACAGATCAGCAATAGAATATGCTTTTATTTGTGGTTCAGAAGATAAAGTGGTAAAGATAAACTTTCAAATCTGAAATCATAAGCTAACTGAGAAGTATATAATACTTTGGCATAGAATTTTTTCTCTAGTAGTTAGAAAGTAGTTACTTGCCAACAGTCTGGCTTATTAAAAAAAACTATAAAGAAATGGTGTTTTCTGTGTGAGCTTGTCAGCTCACATTCATATGGTGAATAATCTCATATTTCATTGGTTATTTTATGTCTTAACTTAGTTGGTTATCCTGGTTATTCATATTCATTATGTCTGTCATTTTTGTAAAGTCTGCCTATACTCATGTTTCAATATTCTTTAAAATCCTGGCACTTAACTAGCACTAATCTTACCAATGGTTAGACAGTATTTTTCTATGCCCATTGAGCATACATTGAGAATGAACCCACAATTAAAGCAGTATAAAGTATAAAATTCATAGCAGTAGCACAAACACAATTCTCTTGTAAAATTGCAGTAGAACTGGCATACAAAAACTAACCACTACATTAATGTGTGTCTACATCAGCAAGTCAATGCATGTACACTGATATTGTAACTCTCTTTTAAGGATCAATGAGTCCTTATATACAGAGTTAAATGATTATGCTATATTGTACATATCCCACTAATAATTTAAAGACTACTCACATTTACTTTAGTCTGTGGATGCCTACCTAGATCTCTGCCCTATAGAGTAAAATTTGTTTTTACATTAAGTTGTAATTAGACATTAGAAAACCTAAATATTTAGTGTATTTTGTCCCAGGTTAGGCAGAGAGTCATCTGTGTATCTTGAGGATATTTTGTAAGTCCTACTCGGTTTCTGCTGTTGAAAATACACATACATTTTAGACGGAACTGTTAATCACTCTGTTTGTTTTGGTTTTAGGTGTGTTTCTGCATGTGTTAGCAGACACTCTTGGCAGTGTTGGTGTTATCGTATCCACGATATTTATTCAGCAATTTGGATGGCTCATTGCTGATCCACTCTGCTCTCTCTTTATTGCTACATTGATTTTTCTTAGTGTTATCCCACTATTGAAAGATGCCTGTCAAGTGCTTTTGTTGAGGATACCTCCAGAACAGGAGAAAGATCTGCATGCTGCTTTAGAAAAGGTACAATTCTAAATGTTTTTGTATACAAACATACAAAGCTGTAACTGTTTTCAGTGATTATTAGGCTTAAGTAGTTCATTCAGACAGCTTCTGTTGTCTTACACAACTTCATATCTCAAGTTGTTTAAAATCTGTTTTGCAGAGAAGTGACAGGATGACTAGTTCTAATGATAAAAGTTGTTTTGCAGCTAAAAAGATTTGCACTGTTACTTGCTTTTATGGGTAGTCCATGATTTCAGACAAGTATGGTAACAGTGTGGTAAAGGTATGTAGCACTAAAAAAGTAATACGGCAGTTCCCCAAACCTGCAGCCTTTTTAAACTTGTTATGAACATTCAGGCTATAGGATTATATCATGAGCTTTTAATTTCAGGTTTTCTGATTTGTCCATATCGTGATGGGTATACTAGGTCACAGCAGGTGGGATGGCAAAAGCTAAGCTGTTTTTTCTAATTTCTTTCTCATTCTAGTCTGTTCTCTTCCTGTCTGGTGCAGTACAACATCTGCCTTGAGGCTGTACTTAGTCTTTACTTAGTCTTTGCCTCATTTTAAGTTCCTGCCCAGACTCATAGTATGGACCTCAGTGTGGAGAACTCCTCTCTGTAAAATAATGAGTTTAAAGTTGTTTGAGGTTGCCATCAACTAGAGGCTTCAAGGAAGACTATCCTTATGGTGTCCTGTCAGTTACTAGAGTGGCAAATGTGTTCTTGTCTGTATGAGAAGGAAAAGAATAAATGGAAATTATTTGGGAGAGATTTGTGTAGTTAAAGGAAAGTGAGGTGCAGTGTGGTTTCACTTTTTGATGAGGGTAGACAGTCATTGTGAGAGGCTGGGGAAAAAGAAAGTACTTTTTGAGAACAATCAAAGACCAATTCATTAAAAGATAATAGGGAAAAGCATTTTAAAAATTACATCACAATAAAGCAATATGCTTGCTGTAGGTTGTCCCCAGCCAGCAGCCAGGCATCTCTACAGCCACTTGCTCACTCCCCTCCTTTACCACCACCACCACTGCCAGTGGGACAGAGGAGCCTAAGCATGAAACTCTGGGAACAATATAATTTAACAGGCAAAGGAAGAGGTGGGGGAAAAAAATCGTGTACCTAGCACCTTCCACAGGCAGACCGATTCCCAGGCAGTCCCCAAATAACAGCTACCTTGGAAGCCAAAATCCCCGTTTCATCCTCTACCCCAGTTTTTACTGCTGAGCAGTGTTTTATGGCATGCAGTATTCCTCTGGACAACTTGGGTCAGCTGCCCTGGCTTTGTCACCTCACTACTTCTTGCCCACCCCCAGCCGACCCACCAGGGCAACAGCAAAGTGGAAAAAAGAGAAAGGCCTTGAAACTGCCTGATAGAAAAGAGAAAGCCTGAACAGTTCAGCAATAGCAAAAGCATTGGTGTGTCATCAAAACAGTTTTAGGCAGAAATGCAAAACCCAGAACCTGATCAGCTGCTCTGAAAAACCATCACAGGCAACCCAGAACAAAGATAAATTTGAAAAAATTATAAATTATGGAAAAGAAGTTACGTCTCTGAATTAAGGTCAGCTGTAATAACTAAATATAGCTGCTAAACACTGAGGTAACAAGTGCCCTAGAAATGGTAGATGCCAAACCAGCATTCTGGTTAGTCTGTCCATGTATCTTCCTGTGATCTGTTCAGTAAATCAGGGTTTTTTTTTTCCTCTTCCTATTTAGCATTGCTCTTCCAGAGTTTTCATTTAGTTTGACCTTTACCTTCTAGAGTTTTATAGTGGTAGCAAGGTGACCTTTCAATACTAGATATTTCTGAATATAGCGCAGTTGGAAAGTTGTGCTATACAGTTTTGTTTCCCTATGAAATACTATCCACCAATAGTCACATACATATACAAGTTTAAAATCACTTAATTGTTGCTAATGAAATTTCTTCACAGATTCAAAAAATAGAGGGAGTCATATCCTACAGAGATCCTCATTTTTGGTGTCACTCTGCAACTGTTGTGGCAGGCACAATACATGTGCAAGTGGTATCAGATGTGATGGAACAGAGAATTGTACAGCAGGTAAAGTGCAAGGTTTTTAGACTCTTAATTTCTTAATTTCCTACTCGGCATCTGCCTTTCAGTCATAGACTGAAGTTTCAAGCTGATGTGTATGGTATTTTTTGTAGCTCTCCATTAGTGTCTCAGAGGTACCGATCCCTAACACTGTAATACCCCCTGGCCTGCTAGCTTGGAGTTAGCTGCATAAAGAGTTGTTTGCTATAACATCTGCCAAAACACTAACTGGTGAAGTGTCACTACATCTGCTCTGAGAAAAGAAGGAGAGGTGGAAAAACAGGCCTGCAAAATAGGCAGTAAACAGTAGGGATATCTAGATGTTAATCACGCATTTATAACTGGATTACCACTACCTA
This sequence comes from Pardalotus punctatus, assembly GCA_013400915.1. Taxonomy (NCBI): domain Eukaryota; kingdom Metazoa; phylum Chordata; class Aves; order Passeriformes; family Pardalotidae; genus Pardalotus; species Pardalotus punctatus. Next base: position 3,890 of record VZTX01017919.1, on the reverse strand, counting down.
TCTGCTGTGGGTTTTTCTTTTCCTTAAAAAGATACATATTTCCCTATGCAAGACACTGAGAATCACCCCGTGTGCAGAAGTTGCAAAGCCACACCCTCTTAAACTACTTTTTGCTATCCAGAGAATTGAATTCTTTACAATGATATGTGGGGGATTTGTACAGCATTTCAGAGCCAGAATACTGCAAGTTACTGTGAGGGATACATATGAAGTGTAATACTAATGTTAACCATTCTCTTCTGTTCAGGTCACAGCAATTCTGAAAGATGCTGGCGTAAACAACTTAACTGTCCAAGTGGAGAAAGAAGCTTATTTTCAACACATGTCTGGACTCAGTACAGGATTTCACGATGTCCTTGCAATGACTCAGCAACTAGAATCCATGAAATACTACAAAGATGGTACTTACATCATGTGATACAAAGTTGTATTTGCCAAAGGAGGTGTAAGTGGTCAAGCTGTTGGATTCCATATTTGTATTTTTGCTGGGAGATCTTGCACATACATGTACAGAAACAAATGTACTATATATTTGATTTTTTTTAAGTGTACTATCTTTATTAATTGGATTGAGATGCTTTTATAAAGGAAATAAGGAGGACTACAGTACTTGCTGTGTATGTGAAACTTATATACTATACTTAATGTTTATTAAACAGAAGTCTTGCAACTGGCATGTGAGCACAGATATATTCCATACTTTCTCTTAAGTGTGGAACTTCAATACTGTAATTTCTTGTTAACAGTGGGAAATAGAAGTAGTTTGTATGGGAATGCAAATATAATCAACTGGAAAATATTTTTCTTTCTTTTAAGGACAGCTTGACTCTTGGAATGAAAAAAAACAGTTTATTATGGGGAGTAAAAAACATAAAGTCTTGTGTTTTGCTAGATACTTTGTTTGATAAGAGAAATACACAGTTTTTATATTATGTCTCAGCATACCAATCTGATTTCTACACTTAATGCACCAGAGCAAATATACATTACCATTTTACATTTATATCAAATCCTTTTTTTTAAGGAGAAATCCACAGATTGAGCATTGAGAAATAGGGAAGGGAAGAAAATGTAAGGACACTTTCCTCTTTCCTGGGAAGACTCAGAATCATAACTCAAACCACTCTGTAAAATAAATCTTTTATACTTTTTTTATGAACAACTGAAAATGCAATGCTTGAAGTCTAGAAGTAATAAATCAGTGACCATCCTAACACTCAGCTAAACTTCAAGATGTTATCCTGTACTTTTACTCAATTTTTCAGTAAATACAATGACACAGCTGCAGGTGTACTGTAGCCGACTGTACCTCTGTGTATTACGCAAGGAAGAGGTTCAGGTTTAGAATGCTAAACTGTGACAGTAGTCTTGGACTTGACAAGTTGCTGAAACGAACAGTAAATGGAGACTTCTTGACTGGAAAGTGACAGAGTGTCTTTAAGAAAGAACCCGAAACAAATCAAGGTGGTTGGCACTGTGATCATGGCAGTGAAGATGAGCCCATACCTGGATACTCCACAGGCAAGTGCAAACTTGCATGTTAGCTTGCATTTGGCAGGTTTTTGCATGTTACCCAGCACACATGCTCAGTGTTCTTCCTGGCTCTCCTGGCAGGAAGACAATGACAATAAGCACTGTCTGTCTTGTTCCATCTGTCTTAAATTTGTTTTGTCTGGGAATAATCTGCCAAAGAAGGGTTTAGGATGTGGTGTGGGCAGGTTTTCACATCACAGGTGTAGGCCAGTTGGTCCAAATCTTAATACTAGAAGGGTGTGGGGAGGTTCAATCTAGTCACCAGAACTGTATGCAGAGAGTTGCAAAAAACACTTCGAACGATTAAACAGGTTTGAAACTAACTCCTAGCAAGCAGTACGTGTGTACATAAGGAGGAAGAAGTTAGTGCTTCGCAGTAATGTTTTATGTCCTGCATCTTGACTTCCCTGGTCACAGAAGCCATGAGGGCGAAAGCCGGGCCCGAGTTTCGCGGGCGGGAGCGCCCCGCGAGGGGCCGCGGCAGCCAATGGGAGGGCGGGGGTGGCCAATTGGCGGCGGCGGCGGGGGGCTTTAAACGGGCGGCGCCGGCCCGTGCCCTGTCCCACTGCTCCCATGCTCCGTAAAGTCATCCGCCTGCGTGCGCCACGGGGCCGGCTCGGCGTCGGGCGGGCGGGGAGTCGCCGTGACTCGGGGGGAGGCAGCCGTGCGGCCCTTCGTGTCCTGCTCTGTGCTTTCCTTCCCCATTCAGCTTGGCAGGGCACGGCGGGGTACAGGCGGGTGGCAGCCCGTTCTCAGGGCGGTGGGTGTGTGCCCGTTTCGCTTTCTTCTAGGGCAGTCTGTTAGTTCCCCCGCTCGCCTCCCCTTCAGCTCTCTAGTGCGAAGGCGTGCAGCNNNTTCGGCTCCGGAGCCGTGCGGTCTTGCCCCGGCTCCGATTCTCCAGCCCGCCGGCGCTGCCTGCAGAGCTGCCCCAATTACCCTGTTTCCCGCGGTCCGGGAGCGCGGCAGTGCAGCCTGCCCGCGCACCCATATGCGCCATCCCGCTGACCGACCTTCTCTCACCCTCCCCTGCAGTCCCGCTCCGTAGCCAATCCCCCGAACAAGAGGAGAGCGAGGCCCCTCCGCAATAACGGGACGGCCGCCCCCACGGCGGGGCCGCGCCCCTGTGCGGCCGCGGGGGGCATAAGCAACTGCGTGGCTAAGCCAAAGGGCGGTCAGCTGGCAAGAAGTCGGCGTTGAAGTCGGACTACGGGCAGCTGAGTGTCAAGAACGCCCCCGCCACGAAGACGATGTCACCAGGAGCATACTGAGGCTTGCCGCCAAGGAAAATGTACCTCCGCCAGCCCCGGAGCCCCAGCCAGAGCCGTCCCAGGTACCGCCTGGGGCCTTCTTATGCCGTGTGCCCCCTCCCCAGGCCAGTGCTTGGCTGCCGCTGCAGCAGAGCCGTGCCCTCCTCTGGTGCCCTGAAACAGGGATCGTGAACACTTGCAGTGTCCCCATGCTGCACGTTTGCAGCTTGGCCCCCACTGGGCTATGGAGGGAGGTGCTCTCTGCACTGCTTTTCTGAATTTCCTTGTAGTCAGAGCATCACTCTCCAATCTCTATGGAAATATGTGAATGTGCTCCAAAAGACAATATACTGTTGTCAGGCTTTTTCTAATGTCCTGCTTCAGTCTGAATACTCAGATATGGAAGATAGTAATGACCCAAACCTGTGCAGCAGCAATCTGAAGAACATCTACAAGTATCTGAGACACATGGAGGTTGGTAGGCATCTACTGACATTTGCAGTAAACCTGTCCTTGTAGCCGTGGTTTGCCTTAAAGTTGATATTCACTTTCACCTGTGATTTCTCCAGAGCCATTAGTAAGCCTCCTTCAACTTTAAAATACAGGATTGAACTCAGCTGGTAACATGAAGAGATGCTAGTCGTTAGACCAGTCAACTATTAGTATGAGTAGTATGTTCTTTCCAGCCCATGTCTAGTGAGCAAGGAAGCCGTGTGCCCTGGGGTCTACACCTATGGGCTGTGTCTGTACCAAACTCCCTCACAAGGATAAGGACAGGACAAGAGGAAATGGCTGCAAGTTGTGCCAGGGGAGGTTCAGGTTGGACATCAGGAAAAATTTCTTTACTGAAAGGGTGGTTAGGCATTGGAATGAGCTGCCCAGAGAAGTGGTAAAGTCACTCTCTGGAAGTGTTCAAGAAATGACCAGACATGTCAGTTGACAAGGTGGTGTTCAGTCATAGGCTGGACTTGATCTTGGAGGCCTTTTTCAATCTTAAATTATTCTGTGATTCTAAGGTTTATGCCTTACAATACCACAGAGGCTAGGCTTTGCAAATGCTAAGTGACTACATCTATTAACCCTATTCCTTCTAATGCCGTGGGCGAGGAG
>VZTX01017917.1:0-64277 GCA_013400915.1 Pardalotus punctatus | reverse complement strand
CCCCCCCTTATTTCCTCCCTCCTTTTTCTCTTCTGCAGAACAGTATTTCGGGATAAGCAGGGACGGAGGCCCAATGCTGGTGGATAAACTGCATCCAGCAAAGCTCCAGCTCTCTTAATAACCAAGCAGCCAAGCCCTACCCGTGCCGGTTTTCCTCGTGTTTGTCTCCCCTCCCTCATCTTTTTCTTTCTTTCTTTTTTTTTTTTTTTTTTTCCCCTTTTTCTTTTTCTCTTCTCCCTCTTTAAAGCAGTTTTTTCCCCTGCCGGGTCCCACCGATGCCAGGGCTCGATGTGCCTTTAAGGCTCTGTCAGCGCTTGCCTGATAATCTGGTCATCGCCGGCCTCATTAGATCCGTATTAATGTCAGCCACGGATTGCTAATTAGATTTGCGGGATAAATGAAATTACCCGAGTGGGCTGCGTGGGAGGGGGAGTGCAGTCTCCTAGCACTTCTCAGGATTTACAGGGGGGAAAAAAAAAAAGGGGAAAAATAAAAAGGAAAGGCATAATTTTATTTTCTGTCCTTTTCTCTCTCCTTTCCCCTCCTGCCCACTTAGCCCCATCCCCTCCTCAAGCTCCCCTCTGACAGCCACTAACCAAGGAATTCCCCAAACTGCTCCATAGCTGGAACTGGATGTTTTGCTTCCCTCTTCCTGCGCTAACGGAGCCCACCGGTGCCGCACCGAGCGCTCCTTGCTGAGGCATCCCGCTAGTGTTCGATTCATGGATCTGAGGGAGCAGCTCTGGGGTGAACAGCACTATGCTGCTGGGGTCTCACAGGGGTCGAGGGAGAGACCCATGGCATTATTCATCCTATTTATTTATCCTTATTAGAAAACGGGATGAAAGAACGGGGCCCGGCATCTTCCTTTAAGCACCGGCTGAGCAGCGCACACACAGCCCCAATTAAACACTGCCCGACGAGGCCTTTCTCCATATTAGAAACCCGGCTCTGTTTAATGAGGACCAATTAAATCCTGCTTCATTTTACCTGGGATCTCACAATAGACGTGACAACGAATTCCCTTTCTTCTTCCCTGGTAATTACTGACAGAATCAGCGCCGCTCTCAGGGCAGGAAGCCCTCCCCGATAACCCACCTGAACCCCGCTGGATCCCAGTGGAGCAAGGGGTCCCCTGCTGCCCCCAACCCCACCAAAACCCACCCGGGATCAGCCTGGGCATCCGGTCCTGCCCCACTGCAACCCAGCACAGTGCTGGCAGAGCGTGGCCCCTCCGAGGGAAGCATGTGGAGCTATTCCAGCCTGGCTCTGGCCTCCATTCCCAGGCTTCCCCTGAGCACCCCACAATCTTAAAAACTGCACCCTGTCTCCCAGGGGACATCGCTGCAACTGGGAGATTCAATTAATAATCCTGACCCTTTCCTTCTCCCACAAATAAATGGCTTTTTTTCCTCCCACAAATATTTCCCAAGTTCCCTTTGAAAAGGAAAAAAAAAAAACCAACAAAGAAACGAAACCCCAAACTGGAGAACAACAGGAAAAAAAGGAGAGGGGGGGGAAGAAAAGAAAGAAACTGTTCTCCTTTCTTTTCCCTGTGTGCAGGGTAATTGATAGGCTCTATCAGAGGTCAGGATTTGCATAAGAATTAAGAGCAGTAAATTAATTTAATATTCCATGCACATCTCCAATTATTCCTGCAGACCTTTGTCTCTACGGCTGGCAGAGAGAAGGTTCAGCTGCTCTTCAACCAAACAACATCTGTGCAGTTAATAATTTGATAAACAGCTCATACAAATAGTTTCTGAATTATCTGCCAACCCAATGACTATTCAGTTTGGAAACACTCGGCGAGGGCTGCACCAGCGGCCGGGGCTTTGGAGCCCTGTTCCAGGGATTCAGCTGCATGGGCAGGGATTCACCCTGCTTATCCCTAAAATATCAGCAGCCCCTTGCAACAAAACCCCATCAATAATGATATGTAAAATAAGTAATTACCAGTAATTAATAGAAGTCCGCCCTCCCCTGTGTGTGCCCACCACCCAGCGAGGCTTGCTCGTGCTGTGGGGCTGGGCTCTGTCCCCCAGCTCTGGGCTCCAGGTGGATCCATGAGAGGTCTGTGGCCCCATGAACTGCTCTTGCTGGGTGTAGGATTTACAGCCCTTCTGCTGCTTCCTTCCCTACACAACCCACTGGAAAGGGCACAGGTTCTCCTGGAAGTCCTCCTTGCCCCAGTCTCCAGGGAGGAATGGCTGACGATTAAATCCAAATTTCAGCCCAAGAAGGACATCCTGATTTTCTCCCAGGGCAACCCAGTCATACAAAACTGAGGTGGCTCCTTCATCCTTCCCAGCATGGAGGCAGGGGTCCCACTCCAGGCTGGCCAAACACCACCAGTTTAATTCAGCCCCATGGGCTGTATGGGAAGATGAGGTGCTTGGCCAGCCTGGAGCTGGGCAGTGGTGGGAGTGCCCATTGCTGGAGGGGTTTAGAAGATGTGCAGATGTGGCCTTAGCAGCGCTGGAGGAACAGTTGGACTCTGTGATCTTAGAGGGTTTTTCCCACCTTAACAATTCCATGATTCCATGTTTGCATGGGCCGTAGTTCCTGCAGCACTCGCAGGCCTGACCTTAAATTACAGTGGCAAAGAGTTCCCCCCTGGTGATGCCACTGCTCCTCACCCTCCTCAGGCATTAAGCATCACTCCAAAATTAACAAAAAGTTGATTTAAAAAAGATTATGAAGTTCTCCAAGCTAAAGGAAAGGTTAATGCATCTCTCTATTGTCAAGCAACTTTCCTGTTTGCTGTCATAAAGAGCTGATCTTTTTTCTCCCATGTGAAAAGAGAATTTACACCATGAACACAGATCCAGAAACAGGGACAAAAACAGAAGCAAGGGGATGAGGTGCCAAGTTTGGACGGATGTCTGGGGCTTGATAAACCACTGCAGGCTTATCACAGCGAAAATAACACCAGACTCCACACCGGGGCTGTGGGAAAGGCCAAGACCTGGTACTTCCCCCGGGGGAGGGAGATGCCGGCCCCCAGGTGGAGTTCCCACATTTGGGATTTGGAACTCCCAGACTCCATTCCCGCTGTGCCAGCCTGCGCTGTTACCTGGCTGCAGCGCTGGCTCCAAGCTCACCACGGGGAATCAGCCCTCTGAATATTCAACACCAGCAGCTCCAGGGCTGCCCAGAGCCAGGGATTTGCTAGGAAATGGACTCTTTTCCCCCTCCTTTCCAAAATTCAGATCAATGCACTGTGCTGTCTCTGGAGCCTGAGGCTGCTCTGACCTGAGAGTGTATTTTGCCCCAGCACCAATTTAAAAAACACATTCCAATTTTTATTTTCGGAGCTAATTGCGCTGTTTTAGGGAATTCAAATCCCCCTTTTCCAGTCCTCAATTCTCAACACTCTGTGTTCTAAGGAGGGAACCGGACCCCCAGCTGTTTTCTGGCACCCAGCACGGGCATCTCTCACTCCTCACACATTCCCCTGGTTTGGCAGCCCCGGGCTTGGCACGGTGGGTTTTGGGATTGGGAAGATGCAATGCTGGCTCTTGGAGAGCTGGAGAAGTGGTGTCTTTGGTGCTGTGGGTTCACCCTTGGAGCTCTTTAGTCCTCTGGTCCCTCAATTTAACTCCAACAAGGGGATTTCAGCACTGGCACTTGCCAAGGGGCATTGGGCAATTTAATTAATGTTTGCAGAGCTCTGGGCAGAGAGTGCCATGTGTGTGAACATTTTATCATATTCCAGCTAGGCCACAGACCCCACAGACATCCTGGCACTGCCACATCAGCCAGACCCAGGGCTGCACGGACTTTCCTTTGGAATCTCAGCCATCCCACCACCATCAAAGGCTTGGGTGGAAAAACCAAAAACCCAGCCTGTGCAGACGGGTGCCTGAAAGCTGCGATCCCAGCGCCGCTTTTTGGCAGAGATCTCTCTTTACGGACTCGCTCATCGAGTTGCCGTGCCGCTTTTTTTTTTATGGAGCCACAGAAGTGTCTGTAATGAGAGATTAAAACAGTAGTCGTGCCCTGGGATTTATTTTTTAAATTCTCGCATCTCTGCGTGTGTAAATACCCCGAGCCGCCCCGCTGCAGGCCGGGATAAATAACGCAGCACAATATATTAACGAGGGAGAATGCAAAGCACCGAAAAAGCGGAGAGGGGGAAAATGCATTTGCTGGGTGGTAAGTTATTGGGCCTTTGGAGGCAGGGCAGGAGAAGGCTGAGCACGGGGGGGTTCGCCCCTGCCTTCCCCCCGCCGATAAATCAGCAGCCTCGCGGTGCCGGCGCCTGGATAAAATATGCCGGGTGCCTCTGGTGGGCCGGCACGCGGCACAGGAGCGCGGCGCTGCGCTCGCCACGCACGCTGACTGCAAATGGGGTGGGCCATCAGACGCCGCCATAAAACACCCCCTTGCTTCCCCCAGCTGATTATCAACCTCATGCATAGCAAATGATGGAGCGGGAGCGCCGGCAGCGCTTCTGCCGCCGAGGTAAAAAAATAAAATATTTACAGACTGACAGGCTAATGGACACTTTGCCAAAGAGCCGTTCGAAAGAAGTAGTAAATGGGCCCGTGCTGATGCAGGGCAGCGGGCCCGGTCAGGGATCAGGACACACGGCACCGGATCGGATAACATCTAATTGGCAGGTCACATCCAAATGAGTGTAGTCATGCATCATCCGGAAGGCTTTTTGCTGGTTATAAAGACACTTGTAAACAATTCAGCCTCTGAACATGGCAATAATATGTTGATCCGGCTTGTAATGAGGTGTTCCTGGAATCAATAAACTAGTCATGAAGAGCAGGGAGCAAGGTCAGCGCCTGCCTTTTTGATGACCTTTGCTGGCTGGTGAGGACATCATATACTCTGAAGAGGACTTTTCTCATATTGCAGAAGGCGCCGAGTGTCAGAACTTCCATTCGCAGCAAGCAAATGAACAGCCGGGCTCTGCATGCTAATGAAGTCCAGGCTATTTTCCACCTTTTCATCTGCACATTATGCTCTTGACTTTGGAGAAGGTGGGAATTAGGTTGGACCCTCGTGTCAGACTGCCTGATGGCTCGGCTCCGGAAAACTGGTAATTGAAGCTGATGACTGATGCGGAGGAGGCCTGAATTTGGAAATAAACAGTTTCAAGCACTGCATGTCATTTCTAGAGAGACTGCTGAGTGAATGGAAATGAGCTCCGTTTCGCCGATCTAATGCAGTTTCTCAGCAGGAAAAACACCGTCTTTGAGACAACAATGCCAATCAGTGAGATTTAAATGTGCTGGCGATAATGTAAGGAATAGCACCTTGCCTCCCAAACAGCACTTAGGGAAATGCTGCCCCACGCCAGGGCCTGTGACTCATCTCCAGCCCCCAGCGCCAGGCCTGGAGCAGCCAGGAGGCTCCGAGAGGTGGGGAGGGCACAGCACGCGCCGTGCTCTGTTGTTGATGTGGGAAAGCCACTGGTGACACTGAGGAGTGAGGCTTTGAGCAATCCCTAACTGAACACCACGCTCCCCGTGCCACGTCTACCCCGTCGAATTGCTCTTCCCCAGCTATGGTTTGCTTTTCTGTTGTTGGTGGGATTTGTGGAAGCAGGTAGAGAGGTCAGGCAGACAGGCTTCAAGATGGCGAAGAGAGGACTTTATTTACAAGAAGTTCTTTTTATACACAGTAATAAACAAGTGTCTATTGGCCAAAGACAATCCACCCCTAAAGACCTATTGGTTATGGCTTGTACACCTCTAACACAAAACACAGAGATTAAGAAAGTACAGTTTATCTGTATTCTCCATGAGAGAGAAAGAAAATCCTAAAACACTGCAACTACACCCAGCACACTGAGGAGGAATCCTGCTGGCCTCACCCACACCACTGCTCTCCTCACCTCACATCAGTCCAGCCACTGGCCCCACAGAGATGAAAAAACGCAACCTCTAGACAAGGCACCCAAAGGCCAATATTTTCAACCTCAACTCTGAACATGCCAACTAGCGGGAAACAACATTGTGAATGTTACAAACCCTCTCTAAGTCCTGTCTGGTGGTGTGGAACTGAGCAGAGCCACTTGTCTGCTGGGGCAGAAGTAGCCTCCCTGAGGCTTCCAGGGCTTTGAAGTGTTTTCAGACACGGAATCCCAGACTGGTCTGGGTTGGAAGGACCTTAGTGTCCATCTTGTTCCACCCCCTGCCATGGACAAGGACACTTCCCATTAGCCCAGGTTGCTCCAGGCGCTGTCCAGCCGGGCCTTGGACACTCACAGGGATGGGACAGCCACAGCTTCTCCAGGCCCTGTGTGTCCCCTCTGCGGGTCCTCCCCAGGCACAGGTGGGACAGGGACTCGGCCACCCTGTGTTTCCCCACCAGCCACACACCGACAGGTCCGTGCTGCAGGTACAAGGTGGGGTGTCCTGCAGGAAGGGGCTCCCCAGAACCCCTCATCCCCCTGACCAGCGGCCACTGGGGTCAGCACCCGCCCCGGGCGGCCGCATCCTGCGCCCTGCTGAAAGTCCCCTTGAGGTGGCTGCATCAGGAGCGGGTGTGTTTGTGTAATAGTTTGCAACCCTTCAACATGAAAGGATGGAGACGGATGCGAGTTATTATTATGAAAATGAACCGAGCAACAGACAAAAATATTCAGGAGATGTAATCTGCGTCCCTACAATGCGCTCTCGGAGAAGAGCACTTGGCAGACAGGAGAGTCGCCGTCAGATACATTGCCTTTTGTTAAATTGCTTTTGCTCTGACAATGCCTTTTAAAACCACATGCAATCTTAATTTAAAATACCCAATACCTCAAGGTATAGGGGCCCAGTGCTGGTCTCCAGCTTGGGATTTGTCCAAAACAATTCCCTCAGCTTAATACTGCTATTCCTCATTTTAATCACACAACAAACGTGGGAGCCTGAATTCACTTGTAAGAAACCGTGGACCTGATCCAAACATCACTAAAAATCAATGGAGCACGGATTGATTCCCCTGCCTGCCACCTCACTGTTGCCCAAATCCCTGGAAGGTTTGCCCAAGGAAGGCCCTCTCCCTGAGGGGCAGCTTTAGCACACATGATGGGTGGAAGGCAAAATTCAGCTTTTTCATCCTTTTAGTAAATGGCTAATGGTGAGGAAATGCTGAATGCGGCAGGGCAAGACACTTTTATTGCATTTTTATTTTCCAGAGACAGCATCATGGAAAAACACCCCCAAACAAACCAAGTAGCACTTCCAGGTCACCAGTCCCCGCTCCTGCCCTGGCAGGCCGTGTGTCCTTCCCAGCTGCTCCCCAACACGGAGCCTCCAAGGAGCAAGGGTTTGGCTGTGGATGCCAGCTCTGCACCCCTTTGCTCAGCACTCAGTAAAACACCCCAGAGGCCCCTGGGTGCCAGATTTACCCTCTGCCCACAGGAGCCAAAAGCCTCAAAGCGCATGGCGGCGTTTTCAGGTCACCCATGAGGAAGGGCAGTTGTGTGTCCAGGCGTGATGCTGGCTCCAGGCTCACCCTGTCCATCAGCGCTCCTCCGGCCTCCCATCTCCATGGATAACATCCTTCCCTATGCTAATTCCCTCAGAACATTATGCAGACTGTTTATATTTCTGTACAGCCAGAACAGGCTGCTGACACAAATCAGCCATTAGCCATTCACACTGAGGAGTCTCTGCTAATTGTGCAGAATGTAATTAGTGATTATGTAATATCTAAGCTCTTGCAACTGTCATTAATGTCCACTATTCACCAGAGATAGTTCTTACTGAATTAGGGAATGATTACTGCATGCTAAATCTACTTAATCCTAAATATGCTAATTAACACCGCCTGCACTTTAGACAGTGGTTAAAAGCACTAGTAACCTCAAAAAAGGCTCTGATACACCAGAACCCAAATTGCTTGCGATGGATTTTCCCTCAAAAGGTAAATTTGTTTAATTAAACGCTGTAGTAAACTGTTGGGCACAGCTCTTGATTAGTGCAGCCCAAGCAGGGGCCTTTTGGAGTGATCTAGTGAGGTGCCACCGCAGGGCAGCAATGCTCCTGCAGCATCCCAGACCTCCTGCAGCATCCTGGCCCTCATCCCCCTGCAGCATCCTGGTCCAGGCACAGCCTTGCCCACATGCCTACCGATACTCTGCCTGACATGAGCAGAGCCCAATGTAAAACAGCTTTCCAAAGGCTCTCCCTCCAGGATTAACCACCCCGCTCCTCAGGTCATAAACAACAATATTCCTACAGGAGCTTCCCTCAATAAATTCTGGCTTGAATCTTAATTTTAAGATTGATTGTGTAATTTTAAGATTGATTGTGTGGAACAGACTTCAGATATTAAATGCTAAAGGAATGGGATAAATAGAGCAATTGTACAGGTTTGAAAGGTCCCTTTCCAAGGCCTGGGGTGTTTAATGTATTCTGGGTTTCTGTGGCAAAAAAAAAGATATGGCTGTCATGAACCCCAGGATAATAGCAGCCTGTGATTGATGAAGATTCCTCCTGCTTATATATTTTAAATAAATAATACCCCTGCGTGTGTCTCTGCGCTCATTCATAACCAAAAGCTGCCGGGGCTGCACAGAGAGTTTGCGCAGGAGCATTTGGAATCAGCTCAGAGGAATGGGATAACTCACGGATCAGACACCGAGTAAAAGTCACAGCGTGACAAACGCAGGAGTCCCCTGGGCAGAGCCACAGAGCACAGGCACACCCAGAGCCAGAGGTGTGTTCCACACAGGTCAGGTGCAGGTGCACACCCTGTGCCCATGTGCAAACAGCCAAGGGAGGCTCGCCAGCCACCACAATCACCGCCACGGAAATGAAAGAATTAGCCACACAATGAAACCCTAATTGCCTGGCAACAGCATTTAGGCCCCATTAGGTAGATTTGTAACTGCTTCCAGAGAAATAAACTCCTGTGTCATTAGATAACAAGGAAAGAAATAGGTTATTTCCTTTTTGAAAGGTATGAAAGCTTCCAATTGCCTGATGTACGCGCTTAGTAGATTATTTTCTGTCATCTCAGTTAATTGAATTTTACCCGTTGCTCTCAGAATTCCTCCCTTTCGTGTAAGGTTAAAAAGTTCAGAGGAGTCACAGTTTTGAACCTCGTCCATTTATCACACGAGCCAACTCCAGCTGCGCAAAGTGCGCCAGGAAAAGGGAGCAGCAGCAAACTGCAGCGACTGCTGCGGCATCCGGGTGAGCTGGCTTCGGATCATGGAAAAATGTCACTGTTCAAGCAACCTCCAACTGGGACGTGGCCAGGAGCCACCGGAAAGGACCTGCTGCGAGCTCCACGGTCATCGTGCGATGACTGTACCTCCTGGCCTAGAAAACCAAACTGGAGAGCCAGAGTTAAACTAATTCCTCAGATTGCCCAGAGATCCTTCCCAAGCACTAGTAACCTCTGGAGAGCCACATGCAACAACCAGGCACGGGAGGAGGGTTTATTCCAGCCCCGCTCCAGTGGTGGCTCTGTCACCCTGTGTCACTGTCTTGGCCCTCCAGAGATGCCCAGCCCTCGCTCTCAAGCAGCCGCCTCATTTCTTCCTTTCCAAACCAAACCTAGCCAGATGTTCTTGATTTCTGAGTAAATCCAGAGCATGTGTCATTCCTCCCATCATCGCTCAGGCTGCTGCTGTTAAACTTCCCCACTTCCCCCTGGTCACTCCTGAGAGGCACCAGCACCCTGCCATCCCCAGCAGTGCTGCCACGGGGAGCTGACAATCAAAGTTAAACTTTAGTGGGGAGCTCTGGTTTGATCCTGTAGGACATTTATTTTGCAGACCAGCACTGCCCAGAACGGAAGGGCTGGCTTGGATACAGAAATATTACTGAAACAATCATCTGGTGACTCCAGAGCCGTTTGATTTTAAACCCTCCTGAAAAGCCAGCTCCATTTTCTGCTTTGGTGGAGACCAATTCCCCACACTGGCGTAGAAGAATAGATCAGCCCCGGCAGTGGGGCGTTGTTATCCAGTTCCCAACTATTATGACATAGTTTCTATCAGAGCAGTTTTCTTCTCAGCCAGTCGAGTGGAATGATCCCTGAAAGCCGTGGTTTGCAGCAGGGACACACTCAGCATTGTCAGAAATCCGTGGCTGCCCACACACAGGCCAGCGGCTGGAAAACAAGGACATGGAAAAGGGTGTGGAAAGGCAGCAGGGCTTCGAAGCACTGGGCAGGGAGGAAGCAGCAGAAAACCCACGGATGGGAAGAAGAAAAATAAGTATGGACAGATGAGTAATGTGGAGCAGGCCAAAATAAATGCTCCTTCCAAAGGCTCTGCGGTGCCGTGTGTGCCGGGAGCTCGGCGTGCCTCCCCTCACCTGCCAGCCCAGCCCTGCTCCTGGTCCCTGTGCCCAGGCACTGGGAAACCTCCTCAACACCACAGGGGCATCTCAACCTTGGGACTGGAGGGGTCAGGAGCTGCTCCTCTTCCCCAGGACTGAGGTGTTCGGGCTTGGGAGACCTGCTTTGGAGAGCTGGATCCCAATTCTTCAGCTGGTTTATCAAACCACTGATGGGGACGGGAGAGGCCCCACAGCACCTCCAGGCTCATGTGCAGGGCTGTGACCCCACAGCTTCACGGGGGGGATATTCCTCCCATTTGGGGAGAACAGGAGTGGGGCAGCAGGTCTGGGCTCCTGCTGGGCTGGGGCTGGTGGTCCCCAGAAACCATCCCCGGGGGGCTGGAGAGGCGGCACGGACACCGGGGAGGGAAGGAAAGAGCAGGGCTGCGCTTTTCCATGCTGCCTTTTTGTTTTATTTGGTTTTAATTGCACCCCAGAGCCCCCTGTATTGAACATCCTTAATTAAGGGGGGCCAGGGAGCGAGAGGACAGGCGGTGGTGTCCGGAGTGGGGCGGGAGGCCAGCGCGGAGCCCCTCCACCAGCAGAGTAGTGCATGGGGACAACCTTGTAATCTACAGAAATCTGGGAATTATGATGGATATTACATAAATCAAGCCCCCTGTGTCAATAAGGAAAAAAACATTTTTAAAAGAAAAGCAGCTGATAATTAACCCTGAGAGCACGGGTTTAACCTAGATCACCTTGGGGAAGCACCCGGACAAAGGCAGGCATTCATCTCCGGCCTTTCTCATTTAAATAACCCGGCCTTCATTGGCTCCTGAGGGATTGCTCGGGAATTGCTAAACCGGAGGTTTGTTCGGTTTTGATGTGTAGTTGCATTGATTTCCCCCTCCCTCATTTTAATAAAAGGCATTTTATAGAGCCCCAAAGCGGAGCAGGGCGAGACATCCTGCAGCTCCCGCTGGTCCAGCAGCGGGTGTTTGCCAGCCCACAGGAGCTCTGCTGACATCTCCAAGTGCGTGGAGCTGGAGGATGTCTCTGAGAGGCATCACCAGCCCGTTGCTCATTAGGAATAACCTAATTACTTCCTAGCAAATTAGGTTTGCCCAGAGAAGCTGTGACTGCCCCATTCCTGGAAGTGTCCAAGGCCAGGTTAGACAGGGCTTGGAGCAACCTGGGATAGTGGAAGGTGCCCCTGCCTGTGGAATGAGATGAGCTTTAAGGTCCTTCCAACCCAAATCTTTCTGGGATCCTCTGCATTGATTTTGAGGCTGCCTTTTGGATTTTTTTTTTTTTTTCTATTTTTCAGGAGCCCGCAGGATCGTTTAGGTTGGAAAAGCACTCTAAGACCAAGTCCAACTGCTCCCCCAGCACTTCCAAGGCCACCACTAACCCATGTCCCCAGGTGTCACATCCATGCATCTGTTAAATCCCTCCAGGAATGGGGACTCCCCCACTGCCCTGGGCAGCCTGTTCCAATGCCCAACAGCCCTTCTGGGGCAGAAATTTTTCCTAATATCCAACCTAAATCTCTCCTGCTGCAACTCTTGAGGCCGTTTTAAAACCCTACCGTACCTCCTCAGTTCCTGGCACACAAATGTCTGGCCAGTTTTGCTCTCGAGGCGCCCAGCAAACCTGTCAGCCCCTCGTGCTAGCCAGACCAGGCCCCAGGAGAGCTTGTCCAGGCTGGTTCCTGCTACCTTGCACTAACGCTCCTTGCTTTTCCCCTGCATCCATAATTATTCACATCACAGCATCTGAAAAACCCACATTCAATACCGGTCTTTCCTCTAGTTTTTCCTCTCCGCGAGTGATCCCCGTTTGTGTGTGCTGGAACCGGGATAAAGCAGCAATTCCTCAGGGGGGAAAGCTGCAGGCTGGGAGTCGAGGGAGAGCTCCTGACCGTGCTCCTTCCTCCCATAACTGCTGCTGGAAAGCCTGGCAGGGATGTTCCCGCATGTGGCTCTGCAGCACCCACACACCAACACCTCCATCCATCGGTGGGGCCGGCTGGCTCAGCCTTTGCCTTCGCTGAGCCTGGGACAGCGCGTCC
The DNA here is from genome assembly GCA_013400915.1 of Pardalotus punctatus. NCBI lineage: Eukaryota > Metazoa > Chordata > Aves > Passeriformes > Pardalotidae > Pardalotus > Pardalotus punctatus. Next base: position 51,962 of record VZTX01017917.1, on the reverse strand, counting down.
CTGTGAAACCAGGAGCTTTTGGATGAGTCCCTCTGCGGGCTGGGGACCTGGCTGTGTTTGTCTGCTTTGATAGAAGCAGAGCAGAGCACAACATCACAGGACTGCCAGCAGCCGGGCGAGGCCGGCACTGGCTGGGCAGGGTGTTGGCAGAGGGGCTGGATCCCTGCCTGGAGCCCACAGGGAGCTCCCAATCCAGGTCAGACACCGCTGGCAGCCCCGCGTGGGGCCGGAGAAGCCGCACACACAGCTCTGGAAGGGAGGACACACAACCTGCCTGCGTCGCCCTGCTCGGAGAGGGCTGCTGCCGGTGATGGACAGATCCTTATTTGTAAGTATTTAATGTTTCTTAGGAAGCACTTCTAAAAGAAATTGGTATGTAATGACAGCACTCACTGGAAAACAGGCCGATTATAAAATGCACTAACTTATCTGGTATTCATTTGAAAAGTAAATGGATGCAAGTAAAGGTGAGAGTTCACTACCAATTCAAATATTTTGCTCTAACAGGCTCTAGCACTCCTACTTTAATTCAAGCAGAAGCACAAGTATGAATAATCAAACTGGATGATGCTCATCAAAACCTTTGTGCCTTGCACCATTTCAAATGGTCATTGAAGCTTAATGGCAAAAAATTTACATTATTCCTTTAATTTGTATTCTGTTCCTTCCTTCTGAGTGATGTGATTGTGATTTTCTGTTGCCGGCTGTATTATTTTGATGCAAATGTTATGTGCTGCTACAGTCCAATTTCCTGCTTTGCCCTCCCCTTTTCTTCCCCCAGGAAAGAAACGACAGCTAAAATAGTTCAAAATTGGGGAGGGATTTTGAAATAGTTCCTTAACTACCGCTCCTAATTAAAGCAAACAATGCAGGGTCTTGAAGCACCCTGAAAAGCTGAAAATTAATTATTAGCTGAAGCGGGGGGGAGGGAAGCGGCTTTGCTCCCCGGACCTTCAAAAAAAAAAAGAAAAAAAAAAAAAAGAGAGAGAGAGAAAAGTGAGGGATCCCAATTCTGCCTACAAAAGAATTAGAAAAGAAAATTTGTAATTCAGTTAAAAACTCCTTTTGCTGGCACATAATCACCTAGGGATGAATGCTTTATTGAGAGGCATGGGGCTGCAAACCAAAGCCTTGCAAACAGGAGGCCCCCGGGGTGCTCCCGGCACGTAATATATGCACCGACTAATTTATTGCGCTGTGACTAATTTCCATTCCTTGTGCTTGGAGTTGCCTCGCTAATTACAGGGATGTTTTCTTAACTTGGGTAATTGCGCTGCCCGCGCGCACGCCCCACGCCGGCTTTGATGCGCCCCCACGGGGGCGGCCGAGCAGGGCGCCGCCCTAATTAGATTGGCTGCCTTAATTAGGGGAGATGTGGGGGTGCGTGGGGGTGGTGGCACCCAGCTCCCTGCGATGATGAGGCTGCCAGAGGAGTGGGATGATGCCCAAGCCAAGCTGGGCTCTTCCAGGATGGCGAGGACGTACCCAAAACCAAAGGACCCCCGAACGCGGACATCCAGGCATCGATCCCACCGTCCATCCCATTCCCACCGGAGTGACCAGAGCCAAGCTCCTGCCAGGAGCATCCCCACAAACACATACAAGGCGACAGCCCCGTGTGTCACTGCTGGTTTGACGCCTGCTCAGCTGATCTCTGAATCTGCTGCCTTAATTCTATCCATGGCAGTCACTGATGCGGGCACAGTTATTAGACAGATAATCGCTTCCTTGGAATAATTTCAGCACTCATCTCTAATAAAAAAGATTTCTTTGCAAGGACCCTCAGTGAAAGGAGCTCAGCGCTACTTCCTGCACGGCGTGGGTCAATTGGGTTCTGCTCCGTCCCCTCTCTCCAGCCCAACAATTGCCTTTCACCCGCTGAAGAGCAGAGCCCCGAACACCCAGCCAGGGCTGGCCTCAAACACTCGCCTTAATAAAAGCTTGACATCTGAAATTCTGCTGCTTTATCCCTCCCCTAGCAAAGACTCGGTCAAGATTCCAGAAAATTAATGTCGTATCACTAAATACTCACCCCTGGCAGAGGGAAGATGGGGAAGACCCCTCGCCCACCCCCGGGGATGGAACCGCATGGGAAGCATCGCTTCCTGCCGGGATGTGCCAGTCTCTGCAGGACTGGGCCACGCTGGCATCACCCACATCCCACAGGATCTTGGCAGAGAGACACCAGGGAGAGGCCATCCAGCTGGAAGTCTGGGCAGCATGGAGAGTCCCCAGGTTGTACCCAACCTATGGAATTCAGGCAGCAGGTTCTGACAGAACCTGCACTTCTCCAAGGTGACTTAAACCCTCATCCAGCTGGAGATGCCTTCGTCCGTGAATTTGGGACCTCCAGCACAGCTTGAGGAATGTAGTTATTTTCCTTTTATATATTCAAAGGCAGTGTGTGACCTGGTTTCACAGAGACACCTGAGAGAAGGAGAAATTCAGTGTCTCTACCACAAATTGAATTGACACTGACACCCAGGTAGGAATCCTGAGCATGGGATTCTCTCCACGGCTGGCCAGCCAGGCCACAGGTGCAGCTCTCCAGCAGCCCACTTCCCAACACACCAGCAGGCTGGAGGGCTTGGAGCAGCTTTGGGAGCTTGGTTTGTTCGCTGAGACAGCTCCCTGCAGCCTGTTGTGCAAAGCCAGCGATTCCCAGGTGGATTTTGGGGGCGAGGAGCCTGTGGCTGCCTGCACGCATCATGCAGGGCTCTCGCAGCCTGGTGGGCACCACGGGCGCGTGGGAGACGCTCACGTGTGTGAAGCATCTTCTCAGGCTCACGCTTGCTGTGAAAAAGGAAATAAAAAGAGTCTCCCCCCCTCCAGCTGCCTTCAGCATCTCCTTTCTAATAACTTGGCATATTCACTTAATACAGGCCGGCTCCTTCCAAGTCGTTAGCGGCGGTGGGAGACACAGCCGGAACGCTGACCTGGTTTGCTTGCCAAGACAGAGCAAAGAGAAACCTTCACATAATCATTTCCAAACATTAAAATGGCTCCATTGTCATTATAGCTGAGAGATTGAATTCGCCTCATCAAAGCGGCGTATGACAGGTGACTCAATAGGCTGGTGCCAAGCGCGGAGGCAGGAGATTAGCAGGGCACTGATATCATTATTTCCGCCTATCACAGATTCGGCAGGGAGGCAATTGTAATTTCTGGGCTTATTAGTCTGCATTCGCAGGAAAAAACCTGGTGATAAACCTCAGTGTGACAGCCAGGCATTTGTGCAGCAAGTGCTGTCACAGTGACACTTGGAAAATGCCAATGTGGATACGTTCTCCTAATCCCCCCTAATGGAGGTTAAAGCCTGGCACAAAGGCACTCTTATCGCTGATCGGGACACTAATAACATTTGCATTTTTAAGTTAAATATAGTAAGTAAAGAATAAGTCTCCTCCTCGCGGCTTCGGCAATTAACTCAGCCTCAGAAGGATAAAAGCAGAGCGGAGATTCCAGCCAGCCGGGCTCTCTCCCACGGCAGGTCGGCATTCCCAGAGCAGCGCCTGCGCTCCCACCTCGGCTCTCCGTGCTTGGGACCGGGATGGGACCTGGAAAAGGGTGGGGGGCAAAGCTGGTGGGGGGCCAGGGCTGAGAGGGGCTGCTGGCCCAGAGCTGCCCTTTCCCCCAGGAGGGGAAATCGTTCTGAAGCTTTCACACACTTTCACAAGTGGTTTTGCTTCAGAGGAACAGAACTTTTAGGTTTTTTTTTCTGCCCCACAGTGCAAACAGGGCTTGGAGTCACTGTGATAATTCCCCCCAGCACGTGTGCATGGACACACACACACGCACTCTCTCCACAGGAATTTCTTAAGGAAAAAAATAATTACAGGTGGTAAACTGTTACTTTTCCACATTTAAATAAGAGACCAATTAAGAAGACTATGTAATTCAATTCTGGAGTGAGTGCCACTGAATTCAATTTGTTTCAGGTCAATGAATATAATGTGAAGTTATTAACAAAAAGGTCAGGGACTGCATATAAAATATACACACATGACACAGGCAGAGTAATTAGTACACATTTCACATGTTCTGCTGCTCAGACATATGGTGTAGAAAATCTGAGCAGGATTAGATGGTAATAAATGTTCCCCTCTCCCTCCCACCAGCTCCTTATTTAAATGGGGTTTATGGCTATTCTGCTGGTGTTTCCGGGATCCACCGAAGGTTGAGGACCCCCAGCTCACACAGCAGTGCTGGGGTGGGACCCCCAGACAGGGGACACGTGTGCATGGACCTGGGACTCTCCCAGGGTGAGGGATTCCGATGGAGCAGCTTGAGCCACAAGCCAGCACATGCTGGGGCAGGGACAGTTTTTGGGGACCCTGTGCCCCACACACTGCTTGTCCTTGGGCAGTGCCGACAGAGCCCCGCCTTTGTGGCACCTCACTCATGCACCCTCACCACGAATTACTGTGTTTTTCCATGCCAATTTGCTACAGGTAGACACTCAATGTGAAGCTATTACACTAATGATAACAAAACATTCAGATTATGTGGCTAAGCAGAGGTTGAATTTGAAAAAGTAAAAAAAAAAAAAAAAAAAGAGGGGACAGTAAAGCCCCAAATGCCTTTTTGACCCTAAGTTTGAGTATTGGACACCTCAATTCTCTTCCACCTTCATAGGGAGGAATATGAAGACTTTGGAAAAACTTCCCTGAAAGTTATGGGAAGAAATCCCAAAGTACAAGAACTCTGCCCATCTTCTATATCACAGAGAGCTGTAAAAAAAGGCAAAAAGACAAAAAATGCTGGAAAAATCCTGCTCTGTGGCAGCCCCAGCCCTGTCTCTGCAGGCAGGGAGGAATGAGAATGCTTAGGTAGTGGTAAAGAGCCAAAATGCATGTTAAAAAACCTCCAGCCTCCCACTGCAGCACCTGCTTTTGGAGGGAAAGCAGCTCCCAGGGTGCTGGCATCCCACGGGAAAGGCACTGCACGGACAGGGAGCTGCTCCCAGGGCCGGGGGCTCTGCACCGCCTTTTTCCGCGCGCAGGGACCACACACGCGTCCCTACAAAAGCCTTTCCCAGAGCCTGCTGAGCGCAGCTCCCTGTGCACTCACCGAGGGCAGACCCCGGCCCCACGCACGGCCCCGAGCCCACAGCCGGAGCAGCTCCCGAGCCGGAGCAGCTCCCGGGTCACTCCGACACCCACAGCACCCTCCAGTGCCCCCACCCCGCAGATTCCTCCAGCTGAGCCTATATTAATCCAAAAAACACCTATTTTTCTACTCACAGAGAGTTCCTATTTTTTTCCTAGAGGATGAATCTGTGCCTAATTCCGGTATCCAGCATTGGGAAGCAGGACATAGTTGGGACTGTGGAAAACTCTTTCCATGTGAATTGCCCCCATGTTTCTGCAACTAGCAGTGAGGGAAACCTTGGAAAGTTCAGGCTAAGTGACACCTGACAGCTTCCCCAGCCCTTGCTGTGGGGAGCTCAATCCCATTTATAGAGGTCCTTTGGTGTCCAGTCAAACCTGCCTGGGATTCTTTGCTGGGAAAAGATAACCCAGATGGGTTTGTGTGCTTCAGTGTTTTCCTTGGCATCTTGTGTTCAGAATGAAACATGCAACCCATTTCCCAAGTTATCCTTTATCTCCAGTGTGGCCTGATGTGTTAAAAAATTAAGTCATTTGTGTATATTGACTAATAATTACCATTTACTACTGAACTCGGGAGCATAATCCTCAACTGGAGATATTTATTTTACCCATTATTCCTGTTTTGGTTTTGTATAGTTGAGTGCAGAAAGCAACAGGAGAAGCAAGAAGTGGAGAGCTCCAGGAATGGCTGGGACAGCCCTGGATCCAGGTTTAGTGTTTTCTGTAAAGAGGGAACTGAAAAGTGACACTGGCTCATACAGGTTCAGGGGTGAATTACATCTGAGGTGAGTGTGTTAATTAACGTTGCATTGGCTAGGTATTCCAGTCAGGATCCCATCTCCAGAGCAATCAGCAGAATTCTCTGGGTTTGCTCCGAGGAGACCCGAGCCAGTCCTCACGGGACAGCCAGTCCTTAAATCAGGGAAGGTGCCTGATGAGTTCTGGAATGGCTGCAGCTCAATTCTTCAGCTGAGCCCCTGGGGGACACCCCACTGGCATCCCGCTGGGATCTCGGGCTGCACAGCCATCCCAGGCACAGCAGCCACCCGGCTTCATCCAGGACTCTGCAGGTGGCAGCTCCCAGGCATGGCACAACGTCCCCGGGATGTCAGGACAGGGCAGGGTCTAATCGGTGCTACTAAAACCAGTGGATTTCTCCCCACTTCCCAAAATCCAACCTCACACACTCATCCGTAAGAAGAGAAGGGGACAGAGGAAGGACAACTCAGTGGGTTGCTGAAAATACCATGTGGTGAGGAGAGAAAAAAAAAAAAAAGCAAACAAACAAGAGGAATCTATTTTGTTGTTAATTAACAAGTGATCCCCCTGCAAGTGGCCCCTTTGCTCTCCCCCGATCCCTAGGTTTTAAAATCGCTGAAGCAATTTACTTTCCACTTTACCGTTTGGCTGTGCATTGGAAAAGAACAAATAAATAAAAAGCAGGGAAACACCTATATGAAGCCTTTGCTTTCCCTTTCCCCCCCCTCCTTTCCTTTGGAGTTTTCTGTTTCTTTCCACACTAAAAACCCACAGCAGAATTCCCCAAACCTCCCCACGACCGGAGCATCCCCTGAGCGACACCTTCTCCAACCCCCTGGTGCCTCGGGCTGGATTTTTTGTTAACACCCCCGAGATTTCCTCAGTGTTTTCCCAACCGTGGGGTGGGAGCAGACCTCCCACGCTCCGGCCACCGCGGCTGCGGGGCTCCGGCCACGCGCGCTGTGCGGGTGGAGGGGGAGCGCCCCGCTCCCCGCCCCGCAGGGTCGGTGCCCCCAGCTCGGCAGCCTCTCAGCGCTCCCGCTCCCCGGCACTTTCATTAACTGAAGATTGCGAATGGGTCAGCAGATCTATACACTTTTGTGTTCCTCGGCTCGCTTTATTTATTTCTTTCTTTTGCAGGATGCTGAATAACTAACCTTTCCTTCAATAGGCAGATTTAAAAAAAAAAATAGGATCCATCACACAGCAGCAGGATAGCCTTGCTCTGTTTTGACCTTTCTGAAATTAATTTCCCAATCTTAGCTTTCAAAATCAGAGATTGAAAAGACCTATTAGATCAGCCAATCCATCTTATCACCAGTACGGCAGCAAGCAGAGACCCCAGCCAAGTGCTCCTCTACACAGGGAAAATATTCTGGAATAAGACAGGACATGAATTTAAAGTGAAATACCTGTTCCGGAATATTCTGCATGTGGACACGTACTCTGGAATAACTGCAGCTGATCCTGAGTTTGCTCAGTTGACACCTGGAGCCGCTCACTGTAACAGAGGGGAGAAAAAAAAATCCCATTTTAGGATAAGAAGTACCTTTTGTGGGGTAGCTCTGGGGAATAATTTTCCCTGACCTTTTTTTCACAGGCAGGCTGTCACTCACAGGGAAACACTACCGGGGAGGAGAGGGATGGGTGCTCAGGCAAATTCACCCCTGACCTGCGAGGATGTGGATCAGGACAGAATTCTGGTCTGCAGCTACTCCAGGAGCCTGGGATGTTAAAACACACCTCTCCCATCCCGTGGTTTAGCTCCTGTGCTGTGAGTCCAGCTCTTCTCAGCAGGTCCCTGCTTTTCCAGACAGCAAGTAACTTGGGGTTAAAACCCCAAAGCTTGCCAGCCCATGGTGGGGGTCCCCAGGAAGGCCCCTTGGGGCAGTGGGGTGCTCCTGCTGCCACATGTCCCTCTCCTCCTACTCCCTTTGGAATCCCTGGGGCTCTGAAGGTCATGTTTTAATGCCAGCAGTGCTGATCTGGAGGGGACAGGTCACCCTCTGCGGACTTTGGTGTCCACCTCCATGCTGCCCCTCACTGCCCAGCGATGCCTGCCAAGCTCAGACATTCCCGGTGTGGCATTCCCAGAGCTCTTGGGGATGTCTGTGGGGTTTTGGATGCGCAGGGCAGCACCGAGGGGCATCCTGCTTCTCCCAAAGAGTGAGGAAAACAAGCCAGGCCTTGCAGCAAGTCAGGGCTGGTCACACCAACCGCTCACTTCGGCCGTGCCACAGTCAAGTGAGAGAACCCAGCAGACCCTGAGGAAAGTCGGTGCTCTCTGGAGGGTCCTCGAGGGTCAGCACAAAGCTGACCTGAGCTGGAGGGAATCCCTCTGGCCCAGGGAGACGGCTCCAGCAGGACCACACGGAGTCCAGGTGTGGCCTGTCCTCGCCAGAGCGATGCCACAGTCACAGAGGGAGGGGGGAGCCACCAGCGATGCCGACGGATGCCGTGGCCGTCACGGACATCAACACCATGCCGGGCTGTGAGCCGGGAGACAGGAGAGTGCATTCCAAATGTGTAAAAAGGAGTTTCTCCCTATGAAATGTGACAGGAAGGAGCCTCTGCTGATACCTGCAGTGAGCGTGTTTGCTGAGGAACTGGGAATTACATGAGCATCTGCCTGTCAGTTCACAGCCCTGCTGCATTTCCTATCAGCGCTGTGGTTTGGTCGACAACTCCGAGTCTTTTCCCACTGAAACCCCTCTGTTTTGCCTTGGCAGCTCCTGCCCTGTGCACCCACCATCCCAGTGGGAAGAGCTGCCACCACCCCCTGCGACGGGGAGCAGCAAGAGCACGCAGCAACGGGAGCTGCAAACTTTGGGCACTCAACAAGTCCTCTCCACACACAATCAGGGCCAAAAGATCAATATTGACACTTTAGATGATTCTCCTCAATTTGTTTTTTTGTCGATTGTCGGGGAAAAATTCCACTTTTCCGATATCTTGGTTTCTTGGCTAATAGAAACAAATAAAGTGAAAGCTTCTGTCCACAATGGGCGAGGAGCATCCATTGTCGGCAAGCACTAATCGGATTAAATTGGCTCCTGGCTCTATTGCTCGGGGATAACTCACTCCTAAATTTTTTCCCATCTCAAGGGGATGGGTCATTGTTGCTTCTGTTTCCCTTTTTTTCCTATTTAAATCTGGTGGATAGAATGAGGAATGGCTGGAGCTGACGGCAGTGCCTGCACCCTGTGAACAAAGAGTGGAGCCCAGCCCGGGGCCATGGTTGATGCTGGCCGGGGGGCTGCGCTGACCCCCCAAGCCCCTTCTCCTGGCTGGAGCCGCTCCGGCATCGCCGCTGCTCTCCTCTGGAAATTGCGTTTAAACCCCGAACGCAGCCAGGCAGGGAAAAACCTGCGGCTGTCCGCGCTCAGGTCGCTTCCCATTAGCATTTAAATCCGTACCCCTGGCATCAGCCCCTCGGAAGAAGCTGCAGCAGCCACGTTCCTGCGAGCAGCCCGAAGAGACGGCCTTAAATAATGCTGCCTTCGGAGGGAGGCCCCGCGCGCCGCCAGCTACATTTTGCCCAGAGTCTGATAATTTTCAAAGCTATTGGCAACCTGGGAATTTTCCTGCCTTATCACCAGGGCTCAGCTAACTTCACTAACACTAATCAGAGCTGGAATCATTCATTCAAGGATTGCATGATCATGTTTTTCTTTAGCAGTGACAGCTGCCTGAGCTGCATTAGCAATGCAGATGAGTCAGCCTAATAGGTTAATGCAGAACACGCGAAAATTAGGTTTAATCCCCAGTGAAATAATCTAACATTTTCACATTTCTTGATGTTGGGATAGAGACATTGGTGGTGACTCAATTAGGTGTAATGTAGATCAAAGCAAATTTACCTTCTGGCTGAACCTTCCCCATAGTTTAGATAGAAGAATATAAGGGTTCTTTACTAATTGGCCAATGGCTGTGGGGAAAATTATATGGAAAGCGTGCGTCGTGCAGGAACTGCGCTCCGGATTTCGATCTGGAGCGGGGCATGGCCGGGCTCTGCAAACACTGGGCATGGCGCTGTGTGCAGCCCCTTCCGACCCACAGCTCTTCTCCATGCAGTGCTTACAAATGAAGACATTTGGGGGCTTCTTGCAGTTTTATTTCCCCCCCCCCCCAATTCATTTTTTTTTAATGTCCCGTACTGCAATATCCCCAGTGAGGTTTGAAAGACCTTGTATGATAAAAGGAGCATAAAGGAGAGGAAAAACCCCACCCACCGGCGCGCGTCCGTCTAATGTTTTCATTCCCGGGGAATAACATATCAAACAGCAATCGCTTTCAGTCATAAAGGGAGGGGAACAAAAAATTACATGCCCTCAGTTGCCAAATTATTTTTTTGCCTTGACATCTTAATTCTTAATCCTTGTGTGTGGTCAAATCAGCCTACTATAGACAACCAATCAAGCAATTATTCCTAAATTATATTTGCCCAGCTCACATTGATTGGTTATTCTTTTCTTATTGGGTAAGCTCATTAATTCCGAGCAGCTTGCTTATTATGCTTTCCACATCATTTTCCTTCGGAGCCTATCTACTCACACCAGCCTGCTGATGTTTCAAGATGCCACGCAGAAAAAAAAGGCCGAGTGATCTATTGCATTGTCTCTTCCAGCAATTACAATTCACATTGCTGATTAACTTTGATGTGAAAACTAATGAGATAAGGCAAGTTATCAAGGCGGACCTGATCGTCATCTCATTTATAGAGCATTTGCCATCAGTGAATGACAAAAACTAATGAAGATGTATCTGACAGCAGGCTGAGCCTCGGCCGAATTTCGTTTCTCATCAGCAAGTGCTCTGCTTCGAACTCATCAGTCTATCTGAAACATGTGGAAATTAGCTTAATAATGAAAACACTTCATCCAAATAGACAAATGTTTACATTAAAATAGCTACATGATAAATAGATGTTAAAGATTTTATGCCTTCTTGAGTCTAAACAATGGAGCACAAAATATGTTCTCATATTCACTAAATCATCCCCATAAAGCTCCCCACGTGCTGCTGTTACCTGCGGGCTCCCCTCTTTATGGCTCACAGAGATTTCTGGGCTGTGGCTCGGCCGTTTGGAGACGGATAGGTCGGGCTGTAACTCATGGCTGCCTGTGCCATGAGGGGATGACTGCCCCTGCCCAGACCTGGGGCGCACGGCTCCCCAAAACAGCTTTTTCAGCCACGCTGTAAGAGGAGCAGGAGGTGCTGCTGTACATCGACATTTACCCAGCGTAGAAAACGGATCCAGTTACCCCCAGACAAAATATAAAGTACAGGCATAATTCATGTAAATACAGCAACATTTCTTGGCTGAGCCACCACCGAAGAAACTCCTGTAATATCAGTCTGGTTTAGAAATGTCGTGATAAAAGGGAGGCAGGCAGAGCTGCTCCCATTTTTAATATTGTGGCTTTGGTATCTTTATTTATGAGAGACTATTTCATATTTGTCGGGCACTATTTCACATGCTTCTGCTATGTCCAAACACATCCCCAAGATGTTTTCTTATCTGGAATAAAATATTCATCCATCACCTGGGATCAAAACAATACTATTTGTAATAAAAAACAAACAGGTATCTGCAAGGCAGAAGGGTGAAACTCTCGCTTTAAAAATTATTCTAAAAACTACGATACTTAAAATAAAGATTTGGTAAAAGATTCTTTTCCTTCACCATAATTTTTCCCCTCTCTGAAAAATAATAAAGTATATATGCACAGCCTATACAGCACCGTATTCTCCAGGAAAAAAAAATAAACACAAACACTTCATCCCCACGGTAAGAGAAACTTTAAAATTGATTTTAAAAAATGACGATCCAAGCGGACTGGAGAAAAAAAAAACATAGAGACTTCGCAGAAAAGGCACAGGGCTCCTATAAATTCCGTGCAGCGACGGCTCTGTGCACACACGTGGATAAAAAAAGCTCAGCTCCCGAGCAGTTCGGGACAGGACCGCGCCAGTGTCGGGGTTCCCGCAGCCCCCCAGCCCCTTCCCACCGCAAGGCACTCACCAAGACCCCTTGCTCAGCCCGGGAGGACATCTGAGGTGCAGCCCCGAGGTGCCCCAGCATTGTGCGGCGCAGATTAGCCCGCACAAAGGGCCCGCATCCCAGCAAAGTTAAAAGAAAAGCCTGCTAGGAAGCGCCGGCAACAAATTACTACTTCAGCGCTGGATTAAATGTAAAAGCCCTTCACAGAGCTGCAGATAAATCCTGTATGTTAGAAGGAACCATAAAAGTACTTGCTCGAGAGCTACAGGCACAAGTGGAAAATTGACCCCAAAGATTTTTTTTTTTTTTTTTTTTTAGTAGCCGAAGTTTATAAAATTTCTGCCGGCAAAGGGAGAGGGTCACGGTAGCGCTGCCACGCTCGGCAGAGCGATGCTCCCGGCTGCTGCGGCCGGTGACGGAGATGGACACATCTGCGGCCACCGGTGTGAGCATTCCGTGAAATCCCAGCAAGGTTTGCTCGGTGGGTTGGAGGGGTTTTGCTTTGTGTGTTTCTTGTTTGTTTGTTTTGGATTTTGTTGGGTTTTGGTTGGGTTTTTTTTTCTTTTGTTCCCCTTTTTTCCCCCCCTTTCTTTTACCCAGCTAATGAAGCAGGATGGTTTCGCTTTCACCACTCACACACAGAGTGGGAAAACACTGTTCCCATCCTTATTTCCCTTTTCCCCTGGTGCCACAAGCACAGGTCCATCCCCACATTCCTCCCAAGCCTGCTCAGCACTGCTGTGAGACCCCCCAGCAGTGCAGGATGCTCTGAGTGGGCAGGACGCAGCCTTCTCCCTTCGGTTCATAAAAACACGTGTCACCTGGGCATGGTTTATCTTTCCTGCTGCACATCCATTATTTTATATTTCTAAAGTACCAGCCTGGCCACGGCACAGGCTCTGCTGGCTCCTCGGGTGCGTATCTACGTGTGCCTGCACGGAGGGACGGACAGGGAAAGGAATGCTGCTCCTCCCTCCCTTCCCCGGCCTTTATCCTGGCCGCCTATTTTAATAAATAATTATAGGCAGCTAAAGGATTTGTTCATTCCAAAAGGTCTCCCCTTCACATTTCTCAGAGGTTCAGCTCAAGGAGACACCATGATAATAAGGCTGACTCGGGATCTCTACTTCACAATGTCATTATGAGCTACCATTTAAAATGAAAAAAATCTGTATATTATACCTAAAAGCATTACAAGGTTAGTGTCTCAGCTTGGGGAATATTTAATGCTACTGGGAAAGCAGCACTGCTGCTCTGAGGAGGAGGAAGAGGGGAGAAAAAACAGAATGAGAGAAAAATCCTTTCTGAGACACAAGCTTAGAATAAAGACGTTGGGAGCGAGCACGGAGATCATTTGCATTTCCAATGACTAGGACTAATCCTCTGCTACCACGTTTATATTTTCCTATTACTTTTCCCAATTATCTCCTTTTTCTGCTTGTAGCTTTTTCTCCTGTCTCTGTTCCCAGATCCCCAGCCTGTTATTGTCTGGCTCGGGGCTGGATCACCAGGGGCTGCTGACGGCCCCTCCACACTGCCCAGGCCCCACAGCCAGGAAAATGTGGGTGCCTCACACACACACAGAGCGTGGGTGACCTGCCAAGGGGCTTTGCTTCATCAGGGTTTGTTAAGAAACATTTCTGGGGTCAGGAAAAGGCTTTTTGCCAGGCCCCTGGGGCACAGTGCGGGCAAAGAGCAGCCTCAGCAGGGTCCCATCCCTGGCACGGGCATCTCGGGAACCCCCCGTCCCCATCACCCCCAAAAGCCACCGGGAGCTGCCCTGGGAACTGCGGGCGGCACTGGCTGAGAGTGGAGAATAAACCACCCCAAACTCCTTAGCAGAGAGACAGGCACCCACTCTGTGTAGTTATTCCCAAAAAAATGCGCTTTATCGGCACACGGCGACTCCCCGGACAAGGAGCGCGGTGTAATCTCCAAAGCCCCGTTCCAGAGGCACTCAGCTCCGAGCCACACGTGAAACTGGAGCTGTATCTTACCCGTAATTCACAGCCTCTATCTCTGACAAGGAAATTACATGACTAAATGCCTGTTCGAGACCAGCGACTAAACTGCTCCTGCAATATTATCCTAAAATTTGTTAATAGCAGCTCTTTCACATAAATTAAGTGATAATGAAAAAAAGCCCCCCTTTGAATTTATATATATTTCAGCAGAGAATAATGTTTTATTTAAAATAGTTACAGCGTGCCTTTTGATTTAGAGTTTAAAGTAAATAATATTTGTACATCTAAAACATACTCAAGACAAATGAAAAGCCTCTAGATGCTTTTGTATGAGATGCTGAAGAGCTCTACAAACTTAAAAGCACAACCTCAATTAAGCTCATCTTCATCTGGAAAAAAAATTAGCAACTGAAAGCTGAATATATTAGATAATGCACACTTGCAGGAGAGCATTCTCTTAGCAAAAAATTCTTGATAACCAACCTAAAGCTGGCCTTCGAGTTGCTCGATGCTAATTTTGTTTGAAACTGTTTAACTAACTCTGAATAGATATCCATATTCAACAAAGACATAATTAATGGCAACCTTTTCTTCTGCTTAGAAGACATCATAACAAGCAGAAAAGTACAAAAAGATTTTTATAGTAACTAATTTAAGGACAAAGGGTTGACCTCTAGCATTTCATTAAATAAACGGAGCGAATGAAAGAAGAGTGACAGTATTCATCCTTGTTCAATTCAAGCAGCCAATTTCAAAATGCAAATCATAATCTGCAGATGTTGGAGCCTGATATATTTTTTAAAAATATCATTTGTTCAATTTAAGAACATCAGACATTTGAATTTTAAATACCAAAAAAAAAAAAAAAAAAAAAAAAAAATCAAAACCAATTCCCAGCTCCAGGTTTAGGCGCAGCGTGACTGTGCGCTCGGAGCCGGGGCTCCCCTCCCTCCCCACCTCCCCAGCCATTCATTTTATACATTATTCCCAAAACCTTTTAATGGAGAAGTTCTGCTAAGCCACACATTATTTCTGATTAGCACAGCTGGTCAGTGCCGCTGCCTCTCCAGCTTGGGGATGACAGAGAACAGCCCCGAGCTGAGCCCAGCGAGCCGCTCCATCCCACCCGTGGGCAGCCAGCACCCATGGAGAGCAGCACCCACGGCCATCCCGAGGGGCTGAGGGTGATGGGTGCTCCCCCAGACACGCTGTGATGGGGCTGCTGTGCCGCAGGGAAAATCCTCTTGGCTCCGATTGCCAAGGGCAGCAGGAGCCCAGGGCCACTGCCTACGGACAGACGTGGTGGTGACCAGAGCACAGGTAACAACAACGGGAGGGGAGCTGAGTTTGGGAACACAACCCTAAACCTCCACAGCTGGGGTTTCTTCCGGGTGCCAAGGGACAAGGCGCTGTGGGAAAGGAGATTTTGGCAGGACCAGGGATGATCTGCAATCTTTTACTGTGAAAAGGATGAAGTCTCGATCCAACTCGACACCTAGCACACACTTTTCCACAGGGATCTGGGGAAGTCAAACACTTTGCCAAGGCACACCGCTCTGCCAGGGGAGCATCTCCAGGTCAGTGGATAAGACACACTTTGCTGGGTACAGATCTGCAGCTTGGCATCTTATCTCTGGAAGGCTTCCCTCCTCATTCCCTTTAATGCTCTTTCACCTGAGCAAAGGAAGCCCAGGAGTGACATTAACGGATCCCAAGGGGGCCAGAGGATGCTGTGCCACATCCAGCACAACAGCAGCACGCGTTCCTCCTTCCCCATTTCGACACCAGCTCCGACAGCTGTTTCCAGGTTTGCAGGGATACAGGGCCCGGCACTGCCAAGCCTATAAATGTATGGGATTTCTCCCAGGAAATGGCTTCAGGGTGTCTGGAAGTGTTCTAGGGGAAGCGTGAGATTTTTTAATTTATTTTGGCCATTTAAGTACACAGAGGTTTCTGGCTTCACTGAACTTGACTGTAGGATACAGTGGACAAACACCGATATCTCCTCAGCAAGCAATCCCCTTCCTTCTTTAATAAAGGGAAAATATCCCAGGTTGCCACCACACGGCCCCTTAGTTACTGCTAAGTTACAGAGAAGCACAACCTCTGCAAAGGCATGTATATTAATTAAATTGCTGCTGATTAGGAGCCATCAGTGACTCACAGTACACAGAGAGGGACTGAAATAAATGCCCGGCAGCATCCCTGGGGAGAGGAGAGCAGCACCGTGCCGTGGCCTCAACCCAAGCAGAGCAGAGCCATTTCTGACAGGCAAAGTGCAGTTTTCTCCCAAGCCCTTCCCAAAGCTGAGGAGCAGGAGCCCATCCTGGCCCTGCTGGCGCTGGGCACAGGCAGGAGGAAGGGCCGGGGCCTTGCCAGCCCTCCTACACAAACAGACCCTGCAGCTGTCGCGGGGCGAAATAAATGACTTCCGGAGGTTACAGAGAATAAATGAATCCATTCAGGCACAAGTGAAGGGGACATTGTTTTCCTCCTCGAAAAAAAAAAAAAAATCCCTCCCCAACAACCTATATATTAAGGTATCAATGAACAACAAATTCATTCAGTTATGACACAGGAAATCTAAAGCAGAATGGGCTGCAAAACAAACTCGATTTATCTGCGCCACACACGCAAAAGGAAAAAATGCCTCTTGTTGGCTGTTCTGTCAGGGCTGGGGCTCCTCTCGAGGAGTGCTCAGGATTCAAGCCACACACGGAGCATTTTCTGCCGGTGCTTTAGCGGTGGATGCGAACTTCTGAGATTAAGATTGTTCCCTTAGGTTTATCCTCTTCAGGGACAACGTGTGCACAATACGCCTTTGGAGCATATTTAAAGTCAGGCTGCAGATGCACATAATCTCCATCCTCCTGCCCCACAAACAGAAGACACGGAGGTTTGGGTTTTTTAAAAAAGGGAGAGGAATGACTCATTCAAAGAGAAACCAAGCCTTTCGTTTTCACTGTGGCAACCTTCATTTTTATATTAAAAAAGAAAAGAAGAGGCAAAAATGGAAATGCAGGCTCAAGCCAGACCCTATTTTTCAAAACAAGGAAGTAGCTCCCTCCTCTCCCACCTCTTACCAGCAGCCCTGAGCCTGCCCAGGGGACCCCATCTGCTCCACCACACATCTGGGCACACGCTGAGCCTGAGGGGACATGGCACCCCTGGATTCGACCCCGGGAAGGACAGAGGGACAGTGTCCTCCTCCCTCCCATGCAGCCCCTCGGCACCACCACAGACCCACTTCCCTGACCCCACTCTCCTTTGCTGTTCAGCCCTACAAACCCAAAAAACGAAGCCCATCCTCCTCTTATTTCCAAAACATTTATGCTTAGCTGTTTTCCCCAAGTAACATTAAAAAAAATCTCTTCAAAATGAGTGTAAGGGGTCAATCCTGCTATAGAAACAGAACTGGTACCCAGCTGCAAGGAGCGCTCGGCGTGCAGGGGAATAATCCAAAAGGTTTTAATTAGGCAAAGCAGCAATAAATGAAAGAATATGAGCTTGGATGAGAACACTTGAACATAAAAATAACTGGGAAAGATGAGATACGGCTACGCTTGGAGGGTTGATCTCCCTCCTGACAGGAAGCATGCAGTAACCCAAAACAAGGCAGGGCGCAGTCCCAGCGCCAGCGTGCCCCCCCCAAATCCCAGGGGCTCTCCAGGAGCAGCATCCCAGGGCGCATTAATGCGGAGCACATCGCTGACCCCGTGCGCGGAGCCAGCAGCCCACCCCTTCCGTCAGCTGGTGACTTCCTCCGCGTCCCGGACAGCTGCACGTCTGGCTGCGGCTTCCCGAGACGCCTCGTCCTGCCCGGGTTGCTCGGACCCGCCGGCTCCAGAGGGGGTCCCCGACAAAGGCAGGATGAGGCCGGGCGCGGGGGGCCGGGGCCGGACAGCGCCGTCCTCCCGGCCGCTCCTTGGAACCCAAGTCACGCTCCGGCGACAACTGCTCCTCTGTGCCTGTTTGAACTGTCCCTCCCAATTAGCGGTAATAAGTGACTCTGTAAAGATGAGCAAACACAGCGCATTCATTAGCCCCGGCGGCCCCCGCCCTCCCTCCTGGCAGCCCCAGGAGATCCCCAGGGCACCGCTCCGGAGGATGCCGAGCGCATCTCGCCCGGCCTCAACGAGTGCCGGCAAAAGGCAAATTAATGACGAGCCGCTCGAAGAGTTTGCCTGAAATTATTTTATTCTGCCCGAGAATTGATTACTCGCGGCCTGGAAATATGTCCAAATCAATACGCTAAAGCTCAGGGCAAAAAAGGCATGCTCTAGCCCCATTTATTTCATCCACTTTTTTGAGGAACGGCACATAATTTACCGGGTAAGAATTGCTAAGCCTTTCCAGAGCGAGGACTAATGACAAGCTGTGGGAAAGCAATGCCTCCATCCATCTCCCAGGCGAGTCACGAGTCCCCGCACGCACTGGTGACAACCTTGGCGGTGGCCAAGACGCCCATGGTGACGGGACGTGACTCTGGCCATCCCTGCCAGGCAGATGGATATGGAAGTGAAGCATGTGGGTCGAGGCACCCACCAAGGAAATGATTTTAAGCCTCCCCAAAAAGATGACTGGTGCCCAGGTGGCTGTCCCTGCACACCTTGCTCCTGCCTGGCCAGCTGGAACCAGGCTGGAGCAAAGACTGGTTCAGGGCTGAGCTGAAAGTGATGCTGAACGTACACACAACAAACACTGAAACTGTTTGAGCAACATTTGTGACCTGGTCTCAGCATTGCAGAAAAATAACCCACATTACCCAAAGTCCATGGATTCAGATCCCCAAAGTAAATGGCATGAGGGACACTGTGCAGGACAAGGACACGTCACATTACCCAGGGGCTGAGCTCCAGGTCTGGAGGAAATTTAGCACCACGCGCTGCTTTCCATAGCAGACGCTCCACGCGCACCTTGCGGATGACACGTGCCTGCCAACGCGCCCCATTTGCGACTCCTCTGCATGCTCCACAGGGTCCTGGATTTTCCAGGGCATTAAACCCTATCCCCCCTCAAAAAGCTTCATGGCAGCTGTCATCCTGCTCACGGGGGGTGGACGGGTGGGCTCCTGGCTGGAGACCATCAGTGTCACTCCTGAGCCGCTGGTGGGTGAAGGACGAGGTGGCCCCGGCGGCCCTGGGAGCTGCCAGCCCGTGCCGGGGGTTTGTCACCGCTCCTGGGATGGAGCTGTGAGAGCAGCACCTGGCACCGAGGTGCAGCTACAGCAGCACACCTGCACGGACACTCGTGTGGCTTCCCACGCACTGCCATCCAAGGAAAGGACAGTTCTGATTGTGTTGAAACAGGAGAACTCAAAGCTTTCTACTCGCCATGAGTCCTTCAAGCAGACATCTTTATGTAAAACACAGATGTAAAGCAGCGGAGCACTGCAAAAATTAATATTCCTCCTCGACTGGCTTCCCCTGGGCACATCCCTTCCCACCTGGGCTGCTCCACACATCTCTGAGGGCATCACGTCCCCAAGCCTGGGCAGCCTTGGGCTGGAAGAGAATTCCCCTTGGCATTATCTCACAAATCAGAGGTGCCAGAGCAGGAGAGGGAGCCCGAGGAAAGAGCAAACCACGACAGGGTTTGAAGCAAGCCTTGCTGAACCTCAGCCCAGCGACAGGGGAGGGAGAACAGCGAGCTTCCATTCACAGAGCCTGGCTGTGCTCTGCCTGTCTGGCCCCGCTGGCGAGCCCCGAGCCCCCTTGGCCTGAGCCTATGGACAGGGGCTCCCAGCCGGGCGGCCACAGCCCGGCTGACACCCTCCTTCAGCTGCACTTGGCTCTGCTTAGAGGGGATTTTTCTAGACTGAAACACTGCTGCTCCCCCGTTCAGAATGGGAACATCTGTGAAAAGGGGTCATTCATAATAAACTTGTGAGTGCCGGGTAGGAAAAAAAAGCACTCAGCCCAGAAAACAGCACCGCCTTTATGTTTTGGTGCAGCCGCCTGAGCCCGCAGGACCCTCGTGGGTGAGGCAGGGAGGGCTGGGGGGCTCAGCTCAGCCCCCTGCACCCCCAGCCTGCACAGCCCCCCAGGCATGGCCTTGTGGAGCGGGACAGGGACCAGCAGCACCGAGGGACACACAGCGGGGCCCAATTCCTTCACTCACCTCCCTCACATCCTAACAGGCACAAATCCCCACATGTGGCAGCAATGCAAACGAGTTTTATTACTCAATAAAATATTTGGAACAAAATAAATGGTTTTGTCAAACACTATATCTCCTCAAATAATAATGCACCAGCTTACAAAGAAAAACAACCGACATTCATATTCTATGGCAAAGGTTTATTTCCCCTCCCAGAGGAGAGGGGAATGGGCATTTCAATTCGGAATTCAGATACTGTATGGGAATACAGTAACTATAGTTCTCAGAGGGTTTGTGCAAATGCCAGCAAAACAAACCCCAAATCAAATTTATTAGCTGGTGGAGATCTCTAACAATCTTACACGGTGACTGATGAAGCCGTCAGGGAATTCCTTTCAACATTAAGTGATTTAAAGCCCCTATAGAAACTTCATTGTCTGCTCCAAGACAGAAAGAGTTCCTCGGTATCCAGTACCACTCCTACAGCAGCACTGGGGTGGGTGTTATTGCCAGTGTGTGTTTCCTTTCATCTGGAAACCTTACCCGGAATCCTAACATGCCCAGTCCTGTGGAGAACTACAAAGGGAAGTAATGCAAATTAATTAAGAACTGCAGCCTGTGTCCTAAAGGGCCTGTCTGTATTTTGATGGCAAGGTTGGGATGCTCACTTCTGCCCCGAGAGCGCTTCCAGAGAACAATCAGGATGTCGTTCCCCCACACGGATCAGCCACTGAAACACCCACAGTCCGCTTGGCACAGGGCAGAGCCGCAGGGCTTGGACTCAGCCAACTCCCACCAAAATACTGGGTGCCAGAACTGGGCTGGTTGTGCCACCCAGTGCCAAGCTGCTCTCTGGGAAAGCACCAGGATGGCAGCTGCTCTGGGAGGGGAGATGCCCTTCCTGAGGATGTGTGGGGGGGTGGGACAGTGAAGGCACAGCCGGTGCCCCCAGAGCATCCACACCGCCTGGCCCTGGCCAGCTCCTGCAGAATTATTTTTAAAAGCAAACCCAGAAATGCACAGCTCTAATTGCCAGGTTTTTGTCATGCACACTCATAACTGCGTCATTTGCATTTTAGCTGCTAAAATATCAGGGGGATGTTATTTAATCAATCATCACAGCTTACAAAGTCCTAAGTGAGAGAATATTTTTTGATTGTCTCTGCTTGTATCTAAACATCTCACAAACCCGCCAGCCAGTTCTTCATTTCAATTAGGGCAATGCTGATCGTTAGCTAACTAATAAGGACCAATTTTCTGTCACAACTATTTCCTAATTAAATTCAAAACAGAGATTTCTAACCCAGATGGTCAGTGATGCTACAGATTTGTTTAAATTTGGTATCACAGTAACAAACTACTAATTAGGGTTTGTAAATACACCAATTCCCTTATGACTTAGTTGTTAGTAATGCATACAACCGGTTTATTAAAGCACTAATTGTGTCTGGCTTTACTTGGGCCTAACACATAATCCACTTATCACATACTGGTACCAACTCATTTTGAAGGGATTATGAATGAAATCATAAATGAGGTCTCGCATCCCTTTCCCGGTATGGCTAATAAAGGTTTGGTGTCATATTTTAGATGACATATTTAGATTTTCTGCCTCTGATGGAGAGCAGCCCTGCAGTGATGCTGGTGCTCCATTCTCCAAAGGGAGAAAAAAAAAAAGTTCTGGATGCCACCCCCTTGCCCCAAAAGGGGTTTCTGCCCCAGCTCTGCTGGGCAGCAAATCATCCCAGCAGCCAAGCTCCTTGAAAGGAGTGCTGCAGTTTCCCAGAGAAAGCACTGAATTGTTTATTTCCCATTGAAGTCAAGCTCAGCCCCTCCACGGGGCCAGGGCTGGCACAGGGGGCTCATGAGACCCTCATCCATTGGAGACCCTCACGAGCCTTGACCACCTTCGTGCAGAGGGATGGAGGAGACCTCCCAGTGCCACCAAACCTGCATCCCCTCTCACCCTTGCAGAGGGACAGCCCTGTGGAAAAGCCCCTGTTCTCTGTGGAAGGCTTTGTTCCAAGGAGCCCAAACGGGTGATACCCCACAGCTGGACCCAGGGGCTCAACGCCCCTCGCCGCCACAGCTTTATCGAGTGTGCATAAAGTAGGGAATAAATGATAGATAACTGTGAATTGCAAGGTTATGTAAACATGAGGGGGGTTTCACAAGAATCCTATTAAACCATAAAAGAAATGCATGGATGGTTTATCACATCACTAAGACCCAAGAATGCATTAATAAATAGAAGAATAGATAACGAACCACGGAGTACAAGGCTAAACTATCCGCCATTGTGAGGATCCTGTGACAGTAGAAACAATGAAGGGGAAGAAAAAGCTTTGTTGGTCTGTCACCAGAACCTTGTAGTGTATCTTTTATAGCCTATTTTTAATGAATTCACAGTACCTATCAGTTATTCTCTGCCCAAATCCCTCATTTTCCTCCCTCTTGAATGCAAATTCCCATGCTGCACTCTGCCTTCACCATGACTTCCCCCGTTAAACGCGGGGTTTCTCTGGGTTTCAATGGCCTTTCAACCAAAGCAAGAACAGGTTTCTGCTCTCGTATTTCCAAAGGGTTTTCAGGATGGTAACAAAAGTGGGGTTTAATGCAAAGCAGGAGTACCTCTGAGCCTTGCTGCGTCCTTTGCTTCTTCTGTGACAGGAGGGTAAATGCTCAGACAGGTCTAATTCAGCCCGGAGTGATGATGCCCAGACGTGCCTGCGAGGAAAAAAAAGCCACATGAAAGCCACTGCTCCTCTTGCTGTTTTCCAGCCCTCTGCAAATAACACTGAGAATTGTTGGAGGGGACTTAATATTAATCCAAGAGATAGCACCCTCTTTGTAGACACTATTAAGACTCACTAACAGTTTATTTTCACTGCACTGAGGGGGTTTTATCATTAAATAAGGACCTGGGATACATTTACTGTAGATTACTTTTATTTTTACTACAGTGTCATTAGGTACAGAGCACTAAGGAGACAGGGCTGACCACGACACGATCTGCAATAAAACCCCTCTGTCCTGCCTCCACCAGAATCCAAAATCCTGATTGATTTCCATGTAAAAAATCCCAAAGACTTCGTGCTGCTGTGCTGGCAGCTCGGTGCTGCACTGACATCTTGCAGGAGCACAGCCTCAACAAGGCTGGCAGAGGCAGGAGAGGGTCCATGTCAAAGATAGGGAACCTGTCACAGCATGATGGATGCCCAAAAATTCAAAGTTCTTTTGGTGGCAAACCCCACATGAAGCAGGTCAGCCAAGGAGCCTGCACTGAGCCCAATTTGAGGCTCACACTGGGAACTACTCCTACCCCTTTACTCTTCTCATCTCCAGAGCATGCTGCAGGTAGGCAGGAGAAGCCAGACAGCTGTTGCTTTTCCTCACACCGAACAAAGGGAATTAAGGAGACCTGACTGAACCCCAAGCAGCAGTCAGGACTCTGGGTTTGCCTTTTTCTGGGCTATCCACACTCGAGCTCCCAGCAGCTTTTGATGCCTGTCCCACCAGCACATTCCTGCAAGCTCACAGGCTGTCCTGCAGGATGGCCACACCACAGGGTCCCTGTCCCCAGGAACAGGACAGGGGCCCACCTCGCCTCTCCTTTGCTGGGTGCCAGAGGCGAGGCACAGGCAGGGAGGCGGCTGCCCTCCCTCCCCTCGGCCTGGAGCCTCTCTCCTGACCACGGAGGAGAAGAGAGCAGGCGGCTGCTCTCCCAGGAACACACTTCAGGCTGGTGAGGAGTACAGCCGAGTGCTCAACAGGCTCTGGAAATAAGTGGAAGTCAAATAAGTTTGCCACTCTTTATCCCCCTTTCAATATCTAGCTTTGATCAAAATCCTTGGATACTCAAGTGGTTGTTGACTTAATGTAGTAATGAGACATAGCCTTAAGTGAGGCCATTTCTGTGCCCATTCAGGCTCTCTGAGAGCAAGGGATGCAGGAGAAAAAGCCCCTCCTGGTCTCTGGGAGCTGCAGCAGAGCCCAGAGCAGAGGTCTGGCTCCAGCTCCCAGGAGATGCGGCAGGAGGGTCTGGTGGCCACATCTACACAAGGCACACTTAATATCCTTTCTATGCAATAGAGTCTCACTAGAATGGTGCTGGGCAACACCAAGAAATCCGCTGAAAATGCTCCTCCGAAAGCTGCACCGTGTGGCCAAGGCTATTCTGGAAGGCAGAGCATGCTCCGGTCTCTGTGAGGGCATTTCCCAACGCCACTGCCACGGTCATGCCCGCTGCTCCAAGAGGTGACCCGTGCAGTGGCTCCACACCCCACAATGGCCCTTTGCTCTCACCCCTCGCAAGGCCACCAAGCCAAAGTGCCAAACTCCAGCGGGGGCTGGACACCAGATCCCATTGTCACCATTGCCTCCTCCTGGAGAGCACTGGGGAAAAGGGTGGCATCATCCCGAGGACATGGACTGGATGATCTTAAAGGTCCTTTCCAGCCTAAAGGGTTCTCTGATTCGCTATCGACCCGAGCAAGGCAGGAGCGAGGGAAGAGCCCAGGAGCCTGGATAAAAACAGCAAGCCCCGAGAAAAGTAAAAATTCTCCAAGTGACGGGGTGCAGCTCAGCCAATTAGGATTTTAATTCCCCTCGTTATGCACAGCCAGTCAATAAATTCTGCACCAAGCAGCTGCTCTAATTCTTAAGCCCATTAAGCCCTACATCTGATAGGCGGGCGGGAGGGGCTGCTGGGGGGCACAGACGGCGCTCCTCGAGATATGAAACATTTCCTCTTGTGCATCTGGGTCACCCCACCCAGCCCCACTCCGAACGGGTATTTTATGGAGGCGGCGAATAAGAATTTATATAAATATCCTGCCAGAGACACACACCCCACATATGGAGAGAATAAAGAGGTGACTGGATGAGATGTGCTGAGGGAGTGTTGGTGCCATAACAGAGCAGGAGAGCAGAGCTGGAAGGGAGAGTCTGGGATGGAGCAACAGGATTTGGGTGTCTGAAATGGAGGGAGATGATCCCAAAGAGCTGGGCAAGCAGCCAAGAGTGAAGAAAAGCAGGATCAGAGATGCAGGGAGGAAGAAAACTCATGGAGCAGTACGGCAAGCCCAGAGGGGGCTGGCTCTGATGCAGGAAGAGGCCAGGAGCCACAACAATTCCTGGGAGCGAAGGGGCAGATGGCTGGAGCAGAGGTATCCCCTCAACTGCACAGATGAAAAGCAGGAGAGAAAAAGGAATATACTGGGAGTGGAAAAGCCTTTGGCAGCCAAGATGGTTTTGCTTGTTAATTGGCAACAAGCTAACACGCTAATTACAAAGTTACTGGATGGTCAAGCAAAACACTGGCAGCACAGCAATTTGCATTCCTCCGGAGACTCACTCCCGGCTGAACAGACCCTGCTCCAGGAATGCTGCCTCTGCCCACTCACATCCAGGAACGGAGCACCCCAAGCCTTTGGAGCCAGGCAAGACATGAACAGTGATTAAAAATCACCCTGCCTTTAGCTGAGCTCTTGCTCATCTCAGATTAGTGCGAAAGATTAATTGGAGGACACGTGCATCCAGCCAAAATTTATTCTCTTTTCATCCCTTAGACACAAATTTGAAAATAAGCTGCCCACTGCAAAATTCAATTCCCACTGCCCAGCAGGAAAACACCAGGCCTGCAAGGGGCCTCTCTCCCTGTCAGCTCCACAGGGCACCAGAGGAGTGAACAGCAATGAGCCCTTAAGCTTTGGTCAAGGCAAGGGCGGCATAAATGAAAGTTTGCTCAATTCTGTGAACGCACTGGCTGCAAAGACCCTGTTCCTATAATCCTATCCAGCCTAAAAATGTAATTTCCTCACTTGGAAGGCTGGCTGGAGCCATTCATGCCTCAGCCCCAGCCAAAGCCCAATCTCTCTCCAAAGGCTGTTTCTAGACTGGAAGCCAAACACGGGTTTTATTGTCGGGAATCAAATGGAGCCATCGGCGTGTGCTGGAAGTTGTGGTTCTCAAAGCCTGGCACACAGATCCAGGGCACTTCTTGGAATTCCAATGCCAGGCTGTGGGCTGGGAGGACTGGTCAGCCACAGCAAAGCCCCCAGGACTTCCCCCTGCTGCATCCAAGACCAAGCCCAGCCCTCTCCACTCCCCAAACCCACCAACAGCCAAGGGGAGACATGGCAAAGCTCCAGACATCTGTTGGACAACCACCACCAGCAGTGCCCTCCACTGATCTCAAAAGGAAGAATATTTTCCCTTTCTCTGAACTTCCCAACAGCTGGAAAGTCGGTGCGCTTCGGTTTGGATTCAAAATCTTCTTCTGGGAAGGAGCTTGTGGGTTCAAAAGCTCCAATATTAGGAAGAAATTCTTCCCTGTGAGGGTGGTGAGGCACTGGCACAGTTTTCCCAGAGAAGCTCTGTGTGTTTATTGCTGCTCCTGCAAACAGTACTAATAAGCTTGCTAATAATGGCACAGATCAGGGGTTGCTGCTGGTAAATTAATTAGAAACAGCATCCCTGTACTCTGAGTAGTTGCCATCCCTACACCTCATGGATTGAGACAGATTTTGTCACCAGCTCATGTTTCAAACACCACTAAAAGCCCACTTGAGTAAGCCCATGCAGAAAGGGGGACCTGCAGTGCCGAGCACACGCTCAAGAGTGGGAGAAAATGGCTTTAAAACCTTCAGAGCTTGTCAAGGCCAGTTTATTCAAGGTAATTAGTCTGTTGTTTCAAGAGCATTATGTATTTCCTCCGCAAATCAGGTGACAACGTGATGCTGCTGCAGAAGCATCTCGGTGTTGCTGGCCCCAAGAACACGAGGCTCAGGGATCAGCCTTTCCTCTCCCACAAAGCATGGCATCAGCTGGAAATTCATGATTACGTGGATTGGCTTCTCTCCCTTGCCTGCTGGGGTTTGGACTCAAGGCTCTCCATTTCCTCACAACCGTGAGCACCAGGAATTAAGTGAAAGTTTTAATTCCAAAGATCACAGAACACTCCAAATCCAAGGAATGCACCTCAAAGGCCTGCGGCTGCAGTGACAGGAGCCAATACTCCAGATCTGGAATTGCAGTAACTTGCAGCCCTCACCACCTCAGTTGTGGCAGCGACAGAGAAGTGAGCACAGAAATCTTTCGATCACTTCCAATTACCCAAGTTGATAATTTAGCAGGAAATCGGGTTCCTGGGGGTCATTAGCATTAATTATTCCACAATGCCCCACCCCTGAGGAGTGACTAAAGATGCTGTGACACACCCAGCGATGCACTGATGTACTGTCTGCCTGCAGCAGAGAGAATTATAATTGACTGGAGCCAAAACGCCCTTTTTAGGTTCTCGAGGAACAGGCAGCAAACCCTGACAAGGACAGTTCAGATGCTCCATGCACTCGTGGTACAATCCCCGGGTGGTGCTACACCGAATGGAGATCAAAAGCAACAATAGCCTGTAATCAAGGATATCTGCATAATAGTTTTCCTGAAGGATGTTTGTGCAGGTGAGCGAGGAGTAAAGCATTGTTTCATCAAATGGTAATTTCCTTGTATCTCAGAGAATGAATCCCATTCGCTCGCCGGGGTATAATTCAATTAAAGGGGAGAACCCTACACGAGGGAATGAAATCTATCGGTTTGACTGTGATGCTGCAAATCACACCAAGCAAGAAAATGGCATTTGGTGCTGACATTATGATTTATTTCCTACTCAGTATCTTATAATTCTTACAAGATAAGCCAAGACGAGAAATTATCACGTGTACATGGGGGTCGTGCCTGATCCTCTTTATTTTCCCTTCCCAACTGCAGGACTGTGCGTTTCAGCCTTATCTTTGAAGAGGCCAGTAAAATAAATGGTAATATTTTACAGAGGCAAAGCAACTCCTGCTCTGCACCCAAGGCCAGCTCAGGAAGCATAGCCCACTCCATGGACTCGGAGGAGATCACAGGGGCTGCTCCAAGCCCTGCCGAGCCCCTGCCCCAGCACTGCCCACCCCGCACAACCCCTGCTCAGGGCACCCAGGGAGTTCTGGGAGTTTTGACAGGGGCTCCTTGTGCCTGCCTGTTCCACAATCCCTCTGGAAACAGCGATCCTGAGCCAGACCCTGGGCTCCTCAGCACCTTCCTCTGAGGAAGATCATCCTCCCCAGATGCTGGCAGCTCACCAGCAGCTCTGCTGGCTCTGGACGGGAGCATCCCCCAGTACAGCTGCTCTGAAACAACCGGACACAAACTCTCCTGCTCCTCTGAGCTCTTCGGACATCTCCAACATCCAGCCACATCCAGCATGGGACCAGACAGCTCCACGGCTTCTCGTCCCCCAGCCCACTCCCCAAAATCCACAACCCCCTTTGCTCAAGAGGGCAGAGAGGAAGGAACACTTTGCTCCATGGAGAACTCTCTCCTCCCTCCTACCACAGGGCAAGTCCCCAGCCGCTGGGAAGTGACAGGGGAAGGCTGTCAGTTGTCCTGCCTGGATGAGGCCCCAGCATGGAGCCCTGCCAAGGGGAGGCTCCATGTCTGCCAGGCTGGGGGCACTGCCTGCGCCCCGGCCATGCTCAGCCCACCTCGCCTGCCCGCATTCTTCTCTCCTCCCTTGGTACCAGCCTGTAAGGGAACCTCAGCTCATCTCCCTGGCCACCAGCAGGAATGCCCGGGCAGGGGGACGTGCTGTGATGCCACTGCCCTCCTCGGTGAGGATGTCAGGAACCCCTCGTCCACGAACAATCTGTGAATTCATTGTCTGGCCAACGCAGCTCAGCTCTTGGGCTGCCCATGTCACAGCCGCCCTTTGCATTGCGCTGGGGGGAAGCCATGGGCAGCATTACCAGCAACACTTGGCTTCCTCCAGAGAGGTTTTTCAGTTAATTGACCTTCCTCCTCCTAATTTGCTTTCAGGATCTTAAAATCTTCCCCCTCTCACCATCAGGGGAGCATCTTTTCCTCTCCTTGCTCACACTCCAGATTCCTGAGCACAGGTAAACAGACATTCATTCCAGCCTGACAGCAGGCGAGGAAAGCTAATTAAAGTATTTGTAGCACTGCTGGATGGCACTGCAATCCTCTGCAATTTGGATCAGAAAGCTGTCTGGCCAAAAATAAGTGGTATTTGAATTTAATATATTTTTCTTTTATGCAGTTTACCCCTTTATCACCAACCCCCGTAATACCTCCATCATAAAAATGTCCCCACTCCATCAAAGTCTCCTCCCACAGACCTTCCTGAAGGGCTGTGTGTCCATACAAACTGTTCTCTCCTAAGTGCACTAACAAATTTGTTAACAATGCTTCCAGCTGTGCTGGGGGTGAACAGCCAGGCTGGGGACCCTGCAGCAGAGGACAAGCCATCCCAACACGAGCCAGACGAATAGATGGGTGACAGTCACCTTGTGCTTTGCACTTCACCTGTCACCCGCCCGTGCTTTTCCCTCTGGGAGGCACGGCCGCACCGAGTCACTTCAAGTTTTACTCCTGAACCAAAAGTTAAGCTGAGTTTGAGAACAAAAGCAGTGCTGTTTGTCCTTGCATGCCAAGGATTAGGACTATTGAAAGGGTTCCTTATTATCGGCTTGTCACTGTCTCCGCTTTAATCTCCTCCTCTGCGCTGCTCCCTGCCTCCCTCCCGCCGCTGCCACCGCCCCGGGATGCTTGGCCAGGCCAGCAGGATGCTCTGGGCGAGCCCTGCTGGGCAACCCGCAGCCCGTTCAGCTCCCTAACAAGATCATCACCTCCTGCCAGAGAAAAAACTCCGACCAAAAAATAATTCCAATATCCAAACCCTTTCACTAACTGTTCCGTGACACAAACGGCCTCGGCAGCCCCAGCAGATCCAAGTGCTGTGGCTCAGACATGTTGTGCCTCCCAACACCTTCCTGGAACTCAGCTTTCCCTTTCCACAGAATTTATTACATTCATCTGCCAGCAGAATAAGGCAAAACCCACAAACAGCCATTTTTAAGACACCCTGAGCATTTTGGGAGCCGGGGCACCGATGTCACACTAACAGCTGGTGACAACCCAGCGCTGTCACATCAGTCAGCACTGCAGCAGACAAGCATTATTTGCCCATCAGCCCTGAAAGCCATTGCCATGACCTGGGAAGGAGACGGGAGACACGGAACACATGGCTTGGATGGAGTCACACGGAGCATCATTATCGGCATGAAAAAAAGCTCATTTTTAAAGCCTTCAGCAGCGGAATTCAGCATTATCTCCTGGCTGGCACAAGGAAATCTTAGTGCAGCCATTATCTGAGAGCAAACTGATTCTGTAGTTTGCAAAATTAATAGTATTTAGCCTGCTAGTTTCCGTAGTAACCACCCCGCCATCCCTCCCTGCCTGCCCGTGACAAGGTCTCTGTAGCATTTCACATAGTACTTATCCATTTTCTTGCTCTCACCTCGCTCTCACCTTTACTTTCAGCGCAGAATGCAACACAATCCACCGCCACTAAAGACTAGGCTGAGAGTCAGATTAAAATTATCCCTGTTTGCCCTGACCTCTTTTCTCTGCAGGTGAGAGTGTCCCCATTCAGCAGCTAAATGAAGCAGAAATGATGGAGTGTTTGTTTTCCCTGACTTTTCCTCAGC
This sequence comes from Pardalotus punctatus, assembly GCA_013400915.1. Lineage (NCBI taxonomy): Eukaryota > Metazoa > Chordata > Aves > Passeriformes > Pardalotidae > Pardalotus > Pardalotus punctatus. The sequence goes on along the minus strand of VZTX01017917.1, from coordinate 21,478 downwards.
TTGCCAGTAAATTTACAGCCACGAATATGAAGTGTTAATTTAATGTTCCCACTGAGCATCTCATTGTCAACAAAGGCTTCAAACCCTACGAGAGGAAAAGGTTAGCTCATGCAGAAAATGACCCTTATGGCTTGATTGTCTTCTGGTCCAGACTCGCGGCGAGCAGAAAGCGGAGGGCTTTGACTTGCAGCTTAATGCATTTGATGGCGATAAATGGGAGCTCTCTGCCTCGGCGCGGGGACAGAATCACCTGTAATGCTCACTTATTTGTCCACGCAGACAATCTCCGCAGACCGAAAGGGAAGCGGCCTCGTCGCACCCCCCCCCCAAACTAATTTGACAGAACCGAAAAGTTAAACCCTTCATTATCCCCCAACTCCAGCGGAAGGGGCTTGCCGGCTGCAGATTACAACAGGACATTAGTGGTGGCGTGAAGCATGAAATTGCTTTCTTCACCTGGTGCTTCAAAACTTTAAGGCCTAGGCTCTGGTGATGCGCAAAAAAAAAAAAAAGTTCTTCCAGGGAGAAGTCATGGAAGGAAAAAAATAAAAATTAAGGTTTAAATAATCAAAAGCCTCTTTGGGCTTTTTGTGGCAGAATTATACATGCAGAAAGCTTCACTCCCAGCACATTTAGTTACTTTATCTGGTAAAAGGAGCTTAATACTCACTGTAAGTAACATTTACAGAACTAATTTACAGACCAGCCTGAGCATGAGCAAGAGCCACCATATGCTTTGTACTACACTAACCCTGCTTGGGATCTTTAGGAGAAAAAAGAAACCCTGATGGCGGTGTGGAACAGGATACAACAGCTCAGAAAAGACTCAAATACCAGATTTTCTTTTTCTTACAGCTAAAACTAAACCTGGAAGCAAGATGGAGATTATGACACGCTCACACACGCAGGGTGGGACTATTCACTGGGAAATCAAGCAAAACCCTCTATTAGCAGCCAAAATATTGAAAAAAATAAACATCCCAACCCCAGCCAGAAGCTATTGACTCAACACCCACAAAATGCCTTTCTACAAGCTTTCCTGAAAGCCCAGTATCCAGAGAGGATTAATTTGGGTTAAACACTTTGAACTGCTGGCATTTGGACTTCCAAAGCCTACTTGCAGTCAAATGCATGGGTAGCAGAATATGTCACCAAGTGTCCCAGCAGTTTCCAGCCCATCTCTCAGTGCTTCCCAAGGCAGACAGGGATTTCCGAGGTCACAGCTGAAGCACTGGCGTTTCATCGAGCACCTAAATTACACAAATGAGTCTCTAACTTATCTGACTGGCTGTGCACCTCTGGGAAGCAGCCCCTCGCATCCCACATGAACACCACTAAAATCCCACCCCCAGGGAAGCCGAGGAACAGGGGAAGCTGATGGGGCTCATAGGGACACAAAAACACCCACAAATAACAGTGTGAATTGAATTCCAAAAGCGCCTTTTAACTGCGTTTCCTTCAGCAACAAGCAGACACAGGACTTGGCATATCAGTGTGTCCCTGCAAGGAGCAGGCGTGTTTGAAGAGAGACAGTTGCTTTCAGGTCCAAATGTTTTATTCAGCGTGTGCCGAGCGCGCGCAGCCACGCCAGGCTGGAGCTCTGTGAGCTGCTCCCAGCCACGCTGCCTTTGGGAGCCATTTGCCGGTCACATTGTCAGTTAACAGGAGTCATTTTGAAAGCAGCAATTCAGTCTCTACAGTCCTTTCGTAACACCATTTTCAGCCTGCAATTTGGATGATAGGAAAATTACAACCCTGCTGCACTATATTATGTGATATAAATGTTATTGCAATTAAGCCGATGAGGAGAAATCCCAGAAAACAAAGATGTCTCATTCCTGCTTTCTCCTTGTTCTCTCCCCAGAAGTCGAGTGGCTATGGAAGGGCAGTACAGGGGAAGAAGTGTTTCCATGAGCTGGAGGTGCTGCAGGAGCATCCCATGCAGCACAAACCCCAGGGACCAGCAGGAATTTCAGCCAGCCCCATAACAAGTGATTTCCCTACGGCACACACGAGGGACAACTGCTCTGAGTAATGAGGTACAGCCAAAGGCAGTCCAGGTATCCAGGCATCCTTCTGGTGATGGAATATGACATGTTAGGGCACTCCGAGGGGATTTCCCACCAACTTCACCAGAGATCTGCACTCCTCATGTCCTCAGCATCTACCCACAGTTTCCTTCTTCCAGCTGGAGCTCCAAATGCCTCTGAAGCATTTTGATATATCTGGAAGGCATAAGCGCAGGCAGCACAGCAACATCTCCCTGTGTGGAGCAGGAAAACGATGTGATAGGATACATATCCTGTGGGTGATCCAGCCCCCAGTCCCAGCGTCACCTACAGCCAGTGCTGCTGCTCTGGGCAGCCTCAGGGACAAAGCCTGTCTGGGACACCTGGCCAGCTCTGCAAACACCTGGCACCTTCTCTCCAAAATCTCAGCCAGGCTCTGAGCAAATGTTTAGTTACAGGAATACCAGCCATAGTAAACTGCAGCGTTAAACACATGATTTCTACAATGGTATGGCGAAGACACTTTACTGTAAAAATTCAGGGTTTTTAAACTGTTAGCTTGTTTACATACTTGTGAGCCACAGCAAATGTGCTTAACCAACCACTATGGACCACAACAGGCATCAGATGTAACCAACCACGAGCCCCATGGAGGGAGCACTTATTGGTTCTAATAATTGTTTTACAATTATGTAATTTGTTTTTCACCTCTAGTTTAGCTGAGTCTTTCCCAGAATGCTTTTCTAGTTAGCCAAAGTAGCCGAAGCGAGCAAGGATTTTACAAGGGTAACAAGGACTTCATTCTGTAAGGCCTTTCTGCTCTGCAACAGTAAACTACTTCAATTTCACTGTTTCTGAAGAGGAAAAAAATAAAGCAAAAAAGGAGTCCTAGCACTCATCATTTACTCCAAGGTGCTGTAACCAGGTAAAAAACTTGTCTTTTATATGCTGAACTGTGTCCATGAAAACACATTATCTTTAAGTGGGCACTGGAGGAACCACACTCAACATTGACTTCTTCATGCCATCGCTAACACCGGATACTTCAATCATTTGAAGGTTTAAGTGGAGACTAGCAGAGACCTCACCCGCATCTTTCTCTGCCAATTCAGTGTGTTTTGGGCATCCTCTGCAGCAGCAAAGCTCCTGAAAGGCAAAGCCCCAAGGAAGCCCTGCAATCTGCAGAACAAGGTCCCTGTCACAGCCCCCATCCTGGACAAAATCAGAGCCCAGAGAGCCATGTGCCAGATCCCCGTGCTCAGGCAGCTTCCAAAGGGTGCCCAGCTCTTCCCCACGCAGCTGCAGATCCCAAGCCTGGCCAGCACCTCAGAATAAATCCTGTTTCCTCAGTAGTGAACAAGCTCAAACGTTTTAAGAAATATCCCAAGCAACCCTGCCATGCAAGAGGCGTGGGAAGCAAGACAGTTATTCTTTCCTTTCTGTTCTTTTTTTTGGGCTTCCAGGCATGGACACTGGAGATTCCAGAAACTGCCAACAATGTGTGGCTTATTTGAACATCCCTTTGAACATCAGAAAGCTGTGGAAACCATTGGCCACAGATCATTTCAGGTGGAAGGTCTCCAGTCCTTCAATAGATGGAGAAAGTCCCTCGCCAGCCGGGAAGCCAGGGTGCTTCCCAACCTCCACCCCGGAGCAGGGCACACGGCTCAAGCCCTCCTGGCTGGTGGCCCCCCGGGCCTGTGGAAGCCCTTCTCATCCTGCCCCGTGCCCCGGCAGCGAGGGGACTGGCAGCCACACGTCCCTAATGGCCGGCTCCGATGTGCCGCCACGTCCGGCTGATTAGCTGTGGGTGATCTGAAATGTCAAACCATTATCTGCGACAGCCACTGCCACCGGCGCAAAACGCCGTCCTAATCATGGGACTGGTGGTAAGTGGGAAAGGTGATGCTTAAAACACAAAGCAGAAATAAGTCTGAATTGCTGAAACAAACCAGCAAACCCTTTTGTTCCGGTCAGCCTTTCCGAGGTGGGCCCTGCCTGGCTCGCGGAGGGATCGTGTGCTCGCAAGGCGATTTGCAATATCCTAATTAAGATGGCAGAACCATTAAGGATATTAAAAGCCTCCTGTCTCACCCCTACATCCAGGTACCTGCATGCCTGCCCAGGTCTGTAACCTCTGCTCTGTGAATGCTCCCAGCCCCATCCAGGGGTGGGAATATCTGGGAGGAAAATCCTGCTGAGGGCAAGGGGGAATGGAGCTCCTCACAGCATCCACACCCCTGGAATAAACACCCCCCTGGCACAGGGTGGGACAGGAGCAATCAGCTCTTCCTCACACCACTTCCTTCCAGAACACGGCTCCTGTCCACGTGTGCTCTCACTCCAGCACTCTGGAACAGGCAGCCTGAAAACACTCCTGGCCAAAACCAGACCCAAATGATGCTGCATTCAGCTGCTGTCATGCTTGACACTTCATACGATTTCTTGGAAAAACATTAATTTTAAACATTTGGATACTCCATGCCAGTGCCACAGCAGGGAATAATCACCCCATTTCAAGCTCAGAGCAAGGCTCAGATCTAGGGAAAAATTAAACATGGATAAGAGCAAGAAACTGTTAAATGTCAAAAATATTTTACTGCAGTTTCAACAACAAAGTCTGGAGGAGATAAGTCCGTGTGTGTACTAACATTATATAAAAAAGTGATTATTCAGCCCTGGGAACAGAGCTATTGATTCCAGTAACAAAGGGCACTATATACACTGCAGTGGGTTTGCTCTTTTTAGCCTGGGAAAATTGATTTTCTTAAACTTTCCCTTGAACCTGCAGTAGGGTTTAATCTGAACCTAAAGGAGCCTTTTAAGAACTCCCATAAATTAAAATTATATCTCTTCATTTGGCACATTTTGGGTTCCTGCTGTTCCAGCAGAAACACGAGAAGCACTGGAGAAAGAGATGGGAGGAAGGATAATGGCATTTTGTGACAGTGTCCCTGCACACATTTATTTCCATACATTAGAAATAACACATAAACATCGAAAGGTTTGTTTACACACATTAGAAAGAACATGTAAACACTGAAACATAAACATTGAAATGTTTGTTTCCATACATTAGAAATAACATGTAAAGATTGAAAGTAAGCGAAGCAAAACATAAGGCAGCTTAATACTGCTGCGAGACTGGAAGGCTGAAATTTAGCAGAACAGAAAGATAAAGGCTGTAGGAGTACAGGAGATAAGAGGCTCATCAAAACTGACCTGGGAGCAGGCACAGGGCAGCCAGGAGGCACTGCTGGGCTGCCCAGGCAGGCTCTGCTCTCACACCAGGCACAGGGCACAGCCATGCCCGACCCTTCTTGGTTTCCTGCCTTGCTACGAGCAGGTGGCAGATGGAGGCAGAACCCGTGGAGGAGCTCTGGGAAGGGCACAGGTACAACAGCCCCTCTGCCAGGTGTGCAGACCCTGTGCCCACCTGGCCCGAGGGACCACCCGCAGGTGGAGGTGGTGCCCAGCCTGACCACATCCAGACACCCGGTTTTACCAGAGTAGGGTGACTGAGGACCCAAGGGAGGTGTGAGCACCCCACACACCCCATCTCTGTGTCACTGGGCCCCGTAAAGGTGTGACCCCCAGGATGCTGCTGGCCACCCCCATCGCCAGCCCCTGGCCACACGTGGTGCGCCTGGTGTGATGTTTACAGCTCCATCACACCATCTCCTTTGTGGCCCCACTGAAAACCCCCAGTGTGCAGCACACCACTGCACATTTACGCTGTTGTTTTTCCCCTCAGTAAGGCAGTAAATGACCTTTTATTCAAACAACAATTCCTAAAACAAAACCAAAAACCAGCCCCGTGGTCAGATGTGCGCGCGGCGAGGCAGGGTTTGTTATTTAAGCGGCAGCCAAGCTGTGTGCTATGCAAACAAACCCCACGCTCTGTTCTCCCAACCTCCTGCTGACTTTGCAACTAATTTTGTTAGCAAGGAGAACACACTGAGCAGACATCAATGCAGCAAAGAGCCCGGAGACGTTTGTTCATAACTTTGTAACAAACACTGATCAATCGATTTTAGCCCGTGTGGGGAGGGAAAAGCCCACAAACAAAACAAAACACATATGGGGAGATTTTTTTTAATGGCACAAAGGGCAATTAGGCACCCAACCTTCCAGTGAAATGAGATTCCTTACGGTCCTCTGTGCTTTTAAGTCTTCCCCTTATGCTCAATGGAAGCAAAATCTACTGTCAAGCCTCCAAAAGGAGGAAAAAATCAGCTGCAACCAAGAGAATGGTTGGTGGGCCTGGCGCAGCATTTCTGAACACACCGGAACAAAGATAGGTGTAGGCTCCTGACAAAGTGAGGGACACCCTATCCCACGTGTACAGTCTTTTGTACCATGTATCAGATCAATGTAGAACCAGCAAAACAGAGAAAACACTAATTAGCTATCAAAAATAATTAAGTGCTGTGAAAACAGTGGAACATGAGCCTATTTACCCAAGCCTGGTGCACCACAGCAGCACAGAGGGACCCCAGAGCCCCTCACCTGGCCAGGCAGGACAGGTGGCATATGGATCCATGGTGGCACGGCTGATCCAGTTTCCATGACCTGTGGTGCAAACGTGGCCTCTGGTGTGTGGAACAAGCTGTTCCCCCGAGCAGCCTCCCAGCCACTGCTGGTTCTGTTCAAAGGTGGCTCCGGGGCACATTTTGATCATAGGTCTAAACAAACCTTGATGTGAGCATGTTTCAGCTGAGCTCCAGCCCTCAGCCTGGACATTTTATCTCCATGCCCAGAACTGCTGCCTGGCCCTGGGTAGGTCCCTGGGGTCCTGCCTGCCCTCTTCCCAATGTGTTCCTCAGCACTGTGGGGTCAGCTGCCTCCCACCCCTCGCCTGCACAGCAGGACAGTCTGACAGCCTCGGGATGCTGCAAAGACACAAACCCACCTGGAAGGGGACCTCCCATAGGAGGGACACCGAGCCTGGAAAACCAAACAGCTCCGATACCACAGGACCCAGGGAAAGCACCCCCTGTGCAGAAGAGGCCAGGGCTGCCAGATGAAGCTTCAGGGAAAACAGCATTCTGATTTCAGATACAACAGCAGCCAAGGGAGCAGAGAGATGAAGCACAACTTTCAAACTTCACTCTTGCAGCCTAACTAACAGTTCACAACAGTACTTCTTTGGCAAGCAGCTGTGACCTTATACTTCCTTTGGAAACAGCTCTGAGGTTTCACTGACACAGGTCCCTGAGCAGGGAAATGCCGTGGGGTGATTCCAGCACTGTCTGGCTGCTCCGTGTGCTCAGCAGCTGCCCGGACTGCGTCCCTCCTGCAGCCGGTGACATTTAGCCGGTCCCTGGGAACCGCTGAGCCAGAGAGCCCCTGGCTGTCAATCTCCTGCTCTCTATCTCTGGCAGCTGCGAGAGCCCCGCACAGCAGCACCCCTGCACAGCCCTGACCCTCTCCCTGCCTGGTTCCACACAAATCCCTGAGCCCCCTTGCTCTGACACCAGCCTGGAACTGCCTGAGAGCAGGCGGTGGCACTGGGCAGGGAGAGCAGGTTTTCAAACCTGCTATAGTTTTCAGACTATGCAACAGTTCTGAGCATTTACAGAGTTATAAATATTTACAATTTTTATAAAAAAGAACCAGCGCAGCCCAAAAGATTTCTGGTGGTGGCTGACAAGAGAAAACAGGAATGTTTTCCATAGATTAACCAGACAAGCACTTGCATCCTGTCGTGCTGTCAGGCTCAGGTGTTCGGCTCCAGCAAAGCAGCCTCTCTCCCCCGGGCTGGCAGAGGCTGTTGTGGATTGCACAGGCTGAGGAGCCAGTCAATGGAGCACTGAGCAACACCATTCATCACGACTGCGGGGTTTGGGAGCCCTCTCCATGCACTGCTCCAGGGCCATGGGCCGCAGACAGAGGCGGCACAGTCCCCATGGCATCTGGCCCGCGCCCAGCCGGCGCTGCGGCAGCACAAGCTGCATTCTGCCCTGCTGCTATTTACTCACAGCTACAGATGTTGTCATAACAAAGAGCTACAGACAGACGGACAGAAGGGAAGCAGTGTTGCAGTGCAGACACTGCGGGCTCTATTCTTCAGGAAAGCGCCTCTGATTTCCCCACCCAGCCCTGCGATTCCTTTGGAAATCATCTGGGCTGGTGAGGCTTGCTTTCCTCTCATGGGACACGACTGGTGTGAGAGAACATCAGCCTTGCTGTTTGTTCCTGTGCTGAACGGAACCCTTATCAATCTACAGAAAAAACAATTGTTTCAAAGCAAGGGGCTGAAAGCTCGTGGATGCACTGGCAGCATGCAGCTTCAACTTGCCCCTCTGAGGGGAAAATCCTGGCTTTGCCCTCTTTAGAGAGCCAAAATTAAAGGGATGACTTGTTTCACAGAAAAAAATCACCCACACTTAAATGCTTTTTGGAAGATGCCACCTTGCAGTTCAAAGCTTTGCAGCTACACATAAAAGCGGCCAAACAGCAAAATAAAAACATTTTTAAAATCACAACAGAATGGTCAGGGGCAGAACCACCTGCAGCCAGAGCTGGGTGTGGGAGATGTGCCTGCCAGGCTGTGCCCAGAGCTCTGCACCGACTGTGCTCAGCGCTGCTCCGAGGTGCTCGCTCCTGCTCTCCTCATGGCCAAGATGTGCTGCGATATCCTGAGAGCCCTGTTTGCCTCATGCTGCCAGTGATGATGTAGGTGCTGACCCTGACTCCAAGTCCATTTGGGAAAGCCACAGCCCCACACCAAGCCCTGCAGGTCCAGGGCACTGCTCTGTTCACACGCCGTGTCCCCTCACACGCCATCTCCTCGCAGGCAGCCCGTGCCCACTCGGATGCCTCAAGCACCATGCAAGCTAGAGAAGGGATTCAAGTTTATAAACAGTTGCTTTTAAAAGCTTCTGGTGTGAACCAAAGTTCAGATCCTTCACAACTGGTAGGAAAAGATATTATTGCCTGGAACCATGCCCAGAAAAACTCAAAGCCGAGCTTCCTCCTGCCTGTGCTGGCTGCCAGCTCCCAGCACTCTGCCACGATGCCATCTGGTGCCTACAGGCAGAACAGCCAGGGCTTCTCCTGGGCAGAGTTTGGGAGACATTCAGAGGGGAACCAACAGTCCCCAGGCAATAACTCACAGCATTTGTTCTGCTGGAAGATTAACATTGCCTTGCACTGCACACACGGGTCCGAATGCTTCAGGCTGGGCTGCAAGAACACGAGTAAATCACAAGCAGTCTCACTCAATTTTGCTGCTGTCTCCCCTGGATGGGGATTTGCAGTGTTGCACTGCAGACACCCCTGCTGCTGGAGAGCTGTCCTGGCACAGCATGCGGCCCCAGAGCAGCATCCCATCCCACAGCCACACACCACTGGTCCTGAAGGGGCTGTAAAGAGCCTTTCTGAAGAGCAAATAAATGAGTTGACTTCATAAAGAAAAGCAGGGAGCCAAGTATCCTCCTTCCCTCGGAGAAATGAGACTGATTATGAGGTAGGTGTGCTTTGGAAGACCTGACAGCAGTGGCTTTGTGGGTGGTGTTCCTCAGGCTGTGGCTGGTGCACGGGGTGGCCAGTGGCCAGCAGACCCTGAGCCAGGACAGTGGCCACAGGCAAGATGCTCTGACTGGCCCTGTCACCCCTCAGGATCCCAGCACCTCACAGGTCCCTACCTTTTGCCAGGTCCCTGAGCAGGCACAGCTGGGCACACGCTGCTCCTGGGACAACCCAGAATTCCCTTCAATTTAGCCCGTTTTGCCATCTCCAAAGCAATACAACAGGAAACAAACCTGGCACCCTTTCAGAGGAATCACCATGCAGGATGCTGTTTCCCAGGGTCCCTGGGGATAATCCAGACCTGCCACTTGATTTAGACTGGATAAAACCAGTTTGTCCCCATCACCAGTACACTATTGCTTGGACAGCACATCAATAAGTCCTTCTGTACCCAGAAACTTCTGTACCCAGTCCTTCCTTCACCACGGTCTGGAAACATTTCCCATCACGAGCCAGGGAAAGTGGAGAAGAGGGGTGGCTGGGTCAGAAGCTGGAGAGCTCCTTCCGTGCCCTGTGCCTTGAGCACCAGCAATGCTGGATGTCCAGAAACCAGCCAGGAGGGAGCAGATCCGCAGGGAGGAAAGGGGAGACGTGAAGCAATATGTTTCCCAAATAATCCACAGCGAGCATTTGAGCCTAAAGCAAACACACAAACTTACTGAAGATATCCACCAGCATGAAACAACGGAGAAGTTCACACTTACAGCTTTTTTTTTCAGTCCTGGGAAAACAAATGTACATTTTTAAAATGGAAAAAGTGCTTGGAATGCCACCGCAGCTCCTGCGAGAGGCCAAGTGTCCATTCAGCCGGATCTCAGGACTGAATGCCTGATCCCTGAGGAGTGCTGGACAGCTTTATTTCCTGGTGCACATTGCCACCTCGTGGCTTTCCTCCGGCTTCCAGGAGAGGCTGCAGTAAAGCCAGCGCACATGGAAAGTTGTTTGGAAATAGTTCTATTTGTTTGATCACAACCTGCAGCTGCAGAATGAACAGGCTCTGAAATAACACTGGTTATGATTATAGAGCTCAACTTTGGCAGCTTTAATTCCATAACAATATTTTCCCTGGTTCCAGTCTGTATTGTCTGACATCATGATAGGAAATAAAATCAGGCAACCAAAGAATTTCATACATAAAGAATTGCAAATAATTAATTTAAAAAAACAGCAACTGCATATTTCACATTTCCCCTGTTCCTCTGTTAATTCCTGGCGAAGTTAAACAGGTATGTTAGCTGCATAATTATTTGTTTGCAGAGGAGGTTGACACTGGTTTACAGAGTACAGACAACCATGTAATTCCGCTGTAGCTACATGGTAATTATTGCACTATTATAGAGTAATTAAACATGCAAATAAGCATTAAACCAAGGGGTCTGTATGGTAGCTGCCAACAACCGTAGGACAGAAAACCAAATAGTAAATCAAATTATAGTGTACTACAGGGGTACCAGCTATAGCAGGTAGTTAATAGTATCATCTTTTACACTGCAAGCCATTTTTGTAGCTTTTCTGGCTGCACAAGTGTCTGGCCTAACGACCCAGGAGAGATCTAATTTTGCAAGTTCTCCGTGTGGGTTAATGATTTTGCCGTCCCATTATGCCTCTCCTTTTCCTAAGGATGGGAACAAATCCATCACTTATTCTGAGACTGGTACAAACCCTCCAGAGAAATGTTCTCCAGAACTCTGTGACACAAACGCACGAGTCTGGCTTTGCCCTGGTTGGTTTCTTTAAGAGACAAATCTGAATATTAACATATAATATTAACTGTGAGCTCACTGCCCTAAAAACAGAGTTCTTTGCTGCATGTCAAAGCCAAACTATTCAAAACAACCCTCAAGCCTGAGCTGCAGTAAGACCTCAGGCCATGTGTAAGGGTAGGACCTGATAAACATCAGATTCATCTTTTCTCAGTGCATTTTTCACTTTAGTGAATGTTTGAGCACAGCCCATCCCTAAAATTAGGTTGGTGTGTGTGAAAGAGAGATCCCAACACACTCTGGACAGAGAAACTTTCCCAAGTAAATCAGCTGTAGTTTTCCAAGTTTGCACCCAAGCCTGGGAGCCAACCAGGCTCAGAAGGACCTACACCTTTAACATCCTTTCCTAGGGATGGCTTCTGCATGCACTGCAGCTCCGAGGGAAGTCACAGGGAACTCTGCCCTGCCATGCTTATTGAAAGGAATATCTGCCCCAAAATAGCAGCTCCCTTAATTTAGTCAGCAACTTCCACTGCAGAAGCATCTCTGCTATGCCCTGGCTGTGTACAGTGACGTGGCTTTTGCACTAGTCCAAGATGCACAGAAAACAGATTTGGGGCAAGCTGGCATTCGCTGTGGCTGCTGCATTTTCCGTAACTACTTACACATATCACGCTTTTCCAGCCATGGCTCTTTGCATTTGATGAAGACAAAAAAATACCATAAACCATTTACAACTAGGACCAAAATACTGCAATTCCCATTTCCTTCTGTCCTCTCCAACAGGCCCTTTGCAGGGCTCAACCCCATACCTGCTGCAGTCTGAGGGAAGCTTTGCCTTCATCCCAGGGGAATGTGGACCAGGTATAGGCAGGAATAAATGAAAGCCATTTCCCTTGCACTGCCTGTGAGCCAGCACTGAGCTGTTCCTCGTAACAGTTACCCCTCCTGATGCTGTGCTGCCATTGCCAGAGCACATGCACACAGTTAAACCTTGTTCAGAAACCCCAGCACAATTTTAGATATTTATATATGTTCATTCTCAGTGGCCAGCTGAAACAAACACGTTTATTTTGACCACAGACATTACCTCTGAGATGCATACCAAGGCTCTTCTGACCCTTGGTTGCCTTACTTGTGTTTCCAAACACAGAAATCCTGCATAGTTTAAAAGCAGGCTTTTATTACCTTTAATGCATAGCTTTGTTAAGGCAGCAACCATAATCACAGCCACTGTCACCCTTCCCTTGCTCTGCCCCCTCACTTAGCAACCAGTGCTGCCAGCATTATTCTTGGCTTGCCAAGGAAACTATTTCTGTTCCCTGAATTTCATTTCCTAGCACAGTTTAATTTATATTTTGGTGCTTTATGGTTGTCATGAAAACCATCCTTTCCCTGGTAATGATAAGGTATGCTGCAACCTCCTGCTCCCACTCTGCAGATCCCAGCTTCCACCTCCATCCCTGGGACTGCACCTACGGCTTGCTGAGGATCGCTTACTTGTCAGCATATGTGCCAAAAATAGCAGCATTCCAGATTTTATCCACTGGTATCCCAAAAGAGACTTCTCAGGAGAAAGGAGTTTTCCTGCCTCTACATTGAGGACAAATCCATGCAGCTGAAGCTCCCTGCAGAGGGAGCAGGCTCTCCATTCCATCACAGCCAGGGATGTGAGTGGAAATCCTGCTTGTCAGATAAGCACACAGCATCTATCACCAAACTTATTTGCAGCCCCTGGCCAGCTCCACCAGGGTAGCTTGCTCTTTGTGTGGGAATTGAACAGAATTCCCAACTCGGGGCACAAGATTCCCTTACTCAGCACCACTAGCACAGAGCACACCTGCAGATGTGCCCCAGCACACAGAATTGGGAAATAGCTTTCCCACACTGCTCAGCTTTTCTAGAATATTGGTCAAGTAGTGCTGGAAACAAGAGCATTGGGCCAAGGGACTTGGCGGGGTCAGACCATCCCTCCTCCCAGGGCATCCTGCTCCAGGCACGTGCTGGTTCCCTTGGATACCCACAAGAAAGGAGAAAGCTCCCTGAAGCAGGCAGGTATTTTACATTTCACACCTCTAGCACCAGGAACCCTGAGCCAGAGCAGCATTGCAGGGACCTCTGACCACAGTGCAGATACCTGGGAGGTTCACCTGCATCCTGCTCTCCAGAGCTCATGGTGTGTCGCTTCCAGGAAAAGACCAGGCCTTGCCAGCGGCATCATCGCTGATGCCAAGCAGGTGCCAAAGGGATTTATGCCTTTTCAGCTGCCAAGGAGAAAGAAAAACCTCTGTAACGTGAGCCCAGCACACGCCACGCACCAGCACTTGCAGCCAGCAGCGCTGGGGGTACGTGGGCATGCGGCAGCACCTGCTTTTAAACACCAAAGCAACTCCTCCAGAGGCTCCTGATGGCCTTGTCCCAGCTCCCCAGGTTTCTCTGCTGCTCTGTGGTGCTTTAGGACCCTTCAGAGTACCACCAACCCCAGCCCTGGGCTTTGCCTCCTCTTCGGGTAACAAGGAATGCTGGCAAAGCCAGTGCAGAGCAGGGGGAACTGCAGCCTCTTCCCCTCAAATACAGCTTTCCCTACACGGGGTGCAGCTGGGCAGTGCATACTAATAATTTGTCAAACACTGAACTGGAACTGTGGATAAGAATCATGCTTTTTGTACAGAAAATTGAAAATGAAATAGTGCCTAGAACTGCAGCTATTACACAGCACATTATCTTGAAGGGCTTTGGTGTAATTTAGATAAAACACCGTATCTCTGATTTCAGAAATGTCAACATCATTCTAAATGTACATGTGTTTTTCCATCCCTTTTCTGTGAAGACTTAGAACCCCACGAGCCTCTCTCTCTCTCATTCTCTCCATTTTCTTTTTAAATTGGCAAATGAGTATTCCATCTTTCAAAATTTCAGGTACATTTTTATATTGAGAAAAGTGCATGTCAGAGATGCCCCCGAATGGCTCAATTATGGATCTCATCAGGTGTGACACACTTCCTGAAATAAAATCTATGCATTTGGATGAAACAGAAAAAATTAATACCAGAACAAGGATGAAATGTTTCACTTCCCTCCTGCGCCCCTGATATTCATGTCGCACTTCATCCCTAGTGCTCCGTGCCTTTTCTTCAAACCTCCTTCAAAGAGGAAAACACAAAAACTGCAATACAGAAAATTCCCTTCAAGCATACAAATCCCCTCATCTTTTTTGGTGGTCTGGGTTGTCTGTAGAGGATGTGCAGGCTCCATCCTTGGACATAATGTAAACTCAACCAGGCATGGTCCTGAGCTGCCTGCTCTGGGTGTCCCTGCCTGAGCTGATCTCCAAAGGCACCACCCACTGTGTGGGCTCCTGTTTCATTGTAAGTTCATCGGAAAATGTGGACAATCAACACGAATTTTATCTGTGTTTTGCCATCTCCAACCTCTGATCAGGTTTCAGGAGTGTCTTCAGACCCCCCCTGCTAACTGTCCCCCGATGGTTTCACACTGTTCTCCTGGGAGGGGGGAAAACAGGGTTGCCACAAAATAGGATGTGCCTCCTGCAAATGCCAGAGCGAGGGAGGGAGGATCAGGCAAGGGGGCTTTGCTGCTGTGGCTGCTGCACTTCCAGCACGGCCAGGTTTGGCTCTGCTTCCCTTTACCAGAATCACCAGCTGGACAAAAGGAACGGGATTTCCCCCCTAGCACATTTATGTTCGCATTTAACTCTCTGTAGCCCCTCCTTCCCTGACCCAGGAGCTGGAGCACCCAGCCCAGGCTGTGGGAAATCACCACAGGCTGTGCAGGAGGATCGTGGCAGCCTTTTCTCCTGATTAAAATGCCCTGGGAATGTACAAAGGTGCAGATCTCCACCACCTGGCTGTTTGCTGTCACGAGCAGACGCAGTGACACCTGAGCACCCTGAGTACCCACCACTCTCAACAGTGTACAACATGAATAAATAAATAAAGAGGTTTCTAATTAGATGCAGACTGATCAAAAATACATAATGAGTTGCCATTCTTCATTTTTACAAAGACAAATACTGCTTGAGACAAATGCCATTGTCATCTAAACCTTCAGCTTAGCCTTCAGCAGTTCTCCACGTTAAGCCTTGCCACTTCCCACTTCCCAAGTGCCACCTTGGATGGTTCTGGGCACCTTTACTCACCACTCCTGCACACACACACACATGGAATCAACCCAGGGAATGTTTACAGGGATGCAAGTCTGCAGCTTCAATTTACAAGTTCATTAACAGTGTCCCTGCAAAGATCAGTTTTTTTTTTAATTGGAGCCCTAATTAGCAATGAATTCTCATTATTTTTCATTGAAATCCCAAAGCAGCTTTGGCACATTCT
Source organism: Pardalotus punctatus (assembly GCA_013400915.1). Lineage (NCBI taxonomy): Eukaryota > Metazoa > Chordata > Aves > Passeriformes > Pardalotidae > Pardalotus > Pardalotus punctatus. Next base: position 5,884 of record VZTX01017917.1, on the reverse strand, counting down.
CTTTGTTCTCTTGAAAATGGGGAAGTGGAGAAGCGTAAGGGAGATAAAGACACAGCTGATGATATACTGGGGGGGTGTTTTCTCCTCCAGCCATTCCTCCAGTTTAATACACTTTGCAGCAATTTTCCTTATTATTTATGATTGGGAGAAATATCTATTTCCATAAAGAAACACTAACTCCACTGCAGTTGATGGCTGCTCCCTACCCTTCCCAGAAGGACGTGTCCCTAGGATTAGGTGCACCCTGTAACGAGGTTGGCTCTTCATTTTGCGCTCTGGCAAAACCCCCCTCGATGTCCAGAAGCGTTTTCCAAGTGTGGGGGAATGAATCCAAAACGTGGTCATGGGAAAAGGTCCGAGAAACAGCAAACCAGCCCCCGACCACAGCGCAGCAGCTCTGACAGGGAAATGGTAATCAGGGGGAGAAGTTTGCCAAAATCTTCATTAGCACCAAGGAGCTCAGGGCCCAGAGTGGGCAGCTGACACCGGCACTGTTTCCTGGGAGCTCCAAGGACTGGCTCAGGATAAGGCAGAGGTGGCTCCCAAGGTGATGGGCTCTCAGAAGCTGCCTGAGCAATCCCCCCCAGATTTAGTGGGCTGTGCTTATCAGGCCCTCACTCTAATTCCTCAAGAGATGTAAAAGTGAAGTATCAAGCAAGCATAAATCTAATTTTTTCTTGGGTTTGAGCCCGTTTGTGGTCCAAGCACTTTGGAAGAGCCACAGTAGGAAAAGAATCAGCCCCAGTAAATCTGACCACTCCTTTCTGCTGCAGCTAATAAGCAAATAATGAAACAAAGAGATCAATTTTCCCCACAGAACAGTGCAATGTCCGTGGCATCTCTCCCTCCTCTGAGCTGCACTGCATCCACTCCTGGCTGGAGTTCTGTGGCAGCACAGGGATATCTCCTTATGGCAGGAGACTGAGGAACACAGGCACAGCAAGAAATGGGTGACCTGTGCCCACCTTGGTGACAAACAGAACTTGGCACTGGGAGAAAGGAGTCGGGCTGTTGGACTGTGCAGGTGTCTGCTCCAAATCCTGAGATGTTTTGGGCTCTTGTCAAATTTTGGGGTTTTTTTTTCCAGAGGGATGGATAATCATCACATTGTTTCCACAGTCCTTCTACAAATTATTTTGATAATAAGGGACCTCCTGTGACATTAAGTACATTTTAATTACAACATTGTCTGTAATGCATATATCTAATTGCAAATAATTATTTTATCATATTTTGTCTGTAGGCCTGTTAGATGCATCAGATATTATCTTCTGACTCAGTGGTACAGGTTAATTAAAATTTCTCTTTTAATATCGTTTCAAAGCTAACCACATAATTTCATCTGAACACCAGCTGTGTTGGTAAAAATTATTTTTTATTATTTTTTGTCGTGCTTGTCCATGGAGGAAAACCTGAGCCATTTCTGCAGGCTGTAATTACTGCACTGCTTTCTGCAGTCGTTCATTTGCAAAAGAAGAAAAGAAGGAAAAATGTGTGGAACATCAGTGGCCAGCGGTTGCTTTGTGTGTTACTGGTTCATTCTGAAGGAGGTTTTGTTCTCCTTCTCCTGTACAGAAAGCATTTGAGATCTTCTCTTCAGAAGGAGAACTGAAGATATCACACAGCCTGGTTTGTCAAAATAAACCACACTCAGGGTTGAGACAATCAGAGTGGTCATTCTGGACCTTAACAAAGCCCAGTTTAAAGGCGATCCCAGTCAGCTGCTTCCTTCCTCATTTATTGTTCCTCTGAGCGATAAAGAGCTAGCGCAAGATGAGAGAAAAATGGAAGCATGAACATAATGTTAAGTCAAAAAAGAGAGTTTAGGGTAAATATATGGCAATATAAAACCCAAGAAAGCTGAGGAGAGGACAAGGGGAAAACAAAGACTCTTACTGCAGGTGGCAGAACCCTTCATCTGTAACTCGCAGGAACAAGCGACCCTTATTTCACCCTCTGGGCATCCTCTCCTAGGAGCAGAAGCATTTTTGTATGTCTGACTGTCAGCATCTCATCGCTGTTTCGGACCCCACACGCCGTGCCTGTGTTCAGAGCCAGCTCTGGGGACAGCAGTGGGACACAGCCGGCAGGAACAGGGTTAACACGTGTCCCCAAAGGAGGGGAAGGGGGCTCGGGGAGCTCAGCCTTGCCGGGCCAGAGGTGAACGCTGCCAGGAGGAAATTGCTGCAGCTCCACCGAGATCATGAGTGACCTTTCCTCTTGGAGAGGGGTGAAGTAAACAACACTTATCTCGGATTTAGTGCAGTTGAGACAAGCAGCACTTTATCTCTGTTTTGCGGCACAAGGAGCAGCGAAGCAGGGGGATGATTTTCCTGTTTTTATGGCATAAGCCATCTCTTAGCCCAGCCTCAAGTTGAGCTGAAACATCTCCTTATGGAAAGATCTTGGCCAGAGCAGTAGGTTACGGGCTTGCACAACGTGCCATAAACCTCTTGATGCAGTTCAACCTTTAGCAAGTGTACTCTGAGCTCTCCTTAGTGGGTTGATATTTTTACTCCATGAAATTTCCACATCCTCCATACCGTTTCCTTTTGGAAGGTATCAGGGGACACATGCAGTCTCTGTTCTTTCTATTTTGGATTCTTTTTCCATCCGTCGACATAAATCCTTCCCTTTCCCTCTCTACACAGTTGGAGATGCTGGCAGAAGGAAATCTGACGGGGGTTTTTGACAGTGGATTTCTCCTGTCTATCATTTTTACGATAAGAATGACATCTGACTGCCTCACATGCTGCAATAGGTAGAAAGTTTCCATCAGGTTTTTCCTAAATAACCCAGTACCCAGAAGATCTATTTTCCTTTATGCCAGATTTCCAGAGATGGAACTTCTGAAAGCCCAGCTCCCAGCCGTGGCCGTGCTTGGGTCCAATCCACTGTATTTTGATGTTTTGAATGGCCAGATACAGCAGAGGGTTTGTGCTGCTCCATAAGCCAGCCCAGACCTGTGCACTTCGGCTCTTCTGAAGAGCACGGACTTTTGGGGACCAGAGGGTCCTGCCTGCTTTTCCTAAAGTCAATATTCAACTCCTCCAAGTAAGGATCAAATAAGTAACTCCAGCTAAATAATTAACTGTTTCCTGGGAAGCTGGCAGGCTGGGGTGTGCTTATCTGAGAAGGCAGCATGTGTCCTTGGGAGACATTCTCCACAGACACAGCGTCCCTTTGGACTGCCCTTCTCCCCCCACGGGATAAGGAAGGTAACTGGTCACAGCCCTCCTGGATTCCTCTGTACTGCCAGCCCCTCCAAAGGCTGGGACACTCCACAGTCCCTGTACAACATGCCAAGGGACAGTGAGACACTCTGGGTGCTGAATGAGAGGTGCTGGGGGAGACCCTCAGTGAGTGTTCAACGGATGAGGAGCCTTTGCTTCCATAAACTCAGCAAAACTCCGAACTTTTGCAGAAGCTGATCCATGGAAAGCAGATCACAGGATCCAGACTTAGAGAAAATAATGTATACCAGAAATTCAGCACTTACTGTGTGGTTTTGAGTCTGAAGCAGAGCCTTGCAGGAGCAGGAGCCTACACCTGTATGCATGAAAACGGCCCATCAAACTGAGAGCCCACCAGAAAAGTCTTTTCCACATGTTTAGTCACACCAGGGCAGAGAGGGCAGAGCCTTGTTTCCCTACACAGCGTGCTGGCATAGCACCAAAGCTCTGCCAAGCCCCTGCACCTAAGCCAGGAAGCATCAAGGGAGCTGATTCCAATGCAGGAATAAGAAGATCAGGTGCCTTAATGGATGTGTTGGAACAAAGATATGCAAGAGGACACAAAAACAATTTTCTAAACACAATGTGAAGCATTTGATTTGAAGGGCAGAAAGTCAGTACTGGTATTCTACGCTAAGGAAACCATTACCTCACCTGTAGGTTGTTCAGGAGGCAAGTCTCCTGTATTTACTTTTCCCCTACCTTTTTTCCTGGGCTCAGTATAAAGTGTTATATTGACACAAGTAAGCGGAGAAGTTCCGTAATTTAATCTCTGCCATTAAAATTTCAGACTCCACGGGAAAAGCAACCCTGCCTGTTCATCAGGTCCAGTGAAATTCAGGTGGCAGCTGGTGTCACCTTTCCACGAACTCCACAAACTCCTCAGCACCACGCTGTTTCCAGGATGGGGGGGAAGGAAAGGCATGAGCCGTGCAATTCAGGGATAGCGTGCTGGCCCGCAGTGCAAATGCATATTAATAATTCAGGCCATTCTATTTCGGACTGGGAATGCACTGCCCCTCACCTGTACTGCTTAAGGCAATGCCTGAAATAGAAACTCCTATAGGCATGGCCTGGAGGGCAGTGCCAGCAGGCTGGCAGGGTGGACACTGTGGGGACAGCCTTTCCAAGGTCAGCACTGCCCTTTGGTCAGCGGAGTCTTGGCTGGGCTAAAATGCCCCAGAAATCTCCTGCAGGCTGATGGGATGCTGGTCTTCCTCCAGTGGAGCCAGCAGGAGTGGGGTCTGCCACATCCAGGCAGGCAGGCAGGGCCCTGCCCAAGGAGGGATTTTCCTAAGGAATACCAAATCCATGCCTGGTGCTGCTGTGCCTGCACTGGTATGGTCACCTTGCTCAGGACACCACACTGTGCTGGGACCTTTAAGAATTCAGTTCTGCCATAAGTGATTCCTGCTTTGTCCCCTTAAGTGACTGCTTTATATGGATTTTGCCTTGGATCCTGAAAGCTGAATGACCAAATCTCTTTCAGGAAATTATTCTACCTTAAGCATCGGCTTTCGGAAATGCATCATCTGACTTTCTGGGAAATGGCAAATGTTGTATTGTTAGAAAACACGAGTCACAGGATTTTGCAAGTGGTTCTCCTGCACAGGCTGAAGTCACTGCTGCAGGTTTACTGGCATCTCTGGCTTGTGCTACCCTACATCAGCTCCTAAGTGAACCATTTGAAAAGTTACATTTGATGATGTTTGAACTCAAAGGGAGAGCAAGGACTGTCCTAGAGCACTGTGATTCCACGCATGGCATCTACACTGCCCGAGCTTTTCACAGGTAGAATGTCTGGCAAACTTCAAACCACTGAGCTCCTAAAGTTATGCAGTTTGGTGCTAAGCACCACAATGCTGCCCTGGTTATCACACAGGTTATCAGACATCAGAGCAGCTGTATAACAACTCCTGTATCTGCAATGGTTCCTTTTTTTCAAAAAAGCAGAAAAAGGCAAAAACGTGGAACAAGCAGAAACCACCAGAAGAGACAAACTGGAAGCTGTTAATTCTGTAAATCAATTAAAATAAAAGGGAAGGAAAAAAAAATAAACAGAGCAAGCCAAGACTTTAGCCATGCTGTTCTTCAGCCAACTGCACAAACTGATTTGTGGCAATGGAAGGGAAAAGCCAGAACAGCCCAAATCACTCTTCTCAGGAAGCTGCTGATGCTCAAATTGCACCACATGACCCAAAATTTTAGACAATTGTTGCGGAATGATAAGTGCTCCAGAAGGACACGTTGTGTCATGGTGTGATGGGAAGGATGCACAGTAGGAATTACCGTAAGCCTGAGCCGGGCTCCAAGGCGAGAGATGATGCGACAGCAGTGAATTTTCTGCATCTGACTCCAGGGCCATGCGTTCAACCTTTCTGTGTAAGAAAAGGGATTAATCAGTTTTTTTCATTTCAAATGCTGTGCATCATCACAGTCCATCTTCCTGACTCCGGAAAGTGACTTCTTATTTCTTACCACAGGGCTTGGTGGCACAGCCAGCCTTCGCTCTGCACCTTCCAGAATCCAGCTGTGCTGCAGAGGGGGAAAGCTGTGCCACGCTCACAAGCAGGGTGTGCAGGAGCTCTGCCTGCAGCCCCTTCTTCTACAGCCCCCTGGAGCCTGCTTCTTTATTATGTATTTATTTGTCA